>JBBCBC010000004.1:35681232-36041257 GCA_037126765.1 Stenogyne calaminthoides | reverse complement strand
TCCACAGTTTCTATACATCCATTTTTGTTTTTCTAAACATATAAGTACTATAATTTTTTAACATGTATAAACTTTGTATTATATTTCATACACAATATTTTCTAAGCATATATTTTTTACAATGTTATAAACTTTTATATTTTTTTTTATACACGATTATTTTTAACTACATATTTTACTTAAATATACTATTAAATTAGAAATGCAATAGGTCAATTATTATTATTTAAGACCGTTTCATGAATTCCTGTTAAAGTGTTAAAAAATTATTTTCAAACTATAATACGTTTTAATGTGAGATCTTTCTCACAGAAGACCTACTCTACATTATAATAATTAAATTTTTACATTTAAATTTGAGATTAATTGAAAATTTATTTTTATATACAAATTTTATTTTTATTTTACTTCATATAATTTTTTTGCCCTAACTGAACTAAGTTTCTACGTCCACCACTGAGGAAGGAGTATGTTTTAATATAATAAATTGTATATTTTTAAAATATATTATATACTGTACGCGATGACCACTCTAATGTTATTAAACTTTGAACGGTGTTGCAAAAATGTGAAAAGATCGAATAGCATATTTATTCTTTCTGGTGATGGAAAAAAAGAATTGGAATTTCCTCCTTTTACATTATCTTCTTGGCATCACCATCATGTGGTTGACGAGTAACATCCACTCTAGAAAATTAATGAAATTTGTTCCCAACTTTTTGTTCGTTTCTTTAAAGATATGATTGTAATTTTAATTTAAAAGGTATGAGAATGAGATGTTTACGAGTAGGAAAATGTAGAACGACAACTATTGTGGGATCGAAATGTGTACCAAAAATAAGTCAAATATAAGATAATATATAGTAGGTACTTTTTAATGATTCGTATATATAAATTGAAGGGTAGTGATGTTACTTCACACGTCATATATAAGAATAAGTTTTATCTTTTTGTATAACAAGTTGCATGTTTTTAAAATGCATTATGAGTGAATGGTGCATCTGAATGCATATAAGACTTAATTAAATTAATACTCATAACATTTAATGATATAATATTAATTTAAATGTGCAATTATATAAGTTGATAAATGTCATGATATTAATTTGTATATATAATAGAATAAATTTTATATTAGGAAATTTATTCACACGAGACCTACTTTTTTTTAATATCTAAGCAGTGGCAATATCGAAATTATTTTATATTTTACGAAACCTACTTAGATTTTTTTTTTTTTTTGAAAAGTGAGTCTCATGTAAATTCAGGTGCACCGTGCACTCATAGTGCATTTTAAAAATATGCAATTTGTTATATTGAAAGATACAACTTGTTTACACTGAACCGTGCAACTATTAGTGTAAACAAATTGCACCTTTCAATATAATAAATTACATATTTTTAAAATGTACTATGAGTGCATGGTGCATCTAGATGAATACAAGACTTAATTATTTTGAAATATCCTTATTAAGTTATTGTTTTTCTATTGGCCTGATGTAAAAATACATGTTGTTCAGATAAAAGAAACAGGATATTAGGTTGTAATTAAGCATTTACTCAACAAGGTAGGGCCAGGGTGAAAATGGACCGAGCCAAGCCACATTAAAAATGTTTGGATCTGGTATGTGATTACTAGGTTCAAGTTTGACATGTTAATTTAACTATTTTTTTAGTAAGCTCTATATATATTTTTTAAAGGTAATTCTTCTACCCCACCACAAGAGAGACCACCACTAGATGAAATAAATTTTATTTCTCCATATCTTGAACTCAAAGCCTCGGAGTTTTTTATAATAGACCTCTAACCATTTGAGCCTGATCTTTTTAATAAACTAGTTTGCATATTGGAAGTTTTTTTTTAGTCCACTCCACCTTAAATCCTCAATTTATAAGTAATTATATAAAGTATCGGAATATTTTGTTTAAATATATCTTATTAGTTACATAATTTTAACTAAATAAAAATAGTATTTCCTTCATAACTTGCCTCAATCAAGAGAGAAAATAGGATTGGCGGCAGGGAAGAAGACCCATTTTCCCTCTTATTAATGGAGAAAAAAGAAAATGAATGTTTAATTTAATAAAATTAGAAAAATAAAAATAAATATCACATAATACAAAAAATAAAAAAGAAAATGAAAAACGAAAATAAAAAATCCACGTAAGCAATTACCGGACACATGACCTGCTCCATCCGGTAAAAGGACGAAAATCAAAATTTATGCAAAGTTACAGGACCAAACTCAAAATGTCAAAACTATCGGGACCAAAATCAAAATCATGTAAGGTTACTGGACTACAAAAAATTTAATCTTTTTTTTTTAAAAAAAGTGTTATAAGGACAAATTTGTAAATTGATAATTGTATATTTTAAATTATTTAATTTATTATAATAGTACGAATACGACATAATTCGACATATAGTACGATGCAGTACGATGGTCAGTACGACACGTAGTACAACAGGTTGCAAGTCACTAAATTTAAGTCTTTGTATTTTAAATCTAATTACTCAAATTAACTGACTATTATCGATCTGTACGATACCCTGACTGACGTAAAAAACACCTAAATTAGTTGCACTACAACAGAAAAAGTAGTCGTGCCTCACATTGTTATCTGATGATTCTTATTTAATTTAATTACTTATCTATGAGTTGAACAAAACTTTATTTTTAATTTATTTTATCGATAAACATTCGATTTATTTTTATTGAAAAACTGATTTCTCATTTAAAGTAGAAGAGGTTACATTATATACCACCTCATCTATTATTAGATCCTAAAAAATATGTATTTTTATTACTATTTGTGAGGTTAGATTGACCATGTCTCATTTCCTAGCCCACATATGTCGACTCTTGGTCCGTCCATCTATTGCCACATTTCGTTTAATTTATGAGACATTCTTGCGTGAGACCGTCTCATGATGAGACGGAGTGTAATTTAGTCATTGACGCTTTAACACTTTGGTAGGTATGTGTGTTGATTGTGCTAAGTTGTACTCCGTCTCAAAAATGAGATCGTCTCATACGAGTTTTTGTCTTAATTTATCAAGTCAATTACCATGTTTTATATACATGTTGTTTAGAAATTGGTTTGATCCTTACATCACATAAAAAATATTAACAGTGCATTTATATATTTTCAATATATCACATTTTATTTAACATTTTTTTTATTTTACATGTAATAGTTCAAAAGGTGAGTGTAAAAAAAAATGAATTATCAATATAGGGATAGACATTAATTTAGTAAGATAAATATATGATAAAATGGAAAAAAAAATATCAAGAGAGTGCATCAAAAAAAAAAAATTATCAATATAGAGCAAAAACAAGTTTACCCCTAAATTTCTATCCAAATATATCCAAGTCTTTATTTTATCGGGAATGATATAGAACCCACCAGTGTGCATTATAATTGTGCCAACCACCTATGGGCCAACGACATGGCACTGCCCCCCCCCCCCCCCACACACACACACACATATATATATATATATATATATATATATATATATATATATATATATATATATATATATTGATATGTAGCCCATAATGAGCTCCTTATGGAGCCAAATTAGTGATGTGACATACACATATCATCATATTACTTATATTAATTATCTAATTGTTTAGGAAATAAGTATCACACGGTTTACCCTCTTAGAAATTAGGAAACATAATCTCAATTGTTATAAAAAGAACTTTAATATAAAAATTGTCACGTCGTCGATCACGTAGGGGTGGACACAATTATAATACTCACTGGTAGACTCTATATAATTCCATTTATTTTATTTTTTTTATTCACAAATTTAATCATGATAAGAATCACTTATTATCAATCAATTAAGGATTAAACATTTATTGTTTTCAAAAAAGGATTAAACATTTATTAGGTCAAAACTTTTTTCTATTTGATTTAGTTTATCTCTGTAATTGGAAATATATTGAATTATTTAAGAACACATATTATTTATAATTTAGAAATAAATTAAAAATAATGCACATATATAATATAGTATTAAAACATTATTATTAAATTAAGTATTCAATAATATATGATACTCCCTCCGTCCTATTGTAATTGTCTAATTTCTTTTGGTTAAATGGTTTAAGGAATAATATTAAAATATTAGTTGGTGGACCTTTTTACTTTTTTTTTGATGAAAAGTGAGGAGTGATATACTCCCTCTGTCCTATTTTTGATTATCCGGTTACTGTAGACACAGAGATTAAGAAAAAAGTTAGAGATAATAATATTAAATGGTGTAAAGTAGGTAAAATGGGTTTGGTGGAAGAAAATAATAGTATTAAATGGTGTAAAGTGGGTTTGGTGGAGAAGAATAATAGTATTAAATAGTATTGAAAGGTGCTTTATTTCCTTTTTAGGAAATGACCAAACAAAATTAAGACGACTATTTACGGAAAGTGGACAATCAAAATTAGGACAGAGGGAATATTAAATGGTGGGCCTTTTTGCTTTATTGATGATAAAAATATAGGGTAGTGGAGTGTTACTTTTTCCATTTATGGAATGAGAAAGTTATAGTGGGACGTCAATAAAAGGAAAGCGAGACAATTACAGTGGGACGGAGGGAGTATTTTTTAAATCAACGTAGTATTATGCGGGATTCAAAAGGTAGTTAGCATCTCGTGCCACATTCAGAAACGATGAACTGTTTGGAAAAACAGTTAAATTATGGAAAACATATAGACAAAAACTTGTGTAAACTTGGTTCATGCTATGAACCCGAGTCAAATCTGACCCATACAATACAAATAGGTTAGATATATACCATTTGAGTTTTTTTTTTCATCATCTCCCTTCCGCGCCATTGACAGAGTCACCGGAGGAAAACTTAGCCTTCTTATTTTTGCGGCAGACGCTGCCTATCAAAACATTGCCTGCCCACCGCCGCCCATCTAATGCTACGATGGCAATCGCTTTTTCAAAGACCTCCTACACGCTTTTACGTAAATGCTCGGAGTCATGAGAGACCAGAATTGTTGTATTAGCAACACTCAGTATTTGGCGAATCACAGTGAAAGCATTTTAGAGCTGGTGGTTGAGACCTAGTGGTGGAGAAGGAGTTTTTTTCGGCGGCAGGTGCCATCTTGATGTTGGGGTTATACGTGAAAGTATGTTTTTACTTGTATAACAGACTAATGTACTCTTTGTTGGGGAATTAATTGCCCGGATCTATTCGGGTTGAATATTTAAATACAAATTTAATTCTAACAATTATTACTAGCATGAATTAATCATATATTAATTCAAATAATAATTCAACAACCAATCATGCATACAAATAGTTCACGTAAATCCTACGCATGCAGAATTACTAAGGGTTTACGTAAACTAACCTCTCGGAGTGACAACCGTTGAGAAGATGGATCCCGTTCACACGAATACACCAAAAGGTCTTCTCAAGTATTCCCTTGTCCTTGTTCAACAATCCGGTTGAAGGAACTCGCGAACAATTTAACAAAAGGAAAAATAAAATTATGTTGCACCACCTTTGTGGATTTCTAATTTTTCCAACACATGGAATTGCATTTGGGGATGAAAAATTCATCCACTATTTATAATACTAGGGGTGGCCGATTTTTCTAGTAGGAATAAGATGGGAAAATCTTTTTCTTGATCTCCAAGAAATCTTGAATATATCCAATATATTCTTTTCTCCATAATTAAAATATTCCATAAAAATCTCACCTCCTTATATTAAGGGGTTTTCGAAAATATCTCAATAAATAGGGAAGAAATAGGATCTTTGACTTTTCTTGAATTTATGGGATAATCTTGTATTTCAAGAATACATATTCCATAAAATCTTTCCAAGAAAATCAAGAAAATCTTTTTTCTTTCTTCCTTTATTATTTTCAAAAAATTTGGAAAAATAAGCAACAATAATTTATTTTATTTTAAACACATTTTTCAGTTATTGGACATTATGTTTGGGCTACTTGAGGGGCCTTTAGGAGAATTAAAATTGGACCTTCCAATAGACTTTGAATTTTCAATATTGAGCCACAATATTATTCAAGCCCATAAATATTAATTAATCCCACTACATAATTAATATTGCACTATCCATCTTAACCCATATTACTGTTAATATGGCTCTCGGTTATTATTTCCCGTGTTTAAGATTATCTAGTCCATTAATTAATTCAAGCCACTGAAATATCTTTCCATTAATTAATATATTTTGTCCTTGGTCAAGGAACGATTCAACATTATTATCCATACCGGAAACAAATTTCACTTGCAAGATTTGGTATGATAAATCTTATGAACCTCCCAAGGGGGCAAATCAAACGAGCGTGATTTCAAGACACGATTCTCCTCAGATTAAATCTTAGCAATCGCATGTGACCAGTAATATTGCCCAAGATATAAAGTATTGAATCTCATTGATTCTCTACCCGTCATAAGTCAAAGCAATAATTACTGACCACACGCGATCCTATTTAAGGGACGGAGATTAAGAAATAACGAATCACTGAGGTCTAATTCTTCCCGTTCAAAGGTCAAGAATTTTTCCTCCTCAGGTCGTCTGCTCGGTGCATCACCATGCACTAGTGTAATCTTTTGGTCAAGACAAGCCAATATGAGCCTTACACTTCAACCTTTCACAATGGATTGTTCATTTCCATCTAGGTAGTGAACTGCGTACTTTTAGTTACAAGAGACTGTTAATTTAATCTTCTTTGATCTAGTATCACTAAATTAACTACAATGTAACGCGTCTCGATTATTGAACAATTATGCAATAAATATATGTAACATTCAATGATATTTAAAGCATCCGTGATAAATAATTTATTTAAAAGAATAAGACGTAAAATTCAATTTTGTTTATACAAAGTAAAAACATACTTTCTAAGATAACCCCAACAATCTCCCACTTATACTCAAAGTCCGCTTTTAAGTATACTACAAAGACATCTCGTAGTTCCTAATACGTGACATCTAATGTCACCTACACCTAACCTAATAATATCTCCCACTTATACTCAAAGCAGATTAACAACGGTCTTGACACCCATTCCTTCCACATGTCTCTCGAATGTGATATTCGGCGCACCATTTGTGAATGGATCTGCCAGGTTGTCTTCCTCGACGCAATTTTTGCCACCTCTATATCTCCTCTCTTAACGATTTCTCGTTTAAGATGGTATTTCCTTTCAATGTGTTTGTCGGCCTTGTGGGCTCTTGGTTCCCTTTGAATTTGCAAATCGCTCCTTTCGGCATTATCACAATGAAATAGTGATTGTCTTTGGCAAATTTAACTACATCCAAGTCCACTAGGAAGTTCTTGAGCCAAAAACGCTTTTTTCGGGCCTCCACAAGGCGCCTTTACGATTCGACTTCCATGGTAGAATCGGGCGATGCATTTCTAACTTAACTTCTTCTCCATGCCATGGCTCCTCCCCATGCAAAACACACTACCGAGGTAGATTTTTTTAAGTCTAAGTCTGATTGGAAATCCGAGTCCGTAAATCAGCGATAGGGATTAAACTATCTCGATCGATAAATTAACATTCTATCCCGAAGTTCTTTTCGGATACTTCGTATGTTTTTTAACCGTCGTCCAATGCTCTTTTTTCCGGTTACTTTGATATCTTGTCACCATGCCAACGCAAATCGATATCCGGTCTCGCGCACAAAGATTATTGATACATAAGGCTTCCAACAGCGGAAGCATAAGGAATGTCTTTCATGTCATCTATCTCTTTTTGTGTCTTAGGGCACATATCCTTGGATAGATGGATTCCATGCCTGAAAGGTACGAAGCCTTTCTTGGAATCCTCGCATCTTTGAATCGCTTCAAGACAATGTCTATATATGAAGTTTCTGCGATAAGCTATCATCATTTTCTTGCGATCTCGAAAGTGATCTTGATCCCAAGGGCGTGCCCTTCTCCCCTAAGTCCTTCATATCAAACTATTTTGAAAGCCATGCCCTTACGTCTGATAATACCTTTACATCGTCTCCGATGAGCAGAATATCGTCTACGTATAGTACTAAGAATACCAATACAATTCCGACACGCTTCTTGTATACACAAATTTTTTTTATTCATTTTGATCAAACCCATAAGACTTTATTACATGATCAAAACATTGGTTCCAAGCTCGATGCTTGTTTGAGTCCGTAAAATGGACTTCTTGAGCTTACAAACTAGGTGTTTTTGACATTTTTCAATGAAGCCTTGGGGTTGTTGCATATAGATTTCTTCTTCAAGACTTCCGTTATGAAAGCCGCCTTGACATCCATTTGCCGATTTCAAAGTCGAGATCTTGTGAATCGACAAGAGAATTCGGATGGACTTGAGCATTGCTACAAGTGAAAAGGTTTCCTCATAGTCGATCCCTTCTTTCTGAGTATAACCTTTCGCCACAAGCCTTGCCTTGAAGATTTCCACCTTCCCTTCCGGTCCTTTTTTCCTCTTGTATACCCACTTGCAGCCAATGGGTTAGACCCCATTGAGTGGTTCGACTAGCTCCCACACTCTGTTATGATACATAGAACCCATTTCGGCTTCCATTGTTGTTTTCCAAGAAACCGCATCCTTGTCTTGGATTGCCTCGTCGTAAGTCCATGGGTCTGATTCATCTTGACCGGGGACTAAGTCCAAGGACTCTCCTATCCCCATGAATCTCTCGGGTTATCTCACAACCCTCCCACTACGTCGAGGTTCCGGATGTGTAAGTGTGTCGTTTGGTATGTCATCTTGTACAGTTGGCACTGAGGTTAGCCCTCTAAGCTGATTTAAGGTAATCTCACTTCTGGGCTTTCTTTCGTTCATATAGTCTTCTTTCAAAAATCTAAAGTGGGTGCTTATTACCACCTTTTGATCTTCGGAGCCATAGAACATACATCATTTTGTTCCCTCGGGATATCCTATAAACAACCTTAATTCTGATTGTGGATCCAATTTTCTGGCTTCTTTGTCCAACACGTAGGCCGGACACCCCCGAATTCTCATGTGTCTCAAACTGGGCTTGAGCCCGGTCCACAATTCTTTGGGAGTTTTGGGAACCGACTTGGATGGCACCAAGTTCATAATATAAGCCAATGTTTCCAAGGCGTGACCCCGGAACGACTTGGGTAGATCCGCATAACTCATCATTGATCTAACCATTTCTAAAAGAGTTATGTTTCTTCGCTCTGCAACCCCGTTTTGTTGAGGGGTTCCGAGTGCAATTAGCTGGGATACAATCCCTTCATCTGACAAGTAGTTCAAAAACTCATCGCAGAGGTACTCGCCTCCACGATCAGATCGTAGAGACTTGATACGTTTTTCCCTATGATTCTCTGCTTGAGCCTTAAATTCTTTGAATTTGTCAAAGGTCTCAGATTTATGCTTCATAAGGAAAATATAGTCATACCTTGAGTAATCATCAATGAAGGTGACGAAGTACTCATAACCTCCTCTTGCTTTGATTGACATTGGACCACATACGTCCGTGTGAACAATTTCTAACACTTCTTTGGCTCTACTCCCCTTGGCTCTGAATGCCCTCTTGGTCATTTTACCCTCCAAGCAAGATTCGCAAGTTGGGATTGGTTCAACCCGGAGAGACTCCAATGAACCATCTTCTACCAACCTTTGAATCCTTTTTGGATTAATATGTCCCAATCTAAGATGCCATAGAAGTGTCTCGTTCACGTCTGATGAACGTTTTCTTTTATCGGAAACAGTTGATGTGTTATAGGATGCATTTCGTGAGTGGTGTGCACAGTTAATTGTATAGAGATTATTCAACAACGTTCCATGACAGATAAATTTATCATAAAGAAAAATGGTAACAACTTTATAAAAAATAACCGAATATCCATCAAGGTAAAGTTTAGAAACCAAAATTAAATTCTTTCTAAAAGTAGGAACATTAAGAACATCTCTTAAAATTAAAACTATGTCTTCAAAAGACAGGTGCACTTCTCCCACTGCTTCAGCTGCCACTCTCGTAGCATCGCCCAGTGTGATGAGGATCTCACTCCCACTAAGTTGTCAGGTCCGCTTGAACCCCTGTAAAGTGAAACAAACATGATCAGTGGATCCCGTATCCACCATCCATAAATGGGAGGCATACGCCGCTAAACAAGTTTCAACAACTAGTGCATGAGAATTACCTTTCTTTCCAATTCCATTAGGATTGGAACAGGCTGACCTCCATTGTCCCGAACTTCCGCTCTCCAAATGTTTCCTCTTGTTTGACCCTTCACTCTTGATGGACGTTGAGTCCACTTGGTTTAGCCTTTGTTTCTCACCCTTCCTACCACCAATTGGCCTAGAAGGAAAAGAAGACCATTTTGTGACCAAGTGTCTTTTCTTGCGCTCCTCTTCCTCTTCAACCAATGTAAGAGCATTTATCAGATCGTCCACAGTGAAATCTAGATCTTCCAATAGGTGCTCTAGATAGGGATGATCATAGCTCTTTGGCAGAGTACGGAGAATGAAATCAACCTTAGTTTTGAAATCACATTTTTCGCCAAGAATCTCAAGTTCCTCAAAGAGAACCATAACCCTAAGAACGTGCTCCCTTGCGGTCGTTCCTTCTTCCATTATTATCTTGGTCATTTCAAGCCTTATGCTTTGGATAGCCATATGGGCCGAATGTGAAAACATTTCTTCGAGATTCGGCATAATGTCTGCAGCTGATTCAAATCCTTGATGAAGGCGTTTCAACAAATCAGACATATTTGCCAACATTGTTTCCTTCACCAATTGATTAGTCAACTCCCATTCACTATGTTCAATCTCGTCCCATATGTTAGTACCCTTAGCAGGTTTTTCGGGTTTTGGTGAGTCAAGCACCCATTCGGATTTTTGTGCAGATAGAACAATCATAATTTTCTGTTTCCAAACGAAGTAGTTTTCACCAGTTAATTGATGGTCTTTAAGTATAGAATATAGCGGATTAAAAGGTTGCGACATGCTGAACTGAAATAAATAACAATTTGTATAAGCACAAATATATCACAAGGTTCGATCACATGCATCATATTAAAATCTCAAAAAAATATGAACATGCATCAGCCAACATCTCAAAACAGTTTAAATAAGTCACGTGGGGTGGGTCATTATTTAAACACATTCAAGCAGGTTACAAACAAGAGACAGTTATAAACCTTTAATATACAAATTAATAGTTGGCTCCCACTTGACCAATATAAAATTGACAGGGACTTCGGGGCCGTATATGCATATCAATTTTATACCTAAGTAATAACCATGATTAAATACAGAATTATTACTTCATTTGAACGAGCCTCGTGGGGAGGGTCATCGTCTCCACTAATAATAACCCACAATCATCCATTCGGAATTTTTTCATGTGAAATCTATCTTTTGGCCGTCCCCAGGAATTTTTCTCCAAAAGAATCCACAAATAAATAAATCATGGAGGTCAAAATTAATTCAATTTTATTATCTGGAATAAAATTATCAATTAATTATTTAAACATACTTAGTAATTTTTTTGAAGATGAGATTTTTCATTGGGCAATTCTCATGCAAACACATTTAAACAAATTAAATAAAGCACAAGAAAACACAACATTAAATCAAGCAGAGACAAAGATCGCTTCGCCAAAGACGCCCACGTTCGTGCTTCCGGCCACAAGACGAGGCCGCCCCCGTGCGCCATACTGGATTGATCCCCTCGGATTTTCTGCTCACGGCCTTCGCCCACGCCCCGTGCCCGTCGTGCGTTCATCAAGATCCGTCAGGTTGTCAGGCCCTCCTTAGCTCAAGCGACGACGCCGCCTACGCCTTGCCCCGATCCGTCTTTTAATTCTTCGCCTCTCGCTCCGCTTTCCGATCAGTTTACAATTTATTTACAAAAAATAAATAAACCTAGATCTAGACTAGACTATTACATTGATCAAATCAAATAAATCCTAATCTACTCATGGATTTTCTCACGAGGCAAAAACGAATTGAATCTAATCAATTAAAAAATCATAATTTATATGCATGCATAAATAAACACATTAAATTCCATTAAAATTGGATACCGCAAAAAGATCTAGCAATTCTATTATCCAATTTCAAATTTAATGGAAATGAATTAAATTACAATTTAAAATTGAGTCTTCAAATCGAGGCTCGATACCGATTGTTGGGGAATTAATTGCCCGGATCTATTCGGGTTGAATATTTAAATACAAATTTAATTCTAACAATTATTACTAGCATGAATTAATCCTATATTAATTCAAATAATAATTCAACAACCAATCATGCATACAAATAGTTCACGTAAATTCTACGACGCTTAATTACTACGGGTTTACGTAAACTAACCTCTGAGTGACAACCGCTTGAGAAGATGGATCCTGCTCACACGAACACACCAAAAGGTCTTCTCAAGTATTCCCTTGTCCTTGTTCAACAATCCGATTGGAAGGAACTCATGAACAATTTAACAAAAGGAAAAATAAAATTATGTTGCACCACCTTTGTGGATTTCTAATTTTTCCAACACATGAAATTGCACTTGGGGATGAAAAAATCATCCCTTATTTATAATACTAGGGGTGGCCGATTTTTCTAGTAGGAATAAGATGGGAATTTTTTTTTCTTGATCTCCAAGAAATCTTGAATATATTCAATATATTCTTTTCTCCATAATTAAAATATTTCATAAAAATCTCATCTCCTTATATTAAGGGGTTTTCGAAAATATCTCAATAAATAGGGAAGAAATAGGATCTTTGACTTTTCTTGAAATTATGGGATAATCTTGTATTTCAAGAATACATATTCCATAAAATCTTTCCAAGAAAATCAAGAAAATCTTTTCTCTTTCTTCCTTTATTATTTTCGAAAATTTTGGAAAAATAAGCAACAATAATTTATTTTATTTTAAACATCTTTTTCAGTTATTGGACATTATGTTTGGGCTACTTGAGGGGCCTTTAGGAGAATTAAGATTGGACCTTCCAATGGACTTTGAATTTTCAATATTGAGCCACAATATTATTCAAGCCCATAAATATTAATTAATCCCACTACATAATTAATATTGCACTATCCATCTTAACCCATATTACTGTTAATATGGCTCCCGATTATTATTTTCCATGTTTAAGATTATATAGCCCATTAATTAATTCAAGCCACTGAAATAGCTTTCCATTAATTAATATCTTTTGTCCTTGGTCAAGGAACGGTTCAACATTATTATCCATACCGAAAACAAATTCCACTTGCAAGATTTGGTATGATAAATCTTATGAACCTCCCAAGGGGGCAAATCAAACGAACGTACTCGCACACGATTCTCCGTATTAAATCTTAGCAATCGCATGTGACCAGTAATATTGCCCAAGATATAAAGTATTGAATCTCATTGATTCTCTACCCGTCATAAGTCAAAGCAATAATTACTGACCACACGCGATCCTATTTAAGGGACGAAGATTAAGAAATAACGAACCACTGAGGTCTAATTCTTCCTGGTTCAGTGCTGAAGAATTTATCCTCCTGTAGGTCCTGTTCAGTGCATCAGTCATGCACTAGTGTAATCTTTTGGTCAAGACAAGCCAATCTGAGCCTTACACTTCAACCTTTCACGATGGATTGTTCATTTCCATCTAGGTCGTGAACAACGTACTTTTAGTTACAAGGGACTGTTAATTTAATCTTCTGTGATCTGGTATCACTAAATTAACTACAATGTAATGCGTACTGATTATTGAACAATTATACAATAAATATATGTAACATTCAATGATATTTAAAGCATCCGTGATAAATAATTTATTTCAGTAAATAAGACAGAAAATTCAGTTTGGTTATACAAAGTAAAAGCATACTTTCCAGTATAACCCCAACACTCTTATTTACTGAATATAAATATTTTATCACTGTTGCTTTAAATATGAATGAATGTTATTTATTTATTGCAAACCGTTCAATATTAGTACATATTGCATTGTAGTTAATGTGGTGATACCCGATCACATAAGATCACATTAACAGTCCCTTGTAAATAAGTACATCTTCACAATCTAGATGAAATTGAACACTTCATTGGTAGAGATTGATGTGCAAAGCTTAGATTGATATGTCTTGACCAAAAGATTGCACTAGTGCATTGTGATGCGCTGAAGCGGGCCTATAGAGTGGATAAATTCTTCCGTACTAACTTATGGGATGAAGTACGGAAGAATTAGACCTCAGTGGTTGTTGATTTCTTAATCTCTGTCACTTAAATAGGATTGTGTGTGATTAATGTTTATTGCTTTGATTTATGTTGGGTTTAGAATCAGAGAGCGATTCTATACTTGTATTTTTGACAATATTATTAATTACATAACAATTGCTAAGATTTAATACAGAGAAACGTGTGCAAGGAAAGTCTTGTTTGATTTGTTCCCTTGGTGGGCTCAGAAGTTTTATCATACAAATCTTTCAAGTGGATTAAGTTCATGTATGGATAATAATGTTGAGTTGTCTTTACTCCAAGGAAAAAAATATTAATTAATATAAAGTTTTTCAGTGACTTAATTAATTAATGGACTAAATAATCTTAAACATGAGAAATAATAATCGAGTCATATTGTCGTAATATGGGTTAAGATAGATAGTGCAATACTAATTTTATAGTGAAGTAAATTAATATTAATGGGCTGAATAATATTATAGCTCAATATTGGAATTCAGAGCTCATTAGGAGGTCCAATTTTAATTATCCTAAAGGCCCCTCAAGTAGCCCAATATAAGTCCAATTAATAAAAAGGTTATTAAAATAAAAGAAATAATTATTACCTAATTTTTCCCATAATTTTCGAAAAACACAAGAAAAGAAAGAAGAGATTTTCTTGGAAAGATTTATGGAAGATAAGTATTCTTGGAATACAAGATTATCTCATAAATTCAAGAATCTTTGACTTGGTCTTTTCTTGGGGAAATTTTCGAAAAAGAGGGCAAGAAAATAAAAGAAGATTTTGTGGAAAAATTCAAGTCTTGGAAAAATTAGAAATCCACAAAGGTAATGCAATAAATTTTTCTTTATTTCTTTGTTTAAAATTGTTCGTGCGAATCTACCACCTGATTACGAGCAAGGGCTTGGGATATATTTGAGAAGGCATTTGAGTTGATCCATCGTCTCAACGGTTGTCTCTTCAAGAGGTACGTTTCGCGTAAACTCCTAAATTCTGCATGTGTAGGACTTTACGCGAAATTAATTGTACGCATGTACGTTGTTGGTATTTGCTATTTGAATTAATATGTTAATTCATGTTAGTAGTAAATTGTTTATTTAAATTTGTATTTAAATTGCACCTCGAATAGATCAGGGCAAAACATTCCCCAACACTTGAAACAGAGGTAATTGAAGGGAGTTTAGTAGTTATAGAAGAGGATTACAGGTGAAGAATGGCGATCAATTTGTTGTTGGAGAGGGAAAAGATGCTAAAGAATTCATTGGTTTTTGAATAACAGTGAGAATTTTTCTGAATAATAGTGATAGTTTTATAAAATAACAGTGATAATTTTATAACATAATAGTGAGAGTTTTATAGAATAACAATGATAGTTTTATAGAGTATCAATGAGAGTTTTTGTGAAAAAAATTGAGAGTTCTACTTAGTAACAGTGAGAGTTTTATAGAGTAACAATGATAGTTTTACTTAATAACAGTGAGAGTTTCACATAGCAACAGTGAGAGTTTT
Source organism: Stenogyne calaminthoides (assembly GCA_037126765.1). Lineage (NCBI taxonomy): Eukaryota > Viridiplantae > Streptophyta > Magnoliopsida > Lamiales > Lamiaceae > Stenogyne > Stenogyne calaminthoides. The sequence continues at coordinate 36,025,549 of JBBCBC010000004.1, read as the reverse complement.
ACTTAGTAACAGTGAGAGTTTTACTGAATAACACTGAGAGTTTTATTGAATAACAATTAGAGTTTTACTTAGTAAAAGTGATAATTGTTTTGCAAAAAAGTGAGAATTCTACTTAATAACAGTGATAGTTTTATTTAATAACAGTGAGAGTTTTACATATCAACAGTGAGAGTTTGTGAACAAAAGTGAGAATTGTACGTAGCAACAATGAGAGTTTTTGTAAACAAAAGTGAGAGTTTTACTTAGTAACGACGAGAGTTTTATTTAATAACAGTGAGAGTTTTGGTGAACAAAAGTGAGAGTTTTACTTAGCAACAGTGAGAATTTTACTTAATAACAGTGAGAGTTTTACTTAGCAACAGTGAGAGTTTTTGTGAACAAAAGTGTGAGTTTTACATAGTAAGAGAGATGATTGAGCGCGTGAAGCGCGTGCGACGCTAGAGAGATGAGATGATTGAGCCTGCAAACGGCGGTTTGAGAGGGACAATCGAGCGAAAATAATAAGACAGCGAAAGGCATTGAAAATATGGAAGAAAGATGGCGAAAGACGAAACACGTGAAGAAAACCTGCGAAACACGATAAAATTCAGGTCAACCCAATTACTTGATATGTGTCATATTGAATTAGGGTTCACACCGTGAACCTGGTTCACAGGAGTATCACTCAAACATATAACTATAAATTAATTAAATTATTTTGTGAAAAATGCAGCCTGCAAATCAGCTGGATTAAGTGTAATTTATTCATATATTTTTTTCACGACTTTTTAACACCGTTTTATTCATATCTGATCAGGTGTTTATAATCATATCGTCCCGAAAAAACAAAATACTCTTTTAAAAGGAAAATTAAAACTTTGAATTCTAAAATCTAGCTTCAATCCTCGTCATTATTATGACCACTAACCTCAAAGTAAAAAAAGAGAAAGAGAAAAGGTAAAAACTTTTTCCTTTTAAATCAACCAATATTCTCCAATGGTCGGTGAAATCTTTATCATTGAGGGTATGTTTGTTTCGGGATTTAGGTGTGCGGGGGAAGTCATGACTTCGAAATCCTATGGATTTAAAAATTCTGATGAATAATAAAAATACGTGTTTGTTTTGAGATTTTGGTAGGGTGAGATTTTTGTTTCATGTCAAATCAATATGAAATAGTGATTAATGTGCTATTATTATATTGTATTGGGTGAGAGAAAAGTAAGAGAGAGAATAAGTGAGTGGAAGAAAAGTGATGATATGATTGTATTGAATTTTGTGAAAATATGTGTATAAATATATTTTATAGGAGTGGATTAAAAGCTGGATGTGGAAATCCCCAACTAGTATGTGACTTGGATAGCAAAGTCCTAAATCCATCCGGCTGAGTCCCGAAACAAACATACCCTAAGGGTATGTTTGTTTTGAGCTTATAGTGGACGTGAAAATTCGAATTTTGAAGTCTTAAGATTTTAAAATTTTAATGAATAGTAAAAATGTATTTTTTTTTATCGGGCAAAGTTAGATGTTAATTGTTAGTAGTTAGTACACCAAGCACCCAAATACTCCACTAAATCGTCAATTCATCTTATAACTCTCATAACTCCAATTCGTTCCCAAAGGGAATCGAACTTGGGTATCCCACTCAAATGAGGAGCCCAGTGGCCAGGTGAACTAAGTCACCTAGTTAGTAAAGATGTATGTTTATTATGAGATTTTATAAGGTAGCGTGGTGTAAAAGATGATGGATGTGATATTATTATGAGTATATCGGGAGAATAAAAAAATAAATGATGTGAATTTATTGAGAAAATAAAAATAAAATAGTAATAGATTATGATATAGAGTGGATTAAATAAAATTTCGAAATCCTTACTTTAATTCTCAAAATAAATGAAAATTTGAGATTGTAAAATCCAAAATCCAGCAATAGTGGTGTAAGGAATATACCCTAATAGTTGGTAAGTGTCATTTGTCATTTGTCATTTGTCATTTGTCATATATATAGAAAATCCAGCTCTCCCTCGTATCTTATTCCCTCCCGTGATTATATAAATCAACGATGCATAAACTTTTATTTTTCTCTCCGTCTTTTTCTCTAATTTGAAGTCCGCCATTTTTATAAGATCCCATTGATTGTGGGGAGCAAGAAACTGGAAAACAGAGCACCCCAAAACCCTAAAATTTGAAGTAAAGGGGGGAGGTGTAATTTGGTGAGAATGGCTTTTGTGACGGAAGAAATGATCAAACAGCTTCAAACCCAGATGGAAAAAAGTATTCTTTTTGAAGATTTAACCATTTTCTGTTGTTTTATTCGTCTTTTGGATTTATAGGCTGCTGATGCTTTAATTCTTTTCATTGCAGTTGATGAACATCTCAAGATTACTTTCCTGGTTAGTCATTGTTACCTATTTGTTTACATTTTCAGTAATTATTCTGAAGTGATTGAATTTTGAATCTTGATCAAACTGAAACATGGTCCCTTTATATGTGCGTGTGTATTTATAAATTTGGAGTATGGGATGTTGAAAAGGTCAACATCAAGTCAATATGATGCTTAGAAGTCAAACGTGGTGTTTTCTTGAAATTGTTGTAGCCTTGTAGATTTAGTAGTTACTTGTTATAGTTCTCTGTTGTCAGTTTTTTTTTTTACAATAATTCTCTGTTTGTCAGTTAGTCAACTGGTAACATGGGATGTGTGTATGTTTTTTTGCGGATTTTTGGATCCGAAGTTTAATTGCTGACTTTTCTCCTTTATTTTTTCACAAGTGATTTTCTACCATGAAAATAAATAAGAGTTTTCAGTTTTTCTGCATATCTAAATGTATTGATCTTACTGTTTTGTAGGCTGATACTTAAGATTGTCTGATCTTGCTTTAACTTTAAGCCTTGCTAATAGAGTTATGCTACTTTTTCAACAAAATGATAATCAGGATGCAAAGCTTAAATTGGAAAAAAAAGGGGGGAATCAATTGCTCGTAATTGGTGCATCAATGGAGTGTGTTAAAACTTTTTACTTGATGTGAATTTGCAGAACGTACAAAATGGTTACCAAAGGGAGAATTTGCTACGGTTTCTAAAAGCAAGGGATGGAAATGTCTTCAATGCCCAAAAGATGGTTTGCTGCAGTTGATTTTATTCCTTCTTTCAAAGTCGTTACTTGTTATCGTCTTCTTCCTAACACCACCCCATATTTCTCAGCTTATCGATTGCTTGAACTGGAGGGTAGAAAATGGAATTGATGATATACTGACTGTGAGTTCTGAAATCAGTTTTCTATACTATATTGCTTTCTCTTCATTGAATTCATCTAGTAAATTTACTATAATAATTTCATTATATTGCGTTCCTTTTTCCTTTATTTTTAAAATTTTAATGTGACCGCTTACTCGTGCAGAAGCCAATTACCCCTACTGATTTGTATAGATCAATTCGGAATTCTCAGCTTGTAGGAATGAGTGGACACACTAAAGAGGTACTATTTAGATGGTGCCGAAATCTGAGTTTCCGATACTTGAATTTATTCAAGCTCATGCTTTACTATTAATATCGTAGGGTCTTCCCGTTATTGCAATTGGTGTCGGGCTCAGCACATTTGACAATACATTTGTAAGATGTTTACAATTTTCTCCTTTTTTAGTATATACATTACAAGATTATGTACTTGTTTTGTCTATGTAGTAAATAAACTGTTTTTTTGTGTACTGCTTAGATTCACTACTATGTGCAATCACACATCCAAATGAATGAGTACAGAGATCGTGTGATATTGGTGAGTATCGGTGTCGATGAATCCTGATTTTAAAAGGCACACACATTAGACTTACTCTGTGTTTTATGTATAGCCTTGTGCAACCAAAAAATATGGGCGGTATATTGGCACGTGCGTAAAGATTCTGGATATGACTGGTCTAAGGCTTTCTGCTTTGAATCAAATCAAGGTATCTATCTCTTCATATTGCTCGTTTTTTATCAGATTTTTTTGGTCGAATACAAGCTGTAATTAAATGTGTTGTTAAAGTAAAAAATGTTGTTAATTGATATGATGAAAGAATTTGGGTTGGTTGCAGTTATTATCTGCAATATCAACAATCGACGACCTGAACTATCCTGAGAAGACGGAGACTTATTACATCGTGAATGCCCCATACATATTTTCATCGTGTTGGAAGGTTGTTAGACCTCTTTTGCAAGAGAGAACAAGAAAGAAAGTTCAGCTTCTTTCTGGCTCCGGAAGAGATGAATTATTAAAGGTGAAAACAACTAATACTTTTCTGTGAAAACGACTAATACTTTTCACTGAAAAAACTAATACTTTTTAGTAAAACAACTAATACCATTCTGGCTCACAATATTTTGCAGATTATGGATTATGAATCACTCCCACATTTTTGTCGAAAAGAGGGGTCGGGTTCATCACGCCATTCTAAAAACGGGACTATGCTTAGTGATTGCTATTCCTTGGACCATCCATTTCACCAGCAGCTTTACAACTATATCAAGGAGCAAGCCCTGTCGGTGGGTCCCTCCGCTTCAGTCCATGTAGATTTTCCGGAGCCTGATGCAGAGGACGTCAACATTGCTCAAACTATAGAGTCGGAGTTTCAAAGAATCGGGAATCAAAACGGGGTTTGCCACGAGCTTAAGATAGCCGGGGATTGAATCCGCTGCAATCTGCTCTAACTTACTAAAATAATCACATCTGATGCTGCTGCCTTTTCTGCTTGATGATGCCAAATTCATTTTGTAACTTCACGGTTTCTATCATACTACTATATATATATATAGTAGTATAGTGTCCGCTCGCGTGTTACGTGAGGCAATTTTAACAGTAAATAATATGTTTAACAATTAAAAATATGAATGTGTATTGTGAGTGTGCAAAATAGATGTATGAACCAAAACCGATAAAGAAGATAGACAAGCAATGAATTCTACCTGTAATCTTTTAACCTATAATTTTATTGGCAAAAATTTGTGCGAGATCGGCTGTGAGCGCTTCACAAACTAATACAAATTAAAATTTAACAATTTCAAAGTGGTAAAGAGTCGTTCTCATATTTTAATTCATCTCATCATGATACGGTTTCACGCTGGACTTATTCAATATTATTACTTGTAACAAAGCCAACAAAAACATGTCCATCAAATTTCAGTTCGATTTCTATGTTCCACATTTCATATTCCACTTGGTGTTTCACCTTACTTGATCTTTAACACATGGACCCGGGATATAGTGGTTCGTTGAATATTTTTTATTATTACACGTGTTATCCATTCATACAATGCAACACAAAAAAAAACATCAATTGTGGAGATGATTCCATTGGATCAAATTTCGTTAGAGAAATCCTACAAAATCGTGTCTATCAAATTTAAAAAACTAACCGCCACATCAGCATATAAGTAGGGTATACCGTATAGAGGTGATTTTATCAGCATTACATAATATTTAAAAATTATAGGCTGGACCCACAAAAAATTGAGAATAAGAGTTCCAACATACACAAAAATAAATCTTGCACACAAATATAAATCTCCTCTTTCAATCAAACCTTGTATACTAGTAACAAGTAACAAAACATCATTTTATCAAGAAGCACTACTCTGTTGTATATCAGGCAAAAAGGCCCAACCAAACGCTAACTAACAATTACAACACAATGCATTCACAGTTTCACACAGTCTCAAGTCATGATTTCACTGTACAATCTAGTAACAATATACAAGCACCATCTTTTTGCATTGCTTGCAACAACCTCTAATGATACAACATTACCACCCAATTCAGCTCAACTGCCTGTAGCATTTATACGTAAAAGCAACTGAAACAAGAGCAGCAACAACAGCAAGTGCTGCATACGTATCCTCACACTCCCAGCTTTCGTACCATGTAGGCATAGAGCACACTTTACGAGGACCCGTCGCTTTTCCACTGTTATTTCTAGAAAATTGTTTCTTAAAGCTCTTCTTCTTTTCAACTGTGAAGTCCTCTGGATCTTCACTCTTCTCTTGTGGAACAGGCTTCTGACAGCAAGAGCCACCTCCATTATCAGTCTGACAACAGCTTGTTCCCTCCGATCGAGATGCACACGTGCTAATGTTTTCTTCGTTCATTTGCGTAGAGTTCTTGGGGCTTCTATCCATATTTGATCCACCATTAACCAGTAGCCTCTGTTCCTGTATTTTTTTCTGGTCTTCTTCGGATAATCCCATCTGCCCCCTGTCAGAACAATAATGTCAAGATCGAGACAATGAGGTATACGAATTAGAAGATGCAGAAAATCAGGCTGAACTTGGTACTCCTTCTGTTCCAACTTAAATATCATTTTAGAGAAAAAAATAATTGTTCCAATTCCTTTTTTGGGTTTTTAAGAGAATTTAAAATATTGTTTTCCAACTTTGCTTTTTTCTTAACTTTCATGATAAATGACGATAAACGATTATGGGTATTAAATGACTTTCTTAATCTATGTGAAACACCAAAAAGATACAGTTAAATTGGAAAGTAGAGAGTATCTAATAAGCTAAAAGAATATTGGAAAAATTTAGAGGACCACCAATAGCTAGAACCACCAGAAGCTATGACTACAACACATAGTTAGGAACTAATTTATGACCTGACATGCCTCGAAAATTCGACTGATGCAGCAAAGTCGCAGGCAACTGTCATTTTTTATTTACCACCTTCAATCAATAGAGTACGTTAGCCTTTACTTTTTAGGAGAAATGGTACTTTTAGTTTTACTTTTATACCTAGCTAGTAGCTACTTCCAATATCTATATGACATCAGGCAAATAAACATAGAGCACATCCAACAAATTAGAGGTATGTTCATCAATTAACATCATTGTGAAAATAAAAGAGTTCTCAAAATAACATGTACTTGTATTTATTAGCTTTACTCTTAATTGGCATTAGATACAGGAAAAATATAGGAAATTACCTCCACAGAAAATCTACAATTTCTCCTTTCCCAATATGCTGTTCAATCAGAAGAGATGCATCTTCAGGCATAACATATCCATACCTGCAGCATAATGGTCATATTGCTTCCCATTAATAACAGTGTTGAGAATTTCTTAAAGAAGAAAATCAATAAAAACACTTACCAATGCCCTGTGACTTCTTTTTTTATATTTGGGCCAAAAATGATAACGTTCCCTGCATACTTATGACCTCCAATGTGTGAACAGGGGCTAACTGATACTTTCCCTTGTAAACCACGTGACTGTATCTCAGTTTTGAACCTACTAATGACAGAGGGCCCACAAACACCACATCTTCGATCCCTTGACCCATGGCAACATACAAAGATGTACCAGCCCCTCAGAGGTTCTGGACTTCCAGGCAACCATTCACCGTTCTTCACAAGCACTTCCTCCACAAATGTATCGATATCAAAATGTGTTAACCTCCTGAAATTTTAATTGATATCAGAATATAGTACCGTGGAAAGTTATGGGATATTTAAGGTTGCTTGAATAAATGGTTGAATTTATCTATAACCTGTATCTGACCATGTCTGGAAAGATTAACACATCACCATTTGATGTCTCAGTTCCATCATGTCCCTCGCATATTGTTAAGCGAGTCTGCAAAAATAGATAAATGTAAAAATGATCATCAAAGGTTATTTTCATGGAACGGATAAGCAATATAAAAAGGGAAGTTAAGCCATTGTTCTAAAGTGCATGTATATAATATAAACCTATAGTCAAATGATTGCACCTGACAGCTGACCATTATACATTGCACTTGCACACAAAAACCAGTACTTTTCCAATTAATAAAGGAACTATTCTTTTCGTGCCATTATGCCATCATGTTTAGGAATATATTCTTACTGAATAGGGTCACCACAAGTAAGCAAACACTAAGGCACGTACTTCTAGATTAAAAGATATAAATAAACATGCCAATTCTTCTTGTAAGTATTAGTATTGAAACTTAAGATCATCTTGGACTCTAGAGTGTGTAGAGAGACCAAGTTAAAAAGTGTGAACTGTGTAATATTCATACCATATATAAGATGTTAATGAGATGCTAAGCATTAGAAGGGTGCTTTGTTAAAAAATCTTTAATGGGGATGGAAATGAGAACGAGTTTAGGGTATTATGATGGTTAAGGAGAAAAAAAGATGAACAATCCACTACCTCCTGTCCTAAATAAGTTAATCATTGCCCCATTTTGATTGCCTATCTCCCCTCCAATAATCATTTCTCCTCAATCATTCAACTATTTTTCAACCAACAACCATTTGTTGTCCACTTTATTCCAAAATTAGGGCAACACACTAACAATGTAACTAGCATAGTTGTTACGGGCGCAAGGCGCAAAGCTGCGCCTAGTGCCTTAGGCGCGCCTAGCGCCATAGACGCGCGCCTTGCGTTCCTGGGCCGAAAAATTGGAAAAAACAACATAAAACCTTGGAATACACATATTAGCATGTAAATAAACATTAGTTTAAAGTTCAAAAACACATAAATGACACAAATTAAGGGCATAATCTTCAATAACACATTGCAAACTTCAAAAAGTACGAAATAAAAACCAATAAGTATCCAAATGGACCAAATCAAAGGCAAATAAATAGCAAACTAATCATCTTCATTGTCAAATTCATCATCAAAATCACCCTCCTCCTCATCATCATCATCATCAACAAATTGTGGGTCTTCCTCGTTAAACTCTTTTTCCTCCTCTTCTAGAGGTTCTAAATAGTCAAATTCAATTTCTTCATCTCTAAGTCTAAAAGAGGATCCTCCACCACTCTTTCCCTTGCCCTTTCCCTTCGACCCCATTCCCGTCTCCACTTGTTTAGAACCTTTAGGTACATAAGCAGGAGGCGGGCTGTAGGGCGTCGCCGGGATATGGAGGGAATGGGATAGCCGATGGTTTAGACTTTGGAGAAGGGAAGGGAAGAGAAAAGAGGAGAAAGAAAAAAATGAAAACCCTAGTTTCCCACCCTTGAAACCCAAAAAAAAACATTTTTATACAAAAAAAAAAAAAATTAATATGTGTGCCCGCCTCAGCAGTGTCTAAGGCACGCCCGTAACAACTATGGTAACTAGTTAACCACCATTAGGGCAACCCTTCTTGCAACATATTCCTTTCACTACGGGGTTATAGAGGGAAAAGAGATTTTCATTACCATCCCCATTGAAGAATTTGAACCAAGCACCTCTGGTTATCTCCATATTTCTAGCACATATCCTAGTTCTAACTTTAAAAACTAAGGTAACTGCTTTCTTTGACGTAGTTTTGCTAAATATTTTCCAAGCAGTGGTGAATCTGAATATATTAAAAGCATAGTTGTTAGAGGCAGGAGGTTGAAAGGAACATCTAGCGTCCGATGCGCCCCTCTTGAACATAGGCAGAATGTTTATTAGAAATATAATATGCATGCCTATCATTTGAGATATACTGATCTTAAATAAATCAAGATTCGCTGAATCAATATTTGTCGAATCTCTTGCTATGGCAAGGAGGTGCAGAGTTCAAAACATGATAAAGATAGACAGTTATCCTGTTTCTTATTTTTCTTTTACCAGGCTATAGTTCAGCGCTGCTTTCCTGGTTCATGATTCTGTCACTGTTTTCTTTTGAGTCTCTATGTCTAAAACTTGTTTTATATTTAAAATTTAGTACACAAAACATGTTTTAGGGCGAAGAGGTCTGGAAAGTTCTGGTTGCTTAATTTTACAAATATTCTTGATTTCATCTCCAACAAGCAGGCATCACCAAATTTGAAATGTGGCGATAATATCATTCAATGTGAAAAGAAAATAGCGCACCATAAAGATCCTCAAGCATAAAATAGAAAAACAAACCTTGATCATCAACATCTTAAATTAACCGGGAATAAAATTATTTGCACAAATTCAACAACCAAATTATTAATCTCATAATGGAAAAATGAACTCCAACGCCCACATTCCCAACATTAAAAATATGAAGCCCATTAAAAATTCACTTCAGATTTTGTAAACTCATAACATACGAACAGAATCCAAACCGTTTCGACACTTAAAATCAGCACAAAAATTCTTTAAAATTCACTCCACACATAAGCGATTTATTCCAAGAACGACAAAAGGAAAAAGAGAAACCCTCGTACCTGTCGCTTCCTATCAGAGTTGCGCGCAGCCAAAGCGGCGGCGAGAAGCCGTGGAAGGCGATCGAATTCCGCCGCCTCAATGCGGGGCGGCCAAACCTGAGGATTCTTGTAACAGAGGAACACGTGGCGATCGTAGAGCTCCACGGTTCCCACGAGCGGACCCTGCCTGAAATCGGGTCGGGAGAATCCGAACTCGGATTCGTTGATTAATCCGGCCTCGTATCCGCCGAGGAAGCCTTCGTTCTGGAAACTGTCGGAAGCGCTGCCAATTTGGGGGCCGTCGAGAAGGTAGCTGTCGCCTTCTGTGACGGCGACGGGAGCGGAGGAGGAAGGGTGGTGGTGGGTGCCGCTGAATAGGAGGAGAGGATCGTCGCGTATTATTGAGTTCGACATTGCCGCCGCCGCCAGAGCCTGTTGTTAGGGCGTGTGTGTGTGTGTGATGTAGCTAATCGATAGTAACTGAAAAAGAGGGCTGAAAATTAAAACTCTAATGAAAGTCCAATAACAAGAAGGTCTGTTTAAATAGATAATTCCATTTTTTTTTAATATTAATAATAATAAACTGCAATATTTTGCTTTGACAGTAACTTATGGAATAGATTTAGTGATTTACTAAAGTAATACGGTGAATTTATCAATTGTTATAAAACTAATGGAAAATATAAGAGAGAAAACAATAGAGACAATATAGAGAATTATTTTATTGATCAACTTCTTGGTGTTGTACAATGAAGGTGTCATGACCCCTTTTTATAGAGGACTCATGCATGAATACAAATAAATGTCAATTACTAGGACAATGAAGAGGCAATGAAGATTCCTTCATCATTGTTTGTAACTCTCATGCAATACTCTTGTAACCCTCAAGGACATTCATACACATTATTTCATAATACTCCCCCTTGGATGTCCGTTATTATGCCTTGTTAAAAACCTTACTAGGAAAAACCCAGTGGGACAAAAAAAAACCTAGTGAAGGGAAAAAGAGTACATATAGTATTTAGTGTATTAATTATCCCCCTGATTCAAACATAATTTGAGATCTTTCAATCGACGCATTTTAGTATGCTTCATAAATTCTCAAATGTTGCAATCGGGTATGCCTTGATAAGTAAATCTGTTAAATCTCACTTGATCGGATTTATTGCACAGCAATTTCATCGTTCTTTTGAAACTTGTGAGTTAAGAAGAAATTCTGTGAAATATGTTTGGGTTTTGTACAATTAGCAAGATATATTAATCCACAAATTATACTGAGATATGACACTTCAAGACTAAATATCTCTTCACCTTTATTTCGCGGTCTAAAAGGATCCTTATTAGGATCAAACAACCGAATGATCATTGGGTACTCAATGGATGTGCATTTCGTTTAGTACATTCTAGGTATAAGCAATTTGATGGATAAAAAATTCAACATTCTATATGTTCAATTTGTAAATCAAGGCAAAACTTAATATTTTCAAAATCTTTGATAATAAATTATTTCTTTAAGTATGTAATTGTCTTTTTAATATCTTCAGAGGTTTAGTCAAATTTGAAGTCATCAACATATACTGCAACGACCACAAATTTGACTCATTTTTCTTTATAAAAATATATGGACTTATTTGAGTCATTGATATAGCCTTCTTTAAATATGTTGTCATATTCGTCCAAATCGTTTGAGCTCATGAAATGACATTTGCAATTTGATAGAATAAATTTCTCTTTGATTTAATTTGCATGTTTCGGGGTATGATAAATCCTTCAATGATATTTATATAATTATTGATATCCAATGACCCATATGGAGATACAATGTTCATTAACTGTATTTTTAAATTCATATTTGTTGTCAAAGATATTAAGTAACAGAACTATATTATATACATAATATGAGAATAAATCGATATTGAGTCTCTGCGAAAACCCTTGAGCTACTAATCTCGTTTTGTACTTCACCACCTCATTATTTTTATTTCGTTTTTGTACAAATACACACTTCCGGGTATATGTATAAAACTTTTCTTTTGTTTAGTGAGTCTAGCTCGACCACAATTACTTATTTTTATTTTACCCAATTAGAGCGCTTCAGGCACTCAGTTATTGACTTAGGTACTGGATTCAAAATTTTATTTGTAATAGTAATTATGGAGGTGAATATGTTGTCGACAACATTGATACTTCTCTTGTATTTGTAAAATTCATATAAACCAGATCCTCATCATTTCCCAAAATATTTTGATCTGGTTGTTTCGCAATCCTAGTATTTTAATTATTTTGTGCACGTGCATTGTTACTAGGATTTTTGTCTTCAGGACGAATCTCTTCAAGGGATTTTGTCGATGACTGAATATTTTAGCTAGCTTTAGTTTACCGCAGATTTTTTATTTTTTTTTGTATTAAGAGGTCCTTCACGCTTCTGGCGTGTAAGCGTATTAACATATGTACCCGATTTCGTTGGGACCTCTATACTTTATAAATCATATATATCAAGATTTGCGATTTAGTCATTCCTTTAGTAAATGCATCTGGCAGAAACTTGCTAATTGTAAGTTAATTGTCATTTGAACTTATAGTTCAGTTTCACTAGTGTGTGGGTCTAAATAGTGAAGATCTTTTTCCTTTAGGGAAATTTCTCGACATTCACTTAGTTTTGGATTCTTATCTCCCCCTAATGCCGATAAATAATTTTCAATAAATGTGCAATTAGTCAATCTGGGTTGTTAGGTTCATTATGGTGGTGATACATGTACTGCACAATTTAAAATTCGCAGATGGAAAATGATTGATTATTTTTCACGCACTAGTTGTAAAGGGGAGTATATTCATGACTTTCATTGAGTCGGTTGTTTAAATTGGATGTCCTTCAGGGACATCAATCTCAATCTTAACATATATTTTGCAAGAATATGTAGTTTAATAACTCTTCTGGAGTCATTAAAATCTTTAGGATTAGTGATTAGTAGACTAGAAGTCTACTAGGTGAAGTCTACTAGGTGATGAATTTCAACTGTATTTATATATGTATAGATCAAAACACACTTTTTTCAGAATATATTTTTGTAATCAATAAGTATTATGTATTTCAGAGTCTCGATACAATACTCATTTATCCGGATATCTTTAAACAAATTTCTCGAGGCATGGGAGATAGTAGTGCACTATTTAAAATAAATTTAATTCCTTTAAGGAAAAATACAATGACTCTTCTGTAGTCAGCAATCAAGTTTGCACAACCACTTAATTATTAACATTAGTCTCACCCTCTTCCAAATGAGAAAAATGTTTTATGTTATTAAGTATAGTGTCTGTACAGCATTATCAAAATATCACCATCATAATTTAATTACAATATTTGACGTTCATTGTTTCTTCAGGAAGAATGAAATTTTATCATCACCATTATAAACATTTTTCTCATCAATTTGTTTCAACATTTTCATCCTTCATTTTCAAGGATGCTTGACACTATTTTACAAGATGATTTGTTATTTGATAGATAATGGGTCAATGACCTTCAATACCACAATGATAACATTTATCCACATACTTTTTATTTTCTCCATTGTCCCTCTTTTGGGAGACAATTTTTTTTTTTATCACGATTGTGGTTTATATGATTATGTGGAGTATATCTATCACGATTGCATCCACCCACAACCATATCCATAATTTTGAGATGAGTCGCATTAGCTTCAGGGAATGGACTAGAATTAGTGGGCCAGGACTCATAATATTCAACAATAATTCATTATTTTATTTGACCAAAATTTAGACAAGCAATTAGTTCATAATATTTCTTCAAATTTATTTTTTTTCAATATTGCTACTGCAGGAGCATATTCGAATAGAGAATGTCTTCTCAAGCATATCATCATAATTTGGGTTTTAACCACATAAAATTGAGAAGTAATTATGAACAAAATTGAATTATATTTTATTAAAAAAATTAAAATCTTGTAGACGTGGTGGAATCAATTGTACCGGGCTTTTAGAAGGACGATCATCTTCAGGTGGTCGTATTTTTCTTTTAAATCCATCCGCAACACTTAGTGGATATTTCATTTTCAAATATTTAATTTTAATCTTTCATCCATATGATGAGAAAGGAAATTATTGATTTTAACACGGTCTTGATTCGATAATATATTATTATCAACAATAGTATTTCCAAGACCCATAGCTTCATGATGAATCTCAATTTCGGAAGTCAAATCAAAAGTTATTATCGATAATGACAACCTTGATAAATTGTTATTAGTAATATATATAAAACTTTTTTCAACAGTTGTAAGACCAAAATAATCACCAAGACATCAGAAAAAATTCAGTCTTGCACATCCTTTGAGTAAATTCAAACAATCATCTCAATATATTTGGTGTTCAAATGCATATTTCGAATTTATAACAACACTTATGGGCTTTATATAAAATCAATATTTCCAATGAAATGCAACATAAAATAATATTGATATTCATCCACTAAATTAATCCAACTCATAGAATTATCATAACATTAAATAAAAACAGAAAAATAATAGTCAAGTACCAATATTCATCACCAATTTAATAGAATTGACAACATATAAATATTATTTAAAAAATCAACAATTATCATCAAGTCTCAAAATTTAGCCAAACTAGTATAACAATAAATCATAAAGTATCATATCCATACATGAAAATTGTTCAAATGTAAGGGGTTCAATACTTGAAGATTATGAGTACAAATACACATAAATAAGTAAGTAATCACAATGATTGCATTATTGAGATCCATACAAAAACATAAATTGCCCAAACATGCAAAACATGTATAAAATGCAATTCTCAGTCACTAACTAATAAATCAGTTATTATTTAGCACCAATGAACATATTTAAGAAGGATCTCAATTGAAGCCCATAATCCATGAATTATTGAAACCAATTAGCAAAAATATTCAACTTATTTTTTCAACAAATCAATCGCACCGCATATCAAAATATTGAAAATCTGTTTACTTGAATTTACAAAACCGTGTCAATGAATTTTCTTTAAAGCAACATATTACACAAAACCATCTATTTCTTCTACTTAGTTAAAACTTTCACAATTTTAACAAAGAAGCATTAGAATATCAAACCCCAAATAAAAATTCTCTAAACAATCAACACCATAAATTTATACTCACGAATTTCATAAGGAACAAAAATAATGTAATGTAGTGAGTATAACAACTTACCGATTGAGGGGAAGAAATTCGAAAGGGAGACTTCGAAATTCTGAAACTAATGGGTAGAACAATCGTGCTGATAACGTGTTATAAAACTAATGGAAAATATAAGAGAGAAAACAATAGAGAAGACAATATAGAGAGAATTATTTTATTGATCAGCTTCATGGTGTTGTACAATGAAGGTGTCATGACCCCTTTTTATAGAAGACTCGTGCATGAATACAAATAAATGTCAATTACTAGGACAATGAAGAGGCAATAAAGATTCCTCCATCATTGTTTGTAACTCTCCCATGCAATACTCTTGTAACCCTCAAGGACATTCATACACATTATTTCATAACATCAATATCTTTTTATAAAAACTTGTGTGAACTCCTGAACTCAATTTTTTTAGTATGTATAAAAATTATCACTGTTATATATAAAAATCTTACTGTTATGCACAAAATAAAAAAAATATTTTATATTTTTAAGCAGTGAAAATTTGTATACATAATAGAGATAATTTTTGCACACAACAGTGATAATGTTCATATATAGACCTGGTTTATAGGAATGTTATTGATATCTTTTGTAGGGTAACTCTTGCATGCACAAATGCACCATGCACTTCATAATATATTTAAGAACTATGCAATTTGTTGCATTGAAATATATAATTTGTTCACACTCGATTATATTTGAAAACAAATTGCATATTTTGATGCAACAAATTGCATAGTTCTAAAACATACTATGAAGAGTGCATGATGCACTTAGTGCACATGAGACTCACTCTCTTTTTTAATATACGAAGTATCACATTTTGTAGTGATTTTGTGAAGAATAATTCATAAAATAAATTTGTTTTTAAAAGAAATAGCTTTCAGAATACTACATCCGTCCCTCAAAAGTATGCTCAGATGGTTGAAACAGGTTTTACGGGAAAGTAGATTAAGTTAATTTATGAATAATGTAATTGAATGTGAGTAAAGTATAATGATAACTTGAGTAATTAAGTGATTGTTGGGATATGATGATAAAAAAAAAATTGTGTCCATAGACGAACTTACTCTACTTTTCCATAAAACATGTTTCAGCCATCTGAGCATACTTTTGGGGGGGACAGAGAGAGTATTACATTTTAATGATTGTGAGAAGATAAAAATTCCTGTTGTAAATTCGAATTTACGGTAAACTTTATCTTTTTAATGGCTAGGTCTTGTATGCATCCGGGTGCATCGTGCACTCATAGTGCATTTTAGAAGTGTGCAACTTGTTATGCTGAAAATGCGATTTATTTACACAGAAAAGTGCAACTGTTAATATGGGAACATAGTTGCATGCTTCTGTTTGGAATAGTTGCACGTTTTTATTTTGTATAGTTGCATGTTTCTAAAATGCACTATGAGTACACGGTGCACCCGGGCGCACATGAGACTCACTCCTTTTTAATATCATTGTTATGTATAAAAATTATCATTGTTTGAACAACGATAGCTTTTGTATATAATAGTGATAAAGTTCATATATAGTCTTTTGAGAATAAGATTTTATAAAATCAAACAACCTTTATGATACTCTTCGTATACTCAAATGTACTATTACTTTTCAAATAAAGTCCCCAAATTAAAAACATCTTACCTAATATTCATGGTTACATAAAAAGAAGAAATGTGAACATTATATGTTACTAGAAAATAATTGCTTGCAGTTGTAGAAAATAAATAAATGCTTGCAATTGTAGAAAAGGGTAGCATTATACCCTTGACTTTGGGAACAGAGATCGTCTATATAAATAATAATAAAAAAAAAAGAATCATTCAAATTATTGTAAAAAATTCGAATGGCTTGCATATGGAAAAAGGAAGCTATAATTCAGGTTTCAGATAAATCTTACTAGCATCTATTTACAATATGAATACACCCAAACACAAACTTTTTCATAACACCAAAGCATCAAAACATTAGCACTTCTTTCCGACTTATCTCCGAACTATTAAAATGACAACAAACAAGAACATTGGTCTCAAATATACAAGAAAAAAAAATTAAGCATACAACCAATTACTCATATTCAATCACCAAACAGGCCTCTCCCCAGGCAAGTAAGAAGGCGAACCCCCCTCCACTTTATTTTTCTTCTTCTGGAAAACATAGCTTAAACTAGGCATCAAAGTTTTCTTGGCAACAGACGTCTTCGAGTTTCCCAAGCTTTTTCGTTTCGTTTACTTTCTCATCTTTGATCGGGGCCCTCTGCTTTTAGATTTGGTAATTTGTATTATTTGGCGACGATTGAAAAAACAACCTCTGCGTTTCTGCAAGAATTTGTGCTGCTGCTTCTTCAGCCTTCTTCTGTTCCCTTTCCCTCCATCTTCTAAGCTCCCCTTCGACTGCCTTCTTCGCAGCTTCTGCCATTTCTGCTTTCTTTAAAGCTTCCTGAGTTGCAGTTTTCATCTCCTCGTTTTCCTTCTCTGTGGCCTCCAATCTTTTAAGTGCCTCATTTTCAGAGGCTTTCACAGCTTCAACCTGAGCTAAGGCAGCTGCAACTTTCATATCAGCTAACATCACAGACTCCTCCACCTTTCGACTCAGTGAGTCAAACTCGTCTCTTGATAGCGTAATATGGGCCCCTGACTCGGAAGTGGAGGCCCGTGCAGCATCGGTTTTCTCAGACAGCGTCTTGATTTGATCGAGTGCTTTAACCTCAGCTGCCTTAGCTTCTTCAGCTTCGTTCATCACAATTCTAAGCTTCTTCTCAGCTTCTTCCAGTTCGATTCTCGTGGCTTCTGCTTCTCTGTTAAGCTCTTCTGCTTTCTGCTTCATCTCTTCAGCTTCCCGTTTGGCAGTTTCGTTTTCTTCAGCTAGGAGATGGATTGAAGCCACCAGCTCGTCAGAAGCACCCCTGATTTTAGCTTCTTCAGCAAGTGCTTCTTCGATCTCAGACTTAGCTTTCCTCAACTTTACATGCAGATTGCCTGCTATAGATTCAGTTTCTGCTTCCTTCTCCTTTAGTTCACTATGCTCGTTTTTCAAGTTTTCCAGTTCCAGCTTAAGATTCTCC
This sequence comes from Stenogyne calaminthoides, assembly GCA_037126765.1. NCBI lineage: Eukaryota > Viridiplantae > Streptophyta > Magnoliopsida > Lamiales > Lamiaceae > Stenogyne > Stenogyne calaminthoides. Next base: position 36,007,203 of record JBBCBC010000004.1, on the reverse strand, counting down.
ACCAAGCTTCTTAATAAGCTCCCCTCCCCAGCTACTTCATTTAAAGATTCTTTAGCACCACTCAATTCCATAGTAACAGCCTTCACAGAATCAGCATCAGCAGTCTTTGTATCATTCATCTCGTTTCTTACAGCTTCGATTTCTGATAAGATCTTACCCAGATAAGTCTCCAGATTCTTGGTAATCTCAGGATCGAAATCTTTCTTCAAAGAAATCAACTTTTTGGCTAATAATTCAAGTTTCTGCTTATACGATTGCTTCTCTTTGTCCTTATCCAAGAAGACCCTCGTTTCCTCTTCCTTTGCTTGTACCCTTTCTAGCTTCACTTGCTGAATCGATTCATGTACACTAGCAATTTCCTTAGACAACTCATGGACTCTTTCCATGTCCACTTTGGCGGCAGTCTCAGCTTCTTCTGCTTGCTTTACAGCCCCATTTTTCGTTTCCAAAGACGCATCATATTCCCCACGAGTTTTCCTTAGCTCTTGTTTGGCTGCATCGAGTTCACTGACTGCTTCCATATACTGAGCTCTTGCAGTTTCAAGATCCACCGATGAAGATATATTAATTTCTTTAGAAGTATTACCGTTGGTTTCCGATAATTGATTTGCCTGATGCTTAGCCGTTTCTGTTGCTGTCGTTGCTGATTCCTTTGATTCGTTAATAATCTTCAGCTTCTGGCTCAGATCCTCAACGGTTCTTTTAGCTTTTTCGAGCTCTGAGAGTGCCTGAGCTTTAGTGGTCTCAGCATTTTGCAATTGTTCCTTCAACTTATTCAAATCTTTCTGAGCTAAGTGAAGCTGTGTCTCTTTTGCCAGCATTCTCTGCAGAGAAGAGAAACCAGCAGGGAAGGGGCAGCTTAGTTAGATGAGTAATGTGCACAACTAATACTGTTAAATGAAAACAACTAATATCATTTAAAATTGAACTTGAGTTGCACAGTGTAACTGGTGCATATAAGTATTTGCCTGGTTAGATACGCACACGCAAATCGCAATGGAGATCTAGATGTTTGCAGATAAAATGACATCAAGTTGAAAAGGGAAAAAGAGAATGGATCTATTTAAGGACAAGTTCAGAACCTAATGCATGAATCAAGGTCCTCCTCTGGTACTATAAAATTGGAACTCATATATGTGAACTAGAGGTCTTTATTGCATCTCAACAAATAAAAAGAATATATAAATAAATAGTTGAGATTTCAGGAAAGGAGACTCAAGAAAGGCTACCGTAAATTATTATTCCTCCAAGCACAAAGAAGTTTGCTACAATAAGAAGACCACTCAGCTCAACAAAAGGTCTCTAAACTATCAACTTTTATTTCGATAAGTCCCAGCACTAATTTTTGTTTTAAAAAGTCCTTTTTTCATCGAGATTTTATTTCGTGAGCTCCCTCGACACGAAAATTGACAGATTTTTCAACTCACCCTGACATTAAATAATATACGTGTCATTTTTTTAATTATATAAAAAAGTAAACACATCTATAATTACAATACTCGAAGGGGTTTTAAAAACAAAAATAGTTTAAGGACCTATTGAAACGAAAAAAAAATAAAAAATTGATAGTTTAGGGATTTGTTGATGCCTTATGCCAATAAAATTATGTTAAATTGAGCTTAACGCCCTAACCTACAGCAAACTCGAGATTTAGCCCAGGAACTACAAGTCTACAACAACTATTGACGAAAATCATATATAATGACTCAATCAGAATAACCATATTTACCAGATGTCTTCCTCAGAATCTCTCGAGGTAATAGAACATATATACCCTTCTTAAAAAAGCAAACCGACAAAAAAGTTGTGATTAAAACTTAAGTGCAACAAGGAATTAGAATAAACATACTTCTGCAGATTGTGGTTTTATCTTCCTAATCGCAGGCTTTTCTCCTGAAAGAGCGCCTTCACCAAATAAGCTGACAGCATCTTTGACAGACTGAAATGGTGCACTGGTGTCGATCTCTCCCACCTCAGGTTTACTCGATCCTTTAACTTTCTGATAATCTTTTGCCACCATAATTTCTCACTTTTTATTCAGCTCTTATCTGCATGAAAACGGACAACATTTTGGGGGGGAAGACAATTAAAGGTCATACCATAGGAAAAAGGATGATACACTTTCCAAATTAAAAAGAATGAGAAGTAAATGCTAGTAAAAGCTTATGGAAACATCAAACACGTGTTGACAAATTGGGGAGTTTTAAAATTGAATTCAAAAGATATATTCAAGATTAGTGTTTGATTCTGAATCATGACACAAGTAAACAGGCAATGGTTGGTATGACTCAATTGCAACTAGTAAAAACATTACTAAGCTGCCAACAAGAGAAAATACAAATGAGCATAAAAGGACTTAGCATCTGAAGCTAAAGGGAATACCAAATTCTTGGTGAACTTTAGAGAATGGGGTTTGAAATGAGAATTTTGACTCTTTGAGTTATAACGACCAAATGTAACATATTTGATAAACAATAACAACCCAAATATTGAATCATCACATATGAAAAATTGAAGGAAGATTGGATTGTCGAATTAAGTATTTAAATTAGAATTTAAATAACATTTTACACTGACAAAATGGCACAGCAACATTGTATGGAAAATCGCATTAAAATCCTATACCGTGAAAATAATTGCATAGGAACATAAATAAGAAAGACTGAAGCCACTTTAATTAAAACCATTCGGAACTCAGAAATATAACTGGAGCTATAGAATAAGATTCAACTTTACAACCATAAGAACATCCTGAAACAACATGATAATTTTGTCAAGCAAGACAGTTTGACAGAGTAACTTGTGGATTTCTCCATATTCATTTAAAGTTTTAAATATAAAATTTGAATCTAGATAAACATCGCTGCATGTTATCAAAGATTTTTAGATATTTTACGCCATAATTACATGAGGAACTTAGTTCAAGTAACTAATATTGGTCATCAAATGTAGGGGGGGGGGGGGAATCAGCAGGAGAATAAAGAGAGATTCATTTTCAGTCAGTCAAAGACTAAGGAAAGACATTACAAGAACACCTATAATCAATGGAGCAGAAACAACAAATATTACCTGAAATTCTTGCTTCTTTAAACAACTCCAATCCTCAAATTCTCACGGACTTGGTTGGCCCTGAGTTCACATTAGGAGAAATTATCTGTTAACCCATAACAATGTTGGACATGATAAGTTCAAGAAAATTACGATAGACAGACGATAAAGCAACGGAAGGTGTGAAGAAGTACAAAAGGTTAATAATAACTCGCTCAAAACCCTAAGAGAGAAACTATAAAGGACCATAACAGATATTTACATCTGAAGATAGATGGATTATCAACTTATAAGTGCACTTTAGAGAATGAGGGTGCAACTAGGAAATATGGAAAACCAAGCAGAGATTTCATGCAAATGCCACAATGTGCAAACCGGAGCAAAAAAAATCATGAAAGCAAATCCATCATGATGCCTTGTTGCATTTGCTTAAATCTTAATCAGCTTCCACAGTACACCATCATCTATTTCTTAAGGGAGTGTTTGGTTCAAAATTCTTCAACTGTAATGGTAATGGGAATACATATAAGGTAATTGTGGTGGTTAATGTGAATAAAAGATGATCAGTTCTACTCCATAATACTTCGCACAACGTTATGAGATTCATAATAAGTTAATAATTACCCCCATTTCTCTTCAACCATTCCACTATTACTCAACCAACAATCATATTTTGTCCCCACTTATTCCAAGATTAGAGCAATAACAATGTAACCACCACTCTCATTATAATTCACTATTTAATGAATCCCGTTACAGACTACAGTTCCCATTGGGTATGAACTCTCTCATTATAGGCGTCAAATGAAGACAGTGTCCAATGCAATTTGATGAAAGATGAGAAATGCTTTGTAATAATAACAAATGAACATATTACGAGAAACCATGAATTACTTCATTATTATAAAGTGTAACTGCAAACATCTTAGAAGAAATTTTAGCAGACAGATACAGAATACATTGCATATCTAATATGTATCTGCCTTTCACAGAGCACAGCAACATTGTATGGAAAAATCGCATTAAGTTCCTATACTACAAAAGCAATGGCATAGAAAGATAAAATCCACTTGGAAAATACTGAAGCTATAGAATAAGATCCAACTTTACAACCATAACAACATACTGAAACACATGATGGATTTGTTAAACTTGTGGTCTTTCTAACATAAAATTCAAGTCCAGATAAACATAGCTGCATATTATATCATCAAAGATTTTATAGCAATTTTACATCATAATTACATGAGAATCTCAACTCAAGTAACTAATATTCATCATCAAACGTAGGGTGGAGGAATCAGCAGGAGAATAAAGAGAGATTCATATTCAATCTTTAAAAGACTAAAGGAAGACATTACAAGAACATCTAAAATCAATAGAGCAGAAAGACCAATTATTACCTGAAATCAATGCTTCTGTAAATAAACTCCAATCCTCAATTTCTCACCGACTTGCTTGAGCCTGGGTTCACATTAGGAGAAATCATCTGTTAACCCATAAAAACGCTGGACATGATAGTTCAAGAAAATTACAGGTGACGGAAAATAAAGCAATGAAAGGAGTGAAAAAGTACAAAAGGTTAATAATAACTTACTCAAAACCCTAATCATGAGAGAGGGAGCAAGCAGACAAAAACCCCAGAATCATCAAATCATTCAAATCCCAAAAAAAAAAAAAAAATCTATCTACTGGAGTGAAAAATGATGGCGGTGAAAAATCCAGATCATCTTCAACAATCTTTAAACACCCTCCAGAAAGTCAAACCCCACTTTTTCAGAATCTGGAAACGAGAAAAAAAGAACCACCAAGAAAAGTCCAAGACTCTGCAACTACAGAGCCCCCCAAGATAATCGCCTCACAGAATTCTTAGTCCCAAAGAAAAACAAAAAGAAATAGGACCGAGAATAAAACAAACAAAAAAACTTATTTTCTCTTTTTTCTTTTTGAAATTTGAACTGGCTGTTTGGATGGAAAAACACAGATAAAATTTTGAAAGAAAGATTTTGCAGCGTTGTGGGGGGAGAAAGAAGAAATTAGAGGGAATTGGTTGCCTTTTGTGGGACGACGAGAAGTTAGGAGTAGGAGAGCAGGTCAGCAAAGAGCACCACCGGCCATGGCCAACTCAAATGCTGCTGACTCGGTTTTCAAAAACAGTGTTGTTGATGGAGATGGGTTTACGCAATTATTTCGCCCCTTTTTCTCTTTCTTTTCATCACAAGTTCACAACAAAAAAATTACCAAATTGCAAATACTATTCTTTCGACACATGGTTTAAAATTGGGAAATGGGTCAAATAAGCCTTCAATTTATCCCCAAAATCAAATAAGCCTTTAAATTATTATTTTATTCATTTAAACCCTTTTTGTTTAATAAAAAGGTCAAGTAAGCCCTTATACTATCCATCAGAATCAAATAAGCCCTTAAACTATCTTTTGTTCATTTAAACTCTTGTTCTCTTTAACTTGGATGAAATAAATTCTTATTTTCTGAAACTTAAACATGTAGGCCATTTTCTTAAATTCGGTTTTGTAAATTAATTTTTATTTTTGAGTAAATAATATTTTAAATATCTCATCCATACAATATTATTTTGAAAATATTTTTTTGGTTGTTTCTTGACTACATGAATAAAAAAATTAAAACAATACTTTTCTCTAAGTAAAATAAAATTTTAACATTGATAAAATTTTAGGCCTTACGTATCTACATATTAGAGTGATTAACTTTTAAAAAATCATTATTTTTTGTTTAAAAATCATGAAGAAATTAAAATATACAATGTATAATAGATTGATTAAATTCAATTAATCTTTTTTATGAAAAAATTAAACCAAGTATAGATATGTGGAAATTCACCACGCTTGAGCTTAATTGATCAACTAAATGTATTTTAACAATGAAACTTAAATCACATAAAATACTTTATATATTTTAAAAATATTTTATTTAAAAAAAACCTTTATAATTCTTTTTTACATGCATACAACATCCAAATATATAATGTACAAGTGTTTTTATATATAATATTATATGCATAAGATATTTAAATTATCATTTACTTAAAATTTAATATTGATATATAATAAGAAATTGAGAAAAGTGGTTTACCTGTTTGATTTTCAGAAGAAAAAATAGTTTATTTGATCCAAGTTAAAGAGATAAAGATTTAGATGAATAAAATAATAGATCGAGGGCTTATTCGATCCTTGTGGATAAGTTTAGGAGCTTATTTGACCCTTTTATCATAGAAAAAGGGTTTACATGAACAAAAATAAAGTTCAAGGGCTTACTTGATCATGTGAGATAAGTTTAAGGGCTTATTTGACTCTTTTCCCTTTAAAATACGTATAAATCGAAAAAAATACATATAATATAAATATTTATATGGAATTTTCAATTTTGTCAAGCCAACGCCTGAAAAATGCTCTTTCCCATCCATTTTCATTTACTATAATTTTAATAGTGAGTTATTTATTATTAAGAAATGGTAAATTTGTTTTTTTTTATAAGAACTAAATAATAAGATAATATCATTAGATACATTTAAGAAGATAAAATTAATTTTAAATGTGAGAAAAGTAATTACATAGGATGTAATATTGAGATGTATAAATTAAAAAAAACATTATTATTACATATAAAAATATTCAATTTAATTAGGAACAAATTTTTGACAAATAATTAAAACATGAAAACTATCAATTTCCATGTTTTATTTCAAATAATTTGTATATTTAAAAAATACATTTAAATTACGCATGCTAAGTGTTACAATAGACATACTCAATCATTTTTCCTCTCAAATTCAAACGATTTGATAAGATATATTTTTTCATCTTAAATTAATATAAGTGTAAATAAAATTACTGCATTTTTCAAATTATTAATCAATCCAAATATTTGACATCAAATCACATTCAATTTTCATAAGCTAAATAATACACTTTCGTATATCATTTCCGCCAAATAATAGTAGGCAAGATTCTTCTTACACACAGATTTAGGTACAAAATTTATGATAAACTCATTTAATTCAAATTTCTATTTTCAGCCTTGTCCACATAAAAGTATAAAATTACGGTTCGGATCCCCTGTTCCACATTGTATTTCAATCTACTGTTCCACATCACGGATGCATGACACGTTTCCCCTTCACAAATTTAATACAAACGCAGTGACTTCCCAGTTAACGTCAATCTACGGTATCTACCTATCAAAATTCCAAAAAAAAAAAAAAAATCCTAAAATTTGCTGGAAGATTGAGACCGAATCTTACCAAAACTAAAACCAGAAATATTGCTGCGGATCTTACCAAATAATTAGAAGATTCGATGGCAATTTTGGTTAAACAAATAAATTCGAGGGAACCAAACTCTGAAATTCAAGAAATCACAAACCACCAGAAATCAGAAATTTTATTACTGTGTTGGCTCCGGTGGAAATCTGGTTTCGGCGAAGGTGAATTTCTCGGGTAACGATTACCACTTTTTTAGTGATTTTCAAGAAATAAGTCTTGTGTTTATGGAATTAGCTTGTAACGTGATTATGCCAGGAGTTTCTTCGCGGTGAGAGGTGTGTTTGTAGACTAATGATTCTTCATGCAGGTTCTCGTGCCCTGATCTATAGAAAATTAAGCTTCTAGTTGGAGGAGTAGGAGCTGAAGAAGGTGCCCATTCCAAAGCTTGCACACTGTGTGTATCATAATCAATAAGTTACTGGTAATAAACACCAGCTTAGACAAGCACATAGCTAATTTTGATGGTTGGGATTTTTATGGGGGAAATTGTAGAAAATAACCTTTATGTTTGTTCATCACTGGAATGACACTTTATTTGCTTGTTTTCTGATTTTTTTAATGTTTTTGGAGTATCAAAATTTTTATTTGCCGAATAGATTTGACAGCATCACATACAAGTGATTCAATTATCTATATAAGAAAGATGCCCATACGAATGATTTTATTTATAAGAATAATTTTGTAAATTCATATTAAAACATTATTTTGCAGTCTTTATTTCTATAAACATCATTTTGAATCTTATTTTGCAGTTATATGTATTAAAAACGAATATTAATAATTTTTTTCGTTCACCATCTATCATTCTTAGAATGGACGAAGATATTTGTGTTGAAGTTATTGCGAAACGGAAGTTAAATTTTAGTGAGGCGGATAATTTAATAGAACCAAGTGGTAGTAGCAATGTGGAAGAACCCTCAATTGATCACTCTTTGCCTAGTTCAGAAGAGATAATCCCAAAAGAATGTATGGAATTTGACAACGAAGATGCAGCATACAACTTTTATAATGAATATGCTAAGATAACTGGATTTAGCATTAGAAGGCACATTGTTCATACTGATAAAACTAGTGGAAAGATACTTGATCGGGTATTTTGTTGTGAATGCCAAGGGCATAGACCAAAAGATAAAAGAGATGCAACTTATAAATCTAAGCGGCCGATAACAAGAACAGATTGTGGTGCAATGATGAAGATCAGTGCTAGACATAGTGTCAAATATAAGGTTGCTCGATTTGTTGTCGAACATAGAGGTCATGATCTTGTGAGTCCTAGTAAAGCCCACATGCTAAAATCACATAGAAAAATAACTCATGTTCAAGCTTCACAGGCCGATGATTTAGATTGTTCGGGAATAACCCCAAGTGCAAGTTTTGCTTTAATGTCAAAGCAAGTGGGTGGTCGTGAAAATGTTGGTTTTATATTTGAAGATTATAAGAATTATTTGCGTACAAAGAGAACTATGCAAATGAAATCCGGTGATACTGGAGGAGTATTGGAATACTTGCAACAAAGGCAACTGGATGATCCAAAAAAAATTTACGCTATACAAGTTGATGAGGATGAATTGATAGCTAATATTCTTTGGATTGATGCTCGAATGAAGGTTGATTATGCTTGTTTCGGTGACGTGATTAGTTTTGATCGACACACAAAAAAGGGCGCCCATTTTCCCTCTTTGTTGGTGTTAATCATCACGATCAACTATATTTGGTGCAACATTATTGTATGATGAAACAAATCAACATTTATATGGTTGTTTGATCGTTTGCTAAAAAGCCATGTCCCAAGCAAAGTACCCCAAACCGTTCTTCTGATCAAGATGTTGAATGAAAAGCGTTGAACAAAAGGCCCGAACATATCATCGTTTAATATGGCATATCTATCAAAATCTGACCACCCATTTAAGTAATGTGTTTGAAGTTTTCCAAGTTTTTTGAAGGACTTCAAATCTTGTGTCTATGATTATGAAGAGGAAGAAGATTTTTTGAATGCATGGGATGCAATGTTGGAAAAATATGAATTAAAAACTAATGAGTGGTTGAGAAGGTTGTTCACAATAAGAGAAAAATGGGTGCTTGTATATGGGAGACCCGACATTTTTAAAAGGATATGACAACTACGAAAGCGAAGTGAAAGTATGCCTGAAAAAAAAAATATGTGAGTTACAAGCATAATTTGCTGCAATTTTTCAATCACTTGATAGGTTGATTTATGATCGCCGATATGAAGAGTCAAAAGGCTATTTAAGAACTAGTCCACCCATTTTTCAAATTCAAATATTGTTGAGGTCTTTGAGTTATTTCAAGATGAGTTGAGTAAAACTACATGCTAAGTTGGAGGTGTGTGGTGAAAATGACGAGACCTCGTAATATAAAATTACTCTTCTTCTTGGCATCGTTCAATAAGATAATATTTCAACATGTAGTATTTGAGTTTGGAGGAATTTTATGCTCACAAAAAGTATTGTATTCTTTAAAATATTGTAGAGATTGTTTATAATGTAAAAAAAAGATGGACCAAATCAAAAAAAAAGATATTGTTAGCTCTCAAATTTCATTATTTCTTTGGAGGATATTCAAACCAATGAGTGTGATGAAAAAAATTGATTATTGTTTGCTACAAAGAATTGTGTAGCTTGATATGATATCATAACAACTAGAAAAAAAAAGAAAAGAAATTGATCCAAGCTTTCGGATAGTCCAACTTCGTGTCACCAACTCTTGAAAAAAAATATGTTGCACAAAAAGGTAGTGTATGTGACATTGCATTGGATGGAGATGTACAAAGATCTATAAAAAGGGCTCAAAAAGAAAGAAAAAAAACCATTAAAATCCTAAAAAAAAGAGTTAAGAGTGGCTTGGAGAAAACGCAACGAAAGAAGAAGCAAAACAAATGTACTATACAAAACAGAAAACAACAAAGAAGGTACTTTATACTTTTCTCTTCATTGTTCATATAAATAAATTTATATACAATCTTAGATTTATGTTTCTCATACTTCCATTTTCTATGAAATAGGAATGTGAAGTTGGTGGGACTAATTCAAGTATAGTTTATCCTACTCAAGAATCTTCATTATCGTATGTGAAACGGTCACAATATCCCTACGTATGTCGATATTCTAGTACTTTGTTTATTAACTTTCAATAAAAATCTATTGTTATAATATTTCTTGAATTGATGATTTTTTTAATAGATCTTCAACCAAAATATTTATCAATATGATGTTGATCCCTCTCATTCAAGAGAAGACCTCCAAAGTGGAATGAGCATGATGCAGTTACTGCAGGTAATAACACATATTTTATTTCTTTTTGAGATAAAATTACAATAATAATTCTTGTTGGTCCCGGTGAAAACGAGTTTTACACGTGTATGGGGGGAATACACGTGTTCAGTGTTTTTAAAACTTTTTTCTTCTTGGTCACTTGGGTCGATAATAATCAAAGATTAGGTCCCGAGAAGCACAAATCACTCGAGTCAAAGTCTCATCGAGACAGTGATCCCGAAATGCTTTCAAAAACCTCGATAATCCCAACCGAGTCCTCGAAAGTGTCGAGATCCCGAGTTGTTTGGATCGATAACTAACTTCTTGAACCCTCGTAATAGTAAGTTCGGTTTGGTAACTATCTCGTTTCTAGCTTTTTTTCGGGCGTGCGGAATGGTTGGCCCTTTAGTTTATACTGCTTTTAAAGCTTTGGCTTGAAAACCTTCCTTTAATGGAATAGTGATTAGGCGTGATTCAATTACATGCAACTTCCAAATGGATTGATTCCAACCGAAATATCGGTGAAAATATGCTTTCAAACTCGGTGATGCAAATTAGTTAAGCATATAAGAAAAAGCAATAAATAACACAAAGAATTATAGTGGTTTAGAGACTCAAGCTCCTACGTCCCACTCTCTCGATCCTCGAGAGAAATTCACTAATCACTTCGAGATTTCGACTACCTTATGTAGTTTACTTACTCAACTCGCCCCGAGCTTTACTACTCCACGAGTTTACTTTACTCAACCCGACCTTGAGCTTTCTAACTACCTCCGTAGTTTACTTACTCAAACACAAACAAGCTTTCGGACTACCTCTCATGGCTTACTAACTTCACCTCTAGAGCTTTCCGACTACTACTCGTAGTTTACTAACTCTTTACAACTCTTCTCACCAACAAACACACTCCAACTACCTTCTCAAGGGTTTGGGGTTTCTCGGTTGGTTTCCAACTAGGATGAGATATCCTTTACAATGAAGTACAATGCAAAGGGTTAGGATATCTCAACTAAGCTTCGGATATATCTTATCAAGCTAGGCTTAGTTTAATGAGCTCTCTTCAATATAAAAGCACTTGGGAAATTCTAAGTTTTTCGAGTGCTTTAACTTTGCGATAATAAGTTTGAGCTTCTTGAGTTGCTTATAAATTTCCCGTAACCTTACAATGTAGAGGGTCACCAGTATTTATAGGCATACACCAAGGTTACTCTTGAAAACTATCTGTTGGAGAGATAGCTTTGTGAGTTTCCTCTTATGGTGTGCGAGGAACGGCTATATTTAGGGTTTGAAACTCCCTAACACGTTTTAGGCAATAGCTCTTCATGTAGCCGGTCTTCACTTTTTGCGATCGGAACTTTTGTACTTCGACATCTTTTTTCAATGACACATCATTTGTCGATTAATCGATTTTGTGCGATCTTATCTTCCTCTTTTTGACTTTTGTCTCGATTAAAGGTAGACACCTTCAACGGCTCTTTTTGGTTACAAACTCGAGTTGATATAACCTTAACAACACTTCCGACTTAGTTCCTTTTATGCGCATTTTGAATGTCTTGGCAAATATCTATTTTCTAAGGAATCGCGATCTTCTCGGTATTGCATCCTTGAGGATAGATATATTCATGCCTTGGAACATTGAGTTTTATATCTGAGCATTGATGCATTCTCGAAGTCTTGATAATTCTCGTACGCCTTGATATTCTTGATCTTCGATCTTGATCTTGATCTTGCGTCTTGAGTCTTCGAGTCTTGAGGTCTTCGAGTCTTGGCGTCTTCCGAGTCTTGAGTCTTCTCGAGTCTTGACGTCTTCTCGAGTCTTGAGTCTTGGCGTCTTGAGTCTTGAGTCTTGAAGTCTTCTCGAGTCTTGAGTCTTACGAGTCTTCAAATATATATCTTGTTGATATCTTCGAGTCTTCATCTTTGAGTCTTGATTACTCGATTTCATCTTGAGTCTTCATATCTCGATTTCTGCTTTGAGTCTTCGAATACTTCGATTTCATCTTGAGTATTCAGAAACTTCAGTTTCATACTGAAACATCAGTTTCTTCAGAAACATACTGAGTCTTTAGAATCTTCAGATCCTAATCTGATCTATATCTGCTGACTATACATTTTGCGGATATCATCCTGAATACTCTAAAACTAAATCCTGACTCGACTATCAAGATTATCCTGAACATGTCATACTCAGGGGTTTTTGGGATCTAATCAAAATCATATATCTTTATTAAATTCATCTCCCAACAATTTCCCCCTTTTTGATGATGCCAAAACCTATCTTGTTACAACCATATAACCTAAACTCAGGTTTCAGTTTTATCCTATTACAAGATTGGTAATGTCTCCTAATAATTTCCTGAATCAGAGAATCTCCCAACAATTTCAGAGAGTCTCCCAACAATTAATCATTACACAATTTCTTCAGTAATGAATCTTCTTAAATAGTTCATCACCAAATACTTAAACAATTTCGCTCATAAACAATTAATTCAGAGACATTCATTCAGCATATCAAAAGTAAAAAACATGTTAAATAAGATAATGAGATATTATCTTTTTGAGCACAAATGATAAATTTTCATTGATGATGAGTAGTCTGTTACAGGTTACAATGAAATTTATCAAAACAAAAAAATAAGACAAAAAAAATAGAAAAATTACAAGTGTCTTCAGGTCTTCATTCTTCAGATTTGGCTCTTGATCTTACGCTCTTGGGTTTGATTCGCTCTTCACCAGATCTTCTTCAGACTTCATCAGCGGGCACTTCCAGGTTGAACATTCCGAAATACCTCTTCTTCAGAGCATCTCTTTCCTTAATGATATCCGGACTGTTCCCTGTTAAACCCAACTGAGCAGCATACTGAGCAATTTCTTGAATAATGACTTTCTCATTCACCATTCCATTATCAAGTCTTGGAGGAGGGTAGGAGTATGGACCAGGGGCAACTATTTGTACCTTTCCTTCATCTGCTAAGTTCATCCAACTTTGGAGATATTTTGGATAGAAGGTTAGGAGATATTCAATGAACGCTTCATTCTGATCTGAGCTTTCCCCTCTCCACTCCCTGAGCACATCATAATAGAACCAGAAGGTTCTCTTGACCTCTTCCCACACATCGTTGAATTTGATAGGCATCTATTTATCAACGTGTGGCCATTTAAGTGCTTTTGATGTCTCTCTCCTTTTGCTCGCAAACTTTTTGAATCCACTCCTTCGCTTCAGCTCTTCTTCACCTTTCTTTCCTAATCACAGCACGCCGAGGCCAAGTAGTCGCTTTCTTAACTCTATCCTGGAGTGTCTTCAGAGCATTCTTCGTGTTGAAGACTTTCTTCTTCTGCTGACCTGCAGACTCTTCCAATTCCTCCATCAACTTTCTCTGCACTGGCTTAGAAGCCTTAGCACGCTTGCTCTCAGGTTGAATAATGCCCAAGGCTTTCCTCTTCATAGGCAATTCGGCGGACTGGCTTTGTTCCAACCTTAGCTCTAGCACTCGGTTTCTCTCTTGCAACATCAAGCATGGTTTCGCCGAAACTTCGAGTGTAGATAGGCTTCTACTGAAACGAACTTCGGTTTGTCGAAGAACCCGACTTCCTTCAAGGCTTTGGATAGGCTATACATTTCAGCTTCTTTCTGTGCCTTTTTCTCCAAAGTACGTGCCAATAACTTCCTGAGGTCCTCATCTGGTCTTTCCCCCTTCTTGGCACCGTAATTTGGAAGAAGTCTGGAGAGTGGTGTATCCATGTGATATTGCTCTTTGCTCACACAGCGCACCTCTCCTGCTATCTGATCTTGTTCGTCTTCCAGCCTCCTGATGTGGTTCTTAGCCACATAAAATTCTTTAGAGAGATGGGCAAACTGGCCAGAGAGAGCATCTTTAAACATCTCTGTCATCTTGGTCATGAGCATTGAGCTCATTTCCTCAACAGCAGATTTGATCAGCACTTCATTCCTCTCTGCCAATTTCACCTCTAGAAATGCAGTTCTCTCCTCAATGCTTCATTTTCAAAGACTTTCGGCTCGATCTTGACTCCCTCTAGCTTTTCATTCAGCTTATCTTCCATGGAGGTCATCTGTGAGGTCAGAGTGTTTTGGATTTGCACCAGTTCTGAAGAGTGACTAAGATTCTCCATCTCCTGAGCTTGGCTGACCAATGTTTCTTCCATCTGAGCAATCTTGTTCATCATTGGCTCAACCTTCTCAAGCTTCTCCATCAAGGGAGTGAGGTCAATCTCAGAACCTTCGCGACCTTCTCAGGCCGATTGATCATCCTGAGCTTCAGCTTCATCCTGAGCTCCAGTCTCCAACTAAGCCTCAGTCTGTACATCAGACAATTCAGAGTTAAAGATAGAACTTTCAGTAGCTTTGGCATAATTGTTAATAGTGCCAAAAGTACCAAGAGTCTTAACTTCATCCGAGGTTGACTAATTTCGAGTTGATCGACGAGAAGTTTCCTTCTCCATCCGAGACCGATCCTCAAAGATCTCCCCTTGGTCCCCATCTTCAAATTTGTCTCTTTGCTAGGGGACCAACTTCAGTAGCTCTCCTCTCAGCTATCTTCCTCTGAACTAGCTCATCAAAATCGGAATTTTTCATCCTGAGCTTTGTCTTCCTGAAACCTGAGAACTCAGTCAGGAAAGTTGTCTCCTCATTCCACCATCTTTCCTCTAAAATGCAAAGAATGTTAAGCATCTCCGGAAGAGTTTGATTGAGGATGAAAACCGTCGACCTTAATCTGAAGTAGATATCTTGCAGATCAGGGAATGAGTTGAGCTCAGGGTAGCAGTCAAGAATGAACCGTTCCCCCTTGCTCCTCCACTCGGTTTCTTCAGCTTCGCCCTTCTTCAATCTCGGGCTTTCTAGTTCAGTTGAAGCATCAGCTGAAGGATCAAGAAGTAGCTCACTCAGGAGCTCATCAAAAGTAAAATTTGCTCTGAGTCTCAAGACTATCGAAGGTTGTCTTGGTCGAGTCCTCAATTTGCATATGAGTAGGTTCAGGGTCCTGAGCTGGCACATCCTCAGATTGACTCTGAGTTGGCTCTGTTGTCTGAGCCGGTACATCTTTGGTAGGAATCTCTGAGGCCTGAGTTCCTTTAAAATTTCTGAGAAATTTTATGCGAACCTGAAATAAGTCTCAAGCACCTCGAAGACACTTTCCTCGATCTGTTCACGTGCCTTAGAGATAACCTAAACCAAAACTTGCAATGGCGAATCTTGAGCTATTTGGCTCTCAGGTTGAATCTCTTCAGAATCACTGTCGTCTTCATCGGTGAGAACCACCAATCTTCTGCGCTTTGGAGCAAGGTTCTTCTGTTTCATCATTTTTACACCTCGCTTTTCTTTTGCCTCCAACAAAACCTTCCCCGGGTTTGTTGGGTCTCTTCAAAGAGCAGCAGCTTTTTGGTGATTCTGCTTTTTTTTCTTTCTTCCCTCTCGATGGCTTTGTTTCTTCACAAAGAATGGGCTTGAAGAGCACCTTGACTTAGGGAATGGGGTCGAATTGGCGAAGATATCCTCCTCCTTCAGGCACATCTCCAAAATAAATGCTATTTTGGTTGCATGGTGGATCTTGCCTTTTAATCGTGATAGCCCCGGCCAACCTTCTTGAAGACTTTGGCTTGCTCACTCACCATCCGAATCAAAAAATTTCAGCCATTTGAAGTTGGTGGTGGGTGAAGCCTCGATCGCCGCCATCAATCTTGAGTCTTGATCTGCTCAAAACTCCCCGCAAGGCTCATTATGCTTTTGCTCACAATATCCATTAAAACTCTATATTGTGGCTTCAAATGCCTTTTATGCAGTGTAGCCTCAAATTTTACAAGATTCTCAGCAATCCTATCTAAATACTCCTGCTCTCTACCCAACATATACATAGCAGGATCCTCTCCTCTATCACAAAGCTCAAAAACATCGTTTAAATTTTTCGGAATAATATACAATTCCCTTTCAAAATCGATGTATTTGGATGAATGCTCTAAATGTGATACAGTAATCTCAGAATGCATACCATCCTCTTCATCTATCCTCAAATTACAGATGAACTCGATTACCTTTTTTGCGTATTCTTGGTCCGATCGGCTTGCGACGAGATGAGTGAGTTTGGCCAATCGGATCATATGGAGAGCCTCCTCTTCTGGTTTGGAGTTGGTTGTGCTATCGAGCGAGACAACGAACTCGTACCAGGGTTTGTTGGTTTCGGCTAATTTATCAAAAATGGTAGGAGCCATTTGAGAGAATGAAGATTTGAAGATTTAGGGTTTAGGATTTTCTGGGCAAAGGGGATTAATTTTGCAGAGTATTTTGGGAACGAAGGGTTTGATAAAATTTGGCTTGAATGGCTTATTGGGGTATAAATAGTTTTGAGATCGTGGGAATTCGCGTGGGTTAGGTGAAAAGCAACGGTTGAGATTAATCTCCGATTAATCGGGTATGCGAACAGTCGATCTTCCAAAAAGTAAGCCGCCAAAATATCATCATTGGTCATTAATGTAACAGAGCATTAAATGACTGTTGACCTTCTTCGGAATTTCAAACGATCCCGCCCGAAAACATTCCTTAGGTGTTTTGTATTTATTGCAAATGATTACTGAGCTTTACTTAAGCAATAAATGAGTTGCATGAGTCATTACTTCTTCAGACTAATTTCTCTCTCTATCGGTCTTCTTGAAGTCTTCGACCTTGATAAAATGTCGAGATAATCTTTTGAAAATCTTGAAAGGATTTAGTATAACACCGATCTTGACCTTGATGAAATCGAGTTTCACGAGACTCGATTCAATATTTCCATTTTATCCTGAGCTTCTCAGTAGAATTCTGAGAAAACTTCATGCATCCGAAAACCTTCAATTTTTTTTTTTTGCATTTTACTCTAAACACCGGATCTAACATCCCTAATTCAACCGAAAGTTCCCGAAATCTTGATTCACCAAAGGTTTAGTCAAGATATCGACTCTCTTATCGAAGATGAATTTTTCTCCATCCTTATGTCCTTTTTCTCGACATGATCTCCGATGAAGTGATGTCCGATATCCACATGCTTGCATCGGTGTGCAATAACGGATTTTGTGAAAGAGCAATGGCACTATTATTGTCACAAAATATTGGTACTTCATTGGCTACAACTTTATAATCCCTTAATTGTTGTCTCGAGCTAAAGAATCTGGCACAACAAATTTTCCTGCAGCCCACGTATTCAACCTTTCAGAAGATGGTTACATCGAGGTCCTGCTTTCTTCAAAACCAAGATATCGCCTTACTTCCTAGAAATTGACAAGTTCCTCAGAGTGGACTTCCCATCAATCCTGCAACCTCCATAATCGAGATCCGAGTAACCCGGTTAATTCAAGGTTATCATCACCGGATACCATAATCCTCTATTCACTTGTGCCCTTAAGAAACTTCAAGATCTTTTTGGCGACCTCCATGTGACTAAATTTAGGATTAGCTTGGTATCTTGCACATATCCCAACAAAGAAATGTTATATCCGCCCTTTTGTCGTGAGATAGAGCAATGATCCAATGATTCCTCTATAATCGGTTATGACTCATTTGATTTGCCTTCGAAATCGATCCATCTTGTAGTTAGTATTCATGGGAATCCTAATCGCATTGCAATCTGTACACCATATTTGGCAATCGGATCTACGGTGTACTTTGCTTTGTCGTTGATGAATATTCCTTCCTTTGATTGTTTCACTTGAAGACCTAGAAAGAAATTCATCTATCCCATCATTGACATCTCAAACTTGTCTTTCATAAGTGTTGAAAACTTTTCACACAAATTGATGGTTTGAGATCCAAAATGATGTCATCAACATATATCTGAACCAAGAGGATATCTTCCCCATCTTCTATCCCGAACAGAGTTCTATCAATGATCCCTTTGACAAAACCATGGTCAAGAAGAAACCGAGAAAGAGTATCATACCATGCTCGGGTGCTTGCTTAAGACCATACAAAGCTTTTCTCGAGCACGTAAACTTGGTCATTCTGTTTGAAACCGGGAGGTTGTTCCACATAAACCTCTTCTTTAAGCACACCGCTCGAAATGCACTTTTCACATCCATTTGATAGATGTGAACTTCATGTGGGCAGCATATATATGCAAGAAACAATCGATGGCTTCTAGTCTTGCAACAGTGCAAAGGTTTCATCATAATCCAAGCCTTCTTCTTGAGAATAACCTTGTGCAACTAGCCTTGCCTTGTTTCTTTACAATGTTGTTGTTTTCATCTCTTTTATTCTTAAAAACCCACTTGGTTCCAATGACATTGTGCCTTTTCAGTCTATCTACTAGCTCGCGATACTTCATTCCTTGAGAATTGATTCAAATTTCATCTTGCATAGCAAGAATCCAATGAGAATCTTGTAGAGCTTCACCAATCTCAAGAGGTTCTTTCTCGATAGAAGCGTGCGAATAATGCACTCTCACCATGGAACCTTCTTGTTTTTAACACCTTGAGTTAGATCACCCACAATCGACTTGTAGGATGACTATCTAACCATTTCTTTCTTGATGCTCCCCTTCAAAGAAGATCCTCAACATTTGAAATGTTAGGTTCGGTTAATTCAAGAAACTTCGGAACAAACAACGAGAGAAAGAATCATCTTCCTCGGGAAATTCCATTCGAACAATTATCGAGACATTTGTTCCCCCTTTGGTTGATAGATTCAGAAATTTGCCTCACCGTGACCACATCTTCATTGGCATCACATACCCGAAGTCCGAATCGGTGTATGTTCAGATTGGTCACCTTTGGAGTGTTGGTTTTCCCGTCTCACCATCCCGAGTTCCATCCTCAACTCTTTTATCTCGAGTCCGAGTCACTCCAATCATAGGATGTGACTGACTTCTTCTTTTCAGGTTCAGTGGATGATTTATCTTTCTGTTTCAGGCTTAATCTGGTGATCCTCTTAGTCAGTTCATCTACATCATGTTCTTGTTTCTTCTTAACACAAGTAGATTCATTAAAAACAACATGAGGTGTTTCCTCCACAATAAGAGTCCTACAGTTGTAAAATCTGAAAGCTTTACTGACTTCAAAATATCCTAAGAATATTCCTTCATTAGCTTTACTATCAAATGTTTTCAACTGATCTTTACCATTATTGTGTATGAAACACTTGCAACCAAACACACTAAAGAAAGAAACAAGAGGCTTCCTTTCATTCCAAAGCTCATAAGGTGTTTTGCCTTGACTCTTGGTCAGCATGGATCTGTTCTGAGAGTAGCATGCAGTGTTGACAGCTTTAGCCCAAAACCTTTTAGGAATATCAGCTTCAGCTATCATTGTCCTTGCAGCTTCTTTCAGAGTCCTGTTCCTTCTTTCAAAGAACACCATTTTGTTGAGGGTCCTTGCGGTGATGTTTCATGTGAAATTCCATTTCTTTGCACAATAATCGATATGATATGATTTATAAATTCGGTTCCTTTGTCGGATCGATTTTGACCACACTCGATTTTTCTCAATATTGAGCCTTTTCAAGAATTCGGCGGTTTTATCTCGAGTCTTTTCTTCTTGAGTAAGAATATGACCCAAGTATATCTTGAGTAGTCATCAACTACTACCAATGTGTATTTCACGCCATTAGTGCTCACTTTGGTGTTATAGGACCAAAAGATCCATATCAAGAATCAAGTATTCTCAAGAGAAACATCTACTTTGCTTTTAAATGATGCTCTAATTTGTTTTCCTTTTCGCACGCATCACAAATATGTTCCTTCTCAACACTTCATTAGGCAATCCTCTCACAAAGAGCTAATCTTGCAAGCTTATTCAGGGTTTTGAAATTCAAATGATTCATTCTTTTATGCCATAACCAACTGGTATATGTGGAACTTTTAGCAACCAAACATGTATCTTTAGGAGTTGAACTCCAATCAGCAAGATACACATTTCCTTTTCTAGTACCAGTCAGTAATATTTCCTGTGTTGTATCATCTTTCACATAACATAAGTTCTTAGAGAACTCAACATTAAAACCCTTATCACAGAATTGGCTTATTGAAAGCAAATTATGCTTCAATCCGTATACATATGAAACACCATGGATATGAACTCGAAATCGATTTCCAAAGTTCCATATCCTTCAGTCTGTCCCTTGGAGTTATCTCCAAAAGTGATCTGTGGGCCTCTTTGTTCAACATAGTCACTGAGTATCTTCTTGAATCCTGTCATATGTCTTGAACATCCACTGTCAAGATACCATACATTAGGGGCCTTTTCATCTCTGCTCAGCAGTGCTATGTGATCTTTAATCAGCTCAGTGCCCTTGTTTTCCTCCTGAAAAATAGATCAATTTTTAGGTACCCAATTTGTGTAGGGTCCTACAAGGTTAGATGTACCTTTCGGAATCCAAATCTGCCTGACAACTCTAATCACTTTAGAGTGGCTAATTTGTCTTCCATAAACATCAACATACACATTTACTACTCTGGGTGCCTTAGCAGTTTTCTGTGTATGTGTGCTAGCTTTAGCATGAACATGGGCTTTTGAATTTTTCTTTGATTCAGGCCTTCTGTTCATTTGCTTTTGCTTCAGTGCATCCGGTCTAAATCTTTGTTGACTCGGGTTCAGATAATCTTTACCTTTAGGCAAGTGGGGTTCGGGTTATGCATCTTTGAAATCTGGGTCTTTCAAGATATCTTTGAGGACTTGGTCTCTTCAATTGAGAATGTCTCTGAAAGAGTGTTTCTCATCCGAGGATTCCTCCGATGGTTCGATGTGGAGCCTTTCGGGTTTGCATTCTTAGCTTTGAGGCTTTGAAGTACTTTCGTCGAAACTTTCCAATCGAGTGCTTTCGGGTTTTCTAGCCTTCACCGAGGTTTTGGGCTTTCCTACCGATCATTCGGTTTCTTTGAGACCATAGGTCCTTTTCCCTTGTCTACAACCTTGGGCATTACTTGATTTGAAGTGTAGGTGCCACTTTTTTTTACAAAGATTGTCTTCTTGCTACTTGATCGTGTCGGATGACCTTGTGAGGTTCCCTGGAATGTATCCCAATCCAGTTTTATAGTGGCGGATCTCTGGTAACTTTGAATTTCATCTGTTACTTTTAGATGCGATTCAATAGAGTTAACTTCTTATGTGCACTATCCTCACAGTTCTGTAGAGTTTCATGCTTCTCAGAGAGGTCATTGAATTTAGTTACGATCAAATGAATCTCTTCAGTGGATTTCTCTAGCTTTTCAGTTAGGGTCACTATCAACTTCTCTTTCTCTGAGAGTTGTACTTTCAGAACATCCAGTTCATCAGTAGTTCCCATTAATTGAGAAGTGATTTCGGTTTTGCTAGAGTCTTTCCATTTTAGATTTTCACTTTTCGATTCTTTATTCTCGCTCTTGAGTTTCATTTAGCGCTTCTTGTAAAAACAAAGATAGTCCTTCATCGATTCTCAAAAGAATCCATCGAGTCAAATTGATTTTTCTGATTGAACTTGACAACTCTTGTGCTAGTGTAGGTGCAACAACAGAGAAAGAAGAGTTTACCTCCTCAATGGCCATCAGACAAATGTCACCACTTTCACTGTTTGAGAATATCTCATCTGAAGAGCTAGATCCCTCCTCAGAATGTTCTTCTTCGCAACCATGGCCTTTTTTTGCTAGAGAACTTCTTGTCTCTCTTTTTAGCTTGCCTTTCTCTTCTCTCTCCTAGCACTCGAGATCCGACAATCATACCGAAGTGACCTTTCTTTTGGCAATTGTAAAGATCTGTTGGCATCATCATCCCCGATCACTTTCTTCTTTGGACTTGAGTCCTTCCTTTTGGATGAAGATCCCTCGAACTTTCGTGTCCTTCTTCTTCTCGGTTGATCCGTCCTCGGGTTTCTTCCGGTACTGTGATTCCCGTAATAGCTTTTGTATTTTCCATATCGATTATTAAGTCTTTCAAACCTCCTTGCCATCGGTCTTTAGCTTATCCTCAAGCTCATCCCGATTCTTAGCAAGGGAGTTCTCGAACTCTCTAGTTTTATTGTGTTTTATCTTTGGCTTTAAAACCACATTTTTACTAGATGATGAATCATCTTTCTTTGTCGACCTTTTTTTGGATTTCTTATCAATTACAAACTCATAGGCCTTCAACTTCGGAGAAGACTTGTTGATATGGCATTGAATTAATGTTTTTGGTGTTTTCAATCACCACTGCATGTATATCCCATTTCTTAGAAAGACCTCTAAGAATTTTCAATGCAATTTCTCTTTGTGGATATTTCTTTCCAAGTGCATTTAGATCATTCATAATACTAGTGAATCTGACTTCCAATTTGTCAATTGATTCACCTTCTTCCATTTCAAAACTATCAAACTTTCCTATTGCAACTGAAAGTTTGTTTTCCTTGATATGATTTGTGCCTTGGCACATTACAGCTAGTGTATCCCAAATTTCTTTTGCAGTGTTTTTGCAGTGAGAGATCATTCCCATCACACCATCATCAATTGTACTGTATAGTGTGTCTTTTGCAATGTAGTCTAGATTGACTAACTTTCTCTCCTCAGGAGTCAGTTGGTCATCAGACTTAGGAAATCTCGCTTCTAGGATCAATTCTCTCATCTTCTGTTCCTCTGGGATTCACCACAGTAAATTGGAATGACCCTTCAGAGACCACTCTCCACATTCGTTCATGTTTAGAATACAGGTGAGCCTGCATTCTCAGTCTTCATAAATCATAGTTCTCCACTGAGAACATGGGAAGTTTCTTAGAAGACATTTTAACTGAGTCTTTTAAGAATTCAGCAAATAAGATCAATTCAGATAGACCTCAAGTATTTTTAACAAATAAAACTTTGGTCAACAAAGCAGGTGGTCAAGTTGAACCACTGTTCTGATACCACTTGTTGGTCCCGGTGAAAACGAGTCTTACACGTGTATGGGGGGGAATACACGTGTTCAGTGTTTTTAAAACTTTTTCTTACTGAGGTCAGCTTGGGTCAGATAATCCTGAAGATTAGGTCCTTAGAAGCACAAATCACTCTGAGTCAAAGTCTACTAAGACAGTGATCCTGAGCTGCTTTCAAAAACCTCAGATAATCCCAACTGAGTCCTGAGTGTCAGAGATCCTGAGTTGCTTGGATCAGATAACTAACTTCATCAACCCTCGTAATAGTAAGTTCGGTTTTGGTAACTATCTCTGTTCTAGCTACTCGGACGTCATGAATGGTTGGCCCTTTAGTTTATACTGCGTTTTAAAGCTTTCTTTGAAAACCTTCCTTTAATGGAATAGTGATTAGGTTGTGATTCAATTACATGCAACTTCCAAAGGATTGATTCCAACCGAAATATCGATGAAAATATGCTTTCAAACTCGGTGATGCAAATAAGATTAAGCCTGATAAGGAAAGCAATAAACAACACAACAATTATAGTGGTTCAGAGACTCAAGCTCGTACGTCCACTCTCTCTGATCCTCAGAGAAATTCACTAATCACTTCTGAGCTTTCTGACTACCTTGCGTAGTTTACTTACTCAACTCGGCCCTGAGCTTTCTAACTACTCCACGTAGTTTACTTACTCAACCAGACCTTGAGCTTTCTGACTACCTCAGTAGTTTATTTACTCAAACACAAACAAGCTTTCAGACTACCTCTGTAGCTTATTAACTTCACCTCTAGAGCTTTTTGACTACTCCGCGTAGTTTACTAACTCTTTACAACTCTTCTCACCAACAAACACACTCCAACTACCTTCTAAAGGGTTTGGGGTTTCTCGGTTGGTTTCCAACTAGGATGAGATATCCTTTACAATGAAGTACAATGCAAAGGGTTAGGATATCTCGACTAAGCTTCGGATATATCTTATCAAGCTAGGCTTAGTTTAATGAGCTCTCTTCAATATAAAAGCACTTGGGAAATTCTAAGTTTTTCGAGTGCTTTAACTTTGCGATAATAAGTTTGAGTTTCTTGAGTTGCTTATAAATTTCCCATAACCTTACAATGTAGAGGGTCACCAGTATTTATAGTCATACACCA
Organism: Stenogyne calaminthoides; assembly: GCA_037126765.1. Lineage (NCBI taxonomy): Eukaryota > Viridiplantae > Streptophyta > Magnoliopsida > Lamiales > Lamiaceae > Stenogyne > Stenogyne calaminthoides. The sequence continues at coordinate 35,982,619 of JBBCBC010000004.1, read as the reverse complement.
AGGTTACTCTTGAAAACTATCTGTTGGAGAGATAGCTTTGTGAGTTTCCTCTTATGGTGTGTGAGGAATGGCTATATTTAGGGTTTGAAACTCCCTATCACGTTTTAGGCAATAGCTCTTCATGTAGCCGGTCTTCACTTTTTGCAGTCTGGAACTTTTGTACTTCTGACATCTTTTTCAGCGACCTGTCACTGTCAGTGTCAGTTTTGTACAGTGCTGTCTTCCTCTTTTTGACTTTTGTCTCCAGTTAAAGGTAGACACCTTCAACGGCTCTTTTGGTTACAAACTCTGAGTTGATATAACCTTAACAACACTTCTGACTTAGTTCTTTTTGTCTGCATTTGAATGTCTTGGCAAATATCTATTTTCTAAGGAATCGCGATCTTCTCAGTATTGCATCCTTCAGATAGATATATTCAGTGCATTGGAACATTCAGGTTTATACTGAGCATTCAGTACATTACTGAGTCTTCAGTAATTACTGTGCCTTCAGTATTCTTGATCTTCAGTCTTCAGTCTTGCGTCTTCAGAGTCTTCTGAGTCTTCAGGGTCTTCAGCGTCTTCTGAGTCTTCAGAGTCTTCTGAGTCTTCAGCGTCTTCTGAGTTTTCTGAGTCTTCAACAATATATTGACTGATATACTGAGTCTTCATGCTGAGTCTTCAGTTACTCAGTTTCATACTGAGTCTTCAGTATCTCAGTTTCACACTGAGTCTTCAGATACTCAGTTTCATACTGAGTCTTCAGAAACTTCAGTTTCATACTGAAACATCAGTTTCTTCATAAACATACTGAGTCTTCAGAATCTTCAGATCCTAATCTGATCTATACCTGCTGACTATACATTTTGCGGATATCATCCTGAATACTCTAAAACTGAATCCTGACTCGACTATCAAGATTATCCTGAACATGTCATACTCAGGGGTTTTTGGGATCTAATCAAAATCATATATCTTTATTAAATTCATCTCCCAACAATTCTCTTGAGTTAACCGTAAATAATACACTTTCAAATGAGGTTTACTATTACAAGTATTAATGGTGTTCATCTTGTCAATTCTATGTGTGTAATTTATTTATTTCTACTTATACAACAACAGCAACAACAACTAATCAAACCACAAGGATTTGAAGGACTTTATCCAAACAACTATATTCTTGAAAATGTACATGGAAAAACCAACAATGAATATGATGATGCATCGAGAGGATAGTATATGGAGTTTATTCCTCACAATCAGATTGACTTATTAGTTCTTGTTTAACTTTTTTATATGCTTATGAAGTCAATTTCAGTATAGATTTTTAGTGCTTCAATAACATTGTTTCATTCTCGTCAATATTTTTTCTTTTTAAATTTTAATATTATGATGAACTTATTTCATCTCCCGTTTCATGATGATATTGATGTGAGATGTTGTATGAATATATTTGTGAATGTAGATGAAATAACTTAAAAGACAAAAAAACTAAAATCGATGGAATTCATTTAAGATAGAGAAAAAAGAAGCCACACAAATCTCATCATATACAGTTGTAATAATGTAAATCTGAACAGTTTAATTAGGCAAAATTTGGGTGTATTTTTTACTTATAAAAAATCTTCATAAAAACTTCTTTAAACTTGGTTCAAGTGGTTCATAAGAGACATCTTTAAATGTTTGCAAAATTATTCCTGTAGGTCCCGAACGGGTTTCGAGAGGCGTAAGTCTAGAGGGAGGGTGAATAGACTTACGAAAAAACGCTTTTCATCTGGTCGAGTGTGATTGCGGTTGCTCGATCGAGTGCGTGAATCGATTTGGATCGATATCCAACTTATCGATCGCTCGAGGGCATCGATTCGGTATCTATCGGTTTAGGCGGATTGTCAGGCCGATCCTAACTTTCGTAATGTGTATGCAGATTTAATCAAGTTGTGTGCAATAGTGTGAAGCAGTTAATCAAACAGGTAAATGCACACAAGATTTATAGTGGTTCGGACAACCAGTCCTACGTCCACTCTTCCCTATTACAAGGGACACCAACTTAACCGACTTAACCAACTGGACTTAGATTATTGTGTTAGTCCAACACATTACACCAACAAATATTTATAGAGTTCTCACTCAACCGATCCCAGAAATCAGAACTAGAAACCCTAGTCTCGAATCTTCTTTAAACAAACTTAACCTAACTTTGGGTTTTGGGTAAGATTTGTTGTTTGTTCCAACTTTGAAATCTTTCCTAGTATTTAAGTAGCCTAACAACTAGAGGATAAGATTTATGTGCTAAGAACTATGGGAAGAACACTTAGAAAAATAATCTTCAAGGTTGTGTTCTTCGTGCGGAAATTTGGCTAGAGTATGAGCTTCTTGATAATTTTCGTATCTCACTCTGAAGAGTAATCCCATATTTATAGACCTCGAAATCAAAGAGTCGTTGGAGAGCAATTTGAATTTCCGGCTATATTTGGTAGGTTTACAGGATTTGATGTGACGTGCTTCCAGGAACGGCATGGCCGAAAGCGTGTATGTCATTTTTCTAGCAGTTTGACTATCAAATACCAAAATCCGATGTCATTTCGGTCAGTCATACGTGTCTTGTTCTTATTGGTTAACAAGTACAGCATGTCAGAGTTTGTTCACCAACTAAAGTTGACATTCTTCTTGTTCAGATCAACAATTTATGACTTAGTGAAACATTAGTTGACACTGGTGTGGTGACTTTGTCGATTATAACCGATCGATCTACTGATAGAGTCTTCGATGCCGCTTATCTTAGCTTCAACTAGCGACTCTCGATGATGTAGGTCTTCCGGTCTTACGTCCGGATCTTGATCTTACGGTAATATTCGATCTTGTGTCTTACGAGCTATTGGCTTCATGTCTTCACCTGATCATCTGATTAACTGATCATTCGACTAACTGACCTGACCTATACATATTGAGTTCCCCCTCAATATGTGACCTACCTTATACATCAGCTGTCTATACATTTTAGCTGGTCATCTTAACCTGATTCTAAGACATCGATCGACCAATGTGTCCGATTGGTCCTATTACAAACTGTTTTGGAACTTCCATCAAAACTAAATACAAATTTCCCAACAATTTTCCCCTTTTTGATGGAACCAAAACATATAATCAGAAAAACGGATAACCATGCGAAATGTAAAAACATAAACAACAGAAATCAGAAGACAATGAGATGTTGTCTTAAGATCAGAAAGGTAACTTGTTTTATATATAAGATATGACGATTACATGTACAAATTTTTCCTTTCACCTGATCTAAGACATCTTCTGATTCCTTCAATAAGCAAACTTATGAAGACTTTCTGGAATGTTGAAAATCTTGTTCATTCTCTGCAGCAAGGTCTCCAATCTTTCACTCTCAATAATGTTTCCTCTCTTAGCAAAATCATAGAAGAGTTGTTTGAATCCAATTGGGTCAAGAGAGTTATCAGCTTTGAGTGGTGGAATCATTGTCTGAAATTTGGGTGCAGAGGGAGTTAATGACATGATTTTTCCTTCATGCATTACCACTTTGAAGAATTTGGGATGTTTGATCTCCAGCCAGTTTTGAAACTCAGCATCAAATTCGCCCTGATCGGCATGTTCTGGTATCTTCTGAATAATGTAGATGTCGCTCAGCCAGTCGATTTTAATCCTTGTCTATTCAGGAAGCAAGTCTCGTCTGGCCACCAGAATGCTTTCAACTTCTGCAGGGAAAGCTCTCTCTTCCCAATCTACTTCTTCTGTATCTGCTGCCATCTTAGATTTCCTTTTGACATATCTTCGGTCCAGACCGGCAGCTTCAACAAGCTTCTTCTTCTTGATAGCTACTTCAATGACCCCACGCCTCATCAGTTGTTCTTCTTTATCAGCATCTGATGTCTGCAACTGAGTCTGGGTCACGATTGGCTTCTTGATTTACTTCTCAGCTTGCTTGCCTTTCCTCAGTTGTCTTCTTCAGCAGTGTCTTCTTCTCTCTGCAGCTTCTTTGCCAACTCGAGACTTTTCGCCTGATCCTCCTGATCAAATCTTTTCTGTGCAGTTGACGAGAAGTCTTCAATCTTGTCCACCCTGGCAACAACTTCAGACAGGGCTGTCTTCTGCTTATTGATTTCTTTTCCCTGAGCCTCGATCTCCTTGCTGTGTTGATCCACATATTGTTTTAGTTCAGCAGTAGGAGCGATCTCAGAATGGGTGACTTCAGAAGGAGTGGCATCAGACGGAGTGACCTTAGGTAAACAAGAATGGGTAACTTCTGGTAAATCAACAGTTACCATCTGCAACTGTTTTTCCATCTGCATCTGTTTTTCTTTATCTTGTCCTTCCCCCTTTTTGGTTGCATCTAAAAGGTGTGACAACTTGAGATTCAAGGCCTGAAACTGACGTGTTATCTCCTCCTTAAGTTGTTCCATAGCAAGAGGAGTGATCTGACAATTTGCAGAAGTAGTTGCAGTACCCAGGAACCTATTTAATCCAGATTCAATTACTTTCTTGGCCTGAGTAATAGATTGATCAAATCCTTTTCTGCTATTGTCCAGACACGAATCAGTCGGTTCCAAGGATCCCCAGACACTTTCCAAGAGAACCTGCATCTCTCCAAGCTTATCAGTCTGGATCCTCATCTTGTCAGCAAGAGGGTCAATTCGTTTTGTTACCGATTCGAGAATAGAATCGTTCATATTTGTGATCTTCTCGACTGTTAACTTCCTCTCACTGTCAACTAGGTTTGAGATCTGGTCAATAGTTAGCTTCCTCTCTTTGTCAATCAGGTTGCTCTGTGCTTCTTCAAATTTTTGCATCAGATTTGCAGCAAGAGTCGTAAATTGTGTATCAACTGAAGCTTTTATCCCATCTTGTATTGCTTTTACCCATCTTGTATTCTCGCAGAAATCAGATCTAGGATATCAGCACTTAGCACAGTAGTCTGACCAGATGTTGAAACCTCACCTGGCTGGGTCTCATCTGCAACACCCATACTTGGTTCATCGGCAGGTTGCTCATACTCAGTATAAGCATAAGTATCATAACCTCTTTCTTCTCCTTCAGAAATACCCAGCTTCTAGTGCACCAGCCATCTGATATCAGCATCTATAGCCAGTTCGGCTGCGCTGGATACACCGACATTCTGCTTCGCCTTCTTCTCCAGGTCAACAAAGTAATCAGACTCCAAGGCATTCATTAAAATTAGGAAGTCTTCAATATCCTTGAGTCTGATGTTCCTCCAGAAGACTATCTCCTCCATCTGCCGTCTGATCCCAATATGATCAATGAGTTCAGGAAAGTGCTCGTCCAGATAGGCATTCACCTGTCGCCGTAGAAAATACACCGTAGAGTGTTCTTGTACAGGTGATTCAAGGAGGGTCCTCTTGTTGAAGGGATTGTGAGACATGGAGACCTACATGTCTTTGATCTCAGCAACATCTTGTTCCTCCTGAGCGAGTTCCAGAACAGGTGTTGGAACAAGTTCCTGAATGATTTCTTGAACAGGTTCCTGAACAGCTTCCGAAATAGGTGGATTTAACTGTGAATATTCGGGAGGGGTGGAGGGTTTTCTGGTTGACTGGTTGAAGGTTGATCGGGTTGTGGTTCTGATGTGGTTGAAGTTATTTTGGGAGAGGGGGTTCAAGAGGGAGAAGGGGTAAACGATTTCCCGGTAGAAGTTTCAGTTGAAGGTGGTTGTCTGGTTGATGGTTCAGGTGAGGGTGAGGGTGAAGTTTTTCTGGTTAAGGGTTCAGGTGAAGGTGATTTTGAAGATGAGGTGGGTGAAGTGGGGCAGTAGGTGGTTTCATTGTTGGGATTATACTGGAAAGTATGCTTTTTACATTGTATAATCGAAACTGAATTTTCAGACTTATTTACTTAAATAAAATTTTTATCACTGATGCTTTAAATATTATTGAATGTTACATATATTTACTGCATAACTGTTCAATAAGTCGTACGTGTTACATTGTAGTTAATTTAGTGATACCAGGTCACAGAAGATTAAATTAACAGTCCCTTGTAACTGAAAGTACGTTATTCATGACCTAGATGGAAATGAACAACCCATCGTGAAAGGTTGAAGTGTAAGGCTCAGATTGGCTTGTCTTGACCAAGAGATTACACTAGTGTATGACTGATGCACTGAATAAGACCTACAGGAGGATAAATTCTTCAGAACTGAACAAGGAAGAATTAGACCTCAGTGGTTCGTTATTTCTTAATCTTCGTCCCTTAAATAGGATCACGTGGGATTGGTAACTATTGCTTTGACTTATCATGGGTAGCGAATCAGTGAGATTCAATACTTTTTATCTTGGGCAATATTATTAGTCACATGTGATTGCTAAGATTTAATACGAAGAATCGTGTGCAAGTACGCTTGTTTGATTTGCCCCCTTAGGAGGTTCATAAGCTTTATCATACCAAATCTTGCAAGTGGAATTAGTTTCCGGTATGGATAATAATGTTGAACCGTTCCTTGACCAAGGATAAAATATATTAATTAATGGAAAGCTATCTCAGTTGCTTGAATTAATTAATGGGCTAGATAATCTTAAACACGGAAAATAATGACCGGGAGCCATATTGACTGTAATATGGGTTAAGATGGATAGTGCAATATTAATTATGTAGTGGGATTAATTAATATTTATGGGCTTGAATTATATTGTGGCTCAATATTAGATATTCAAGGTCCATTAGAAGGTCCAATCTTAATTCTCCTAAAGGCCCCCTGAGTAGCCCAACATATAGTCAATTAACTGAAAAGGTGATTAAAATAAAATAAATAATGTTGCTTATTTTTCCAATAAAAATTCGAAAATTATGGATGAAGTTGGGAGAAAGATTTTCTTTGAATTTTGTTATGGAATGAAGATATGTATTCTTGGAATACAAGATTATCTCATTAAATTCAAGAAATTTCCCACTTGGTTAATCCATATGTGTTTTTCGAAAATATAAAAATATAGGGGAAGAAAGATTTCTTGATTTTCTTGAAAAGATATTATGGAAGATATGTATTTCTTGAAATACAAGAATATCTCATAAATTCAAGAAGATCCAAATCTTGGAATCTTGGACCCCTAATTTTTGAAAATTCCATACATATAGAGTAGGTGGGATTTTTGTGGAATATTATAATTATGGGAAAAAGAATATAGGAGATATATTCAAGATTTCTTGGAGATCAAGAAAAGATTTTCCCACATTGTTTTATCACAAAATTTTCGACCAACCTTGTCTCTATAAATAGGGGATGATTCTTTCATTCCCAAGTACAATTTCATGTGCTAGAAAAAATTGTAAATCCACAAAGGTGGTGCAACATATTTATTTTCCTTTTGTTAAATCGTTCACAAGAATTCTTCCACCGGATAGTCGAACGAGGGCTAAGGGGATACTTGGGAAGTCCTTACGGTTAGTCTATTCAGCCACACCGTTGCCATCCCAAGAGGTACGTTCACGTAAACTCGTAGAATTCCGCTTGCATAGGTTTTAATTGAATTATTATATGCATGATATGTTGTTGGATTATTATTTGAATTAATATAGGATTAATTCATGCTAGTAATAATTAAAGAATTAAATTTGTATTTAAATATTCACCCTGAATAGATCTGTGCAACTTATTCCCCAACAACTGGTATCAGAGCCACGGTTTCGGGCTCTGAATTTTTTAAATTGTAATTTAATTCGTTGGCATTAAATTTGAAATTGGATAGTAGAATTGCTAGATCTATTTTGCAGGTATCCAATTGTCATGGAATTTAATGTGTTTATGCATGCATATAAACTGTGTTTTTTAATTCGATTCGTTCGGATTCGTTTTGCCTCGTGAGAAAATCCACGAGTAGATTAGAATTTGTTTAATTTGATCAATGTAATAGACTAGTCTAAATCTAGGTTTATTTATTTTTTATAAATAAATTGTAACCGGATCGAAAACGAGAATGGAGACGAAGAATTAAAGGACAAAATCTAGAACCTGCGCCAAGGCCTGACGGGCACGACGCCGCACAGGCTGCCGGCGGCCGAAGCCGGAAACAAAAGACAAGCGACGTGGTTGGCGCGAAGGCGATACGGCATCGCGGCGAAAGATCGCCGAAAGAGCGGACGGACGCTTACGCGGGCGCTACGAGGTGGCGCTACCGAGGTCGCGGGCGAGGCGGAGCATGGCGAAGGCAGCGGCGCTGATGCACGGATACGCTGGTGTCGGGATCGCTGTTGTCACGACACGAGCGAGGCACTGGCGGGCGGCGCAGCCTGGCGGTGCTAAGGTGGGCGCGGTCTAGCGGTCGGCGGATCTTGGCGTGCATCCCTTGCTGAGTGCTGGCGTGGCGTTTCGAGATGAAGTATTTTTCGAGACGATCGAGTGGGAGAAATTCGAGACGGTGTTTTTCAAGATCAAGCCAAGAAAAATCAAACCATGAGAATTGGATAATTTGTGCCCAATATGTTTTTTTTTCTGTTTTGCTTGATTTATTTGTGCTATCTTATGCTTTATTTAATTTGTTTAAATGTGTTTGCATGAGAGTTGCCCAAATGGAAAAATCTCACCTTCAAAATTACTAAGTATGTTTAAATAATTAATTGACAATTTTATTCCGGATAATAAAATTGAATTAATTTTGACCTCCATGATTTATTTATTTGTGAATTCTTTTGGAGAAATTCCCCCCACAGGACGGTCAAAAGATAGCTTTCACATGAATGAATTCCAAACCGATGATTGTGGGTTATTACTAGTGGCGACGATGACCCTCCCCACGAGGCTCGTTCAAAGTGAAATAATAATCCTGTATTTAATCATGGTTATTACTTAGGTATAAAATTGATATGCATATACTTCCCCAAAGTCACTGTCAATTTTATATTGGTCAAGTGGGAGCCAACTATTAATCTGGATATTAAAGGTTTGTAACTGTTCTTGTTTGTAACCTGCTTAAATGTGTTTAAATAATGACCCACCCCACGTGGCTTATTTAAACTGTTTTGAGATGTTGGTTGATGCATGCTCATATTTTTTTGAGATTTTAATATGATGCATGTGATCGAATCTTGTGATATACTTGTGCTTATGCATATAGTTATTTATTTCAGTTCAGCATGACGTTACCTTTTAATCCACTATTATTATACTTAAAGTCAATACAATATGTATGGAAACTATATTGATTGGAAACGAAAATTATAATTGTCCTAACTGCACAAAAGCACAAGTGGATTTTTGACACACCAAAATCAGATGAGCCAACTGACGAGTCAAAACATGCGGGACTCGTCAGATCACCTTGCGAGAGATGTCATCGCTGAAAATGGTGGAGGGCAACCCGTAAGGGATTACGTCCTCAAAATAGATGGCCCATCTGAACAAACTTGAGATTCTAAGTGCAGATTATGATCTGGAGACTCAGATGAATTTGGTACTTCACTCTCCCCCAAAAAGTTTTTGAGCATTTTGGCCTCGCTAAAGCTAATTTGTTGCAAGCTTTTGGTCTCGGCGAGAGATGTTGATAAGGCACCAAACTCAAGCTTTGATTTGCAAGTGGTCCGTCTTTCATCTTCTAGGCCAAAGGCGGTATGAAAAGGAAGAGGACCAAAAGCCATAAGCAATAAAACTCAATCATTGCCAAGGGCAATGGTAAGATGAGGAATGCTTGTTGTGTCAAGGAAAATCCAAAGAGGAAGTGCTTAAGCTGCGGTGAGAGAGGACAATGGAGGTTTTGCCTGTTCCAACCCCAAAAGGGACGGACAGAAAGGTAATTCTCGCGCACTAGTTGTTGAAACTTGTTTAGCGGCGTATACTTCTCATTCGTGGGTGGTTGATACGAGATCCACTAATCATGGTGGCTTCACGGGTTCAAACGGACCCGATAACTTAGTGGGAGTGAGATCCTCATCACACTAGGCGATGCTACGAGAGTGGCAGCTGAAGCAGTGGGAGAGTGCACCTATCTTTTGAAGATAAAGTTTTTTTGAGATTATCTTTATGATCCCAGTTTTAGAAAGAATTCACTTTCAGTTTCCAAAATTCGATTAAAGGACACTAAGTTTTTTCTAATAAGAATGACATCATTTCTTGAAATGATGAGTGTATCTGTTATGGGACATTGATGAAAAATCTCTATACAATTAACTGTGCACACCACTCACGAAATGCATCCTATAGCACATCAACTATTTCCGACAAAAGAAAACGTGAACGAGACACTTCTTTGGCATCTAAGATTGGGTCAATTAAATCCAAAGAGATCCAAAGGTTGGTGAAAGACGGTTCACTGAAGTTTCTCCAAGTTGAACCGATTCCAACCTGCGAATCATGTTTGGAGGATAAAATGACCAAGAGGGCATTTGGAGCCAAGGGGAATAGGGCCAAAGAAGTGTTAGAGATCGTTCACACAGATGTATGTGGTCCAATGTCAACCAAAGCAAGAGGAGGTTATGAGTAATTATTGATGATTACTCAAGGTACGGTTATATTTTCCTTATGAAGCATAAATCTGAGACCTTTGAGAAATTCAAAGAATTTAAGGCTCAAACAGAGAATCATAGGGAAAAACGTATCAAGTCTCTACGATCTAATCGTGGAGGCGAATACCTCAGTGATGAGTTTTTGAACTACTTATTTGATGAAGGGATTGTATCCCAACTCACTGCACCCGGAACCCCTCAACAAAACGGCTTTTAGAAATAGTTAGATCAATGATGAGTTATGTGGATCTTCCCAAGTAGTTCTGGGGTCATGCCTTGGAAACAGCGGCTTACATTCTGAACTTGGTGCTATCCAAATCGGTTCCCAAAACTCCCAAAGAATTGTGGACTGGGCGCAAGCCTACTATGAGACACATGAGAATTTGGGGGTGTCCGGCCTACGTGTTGGACAAGGAAGCGGGTAAATTGGATCCTCAATCAGAATAAAGGCTATTTGTAGGATACCCCGAGGGAACAAAAGGGTGTATGTTCTATGGTCCCGAAGATCAGAAGGTGGTCATCAACACCCACTTTAGATTTTTGGAAGAAGACTATATGAACCAAAGAAAACCCAGAAGTGAGATTACCTTAGATGAGCTTAGAGGGCAAACCTCAGTGCCAACTGTAATAGATGATATATCAAACGATACGCTTTCACAACCGGAGCCTCGTCGTAGTGGGAGGGTTGTTAGACAGCCCGAGAGATTCATGGGAATAAGAGAGTCCTCGGACTTGATTCCCGGACAAGATAAATCAGACCCATGGACATATGACGAGGCACTCCAAGATAAGGATGCAGATTCTTGGCAAACAACAATGAAAGCCGAAATGAGTTCTATGTTTCATTATAGAGTGTGGGAGCTAGTCGAACCACTTAATGGGGTCAAACCCATTGGATGCAAGTGGGTATATAAGAGGAAAAGAGGACCGGACGGGAGGGTGGAAACCTTCAAAGCAAGACTAGTGGCGAAAGATTATACTCATAAAGAAGGGATCGATTATGAGGAAACTTTTTTTGCCCGTAGCCATGCTTAAGTCCATCTGTATTCTCTTATCGATTGCTGTGCATTTCAACTTTGAAATCTGGCAAATAGATGTTAAGATAGCTTTCCTTAACGGAAGTCTTGATGAAGAGATCTATATGTAACAACCCCAAGGTTTCATTGAAACAGGCCAAGAACACCTAGTTTGTAAGCTCAAGAGGTCCATTTATGGACTCAAACAGGCATCCAGAGCTTGGAACCAATGTTTTGATCATGTAATAAGGTCTTATGGGTTTGATCAAAACGAGTTTGAAATTTGTGTGTATAAAAAGCATGTCGAAACTGCATTGGTATTCTTAGTACTATACGTAGATGACATTTTGATCATCGGAACGATGTGAAGGTGTTATCAGGCGTAAGGGCATGGCTTTCAAAACAGTTTGATATGAAAGACTTAGGGGAAGCCGGACACATCCTTGGGATCAAGATCACTCGAGATCGCAAGAAAAGGATGATAGGCTTATCGCAAGCTTCATACATAGACACTGTCTTGAAACGCTTCAGCATGCAAGATTCCAAGAAAGGATTCGTACCTTTCAGACTTGGAATCCATCTATCCAAGAAAATGTTCCCTAAGACGAAAAAGGAGATAGATGACATGAAAGGTATTCCTTGTGCTTCGGCTGTCGGAAACCTTATGTATGCATTGCTGTGTACGAGACCAGATATCTGCTTTGTCGTAGGCATGATAGCAAGATATCAATGTAACTCAGGGAAAGAGTATTGGATGACAGTTAAAATCATTCTGAAGTGTCTGAAAAGAACTCGGGATAGAATGTTGATTTATCAGTCAGATACTCCAATCCCCATCGGCTACACGGACTCGGATTTCCAATCAGACTTAGATTCCAGAAACTATCTGCCTCAGTTAGTGTGTTTAAATATGATCACGTATGATTGGTAACTATTGCTTTGACTTATCATGGGTAGAGAATCAACGAGATTCAATACTTTTTATCTTGGACAATATTATTAGTCACATGTGATTGCTAAGATTTAATACGAAGAATCGTGTGCAAGTACGCTTGTTTGATTTGCCCCCTTGGGAGGTTCATAAGCTTTATCATACCAAATCTTGCAAGTGGAATTAGTTTCCGGTATGGATAATAATGTTGAACCGTTCCTTGACCAAGGATAAAAGATATTAATTAATGGAAAGCTATTTCAGTGGCTTGAATTAATTAATGGGCTAGATAATCTTAAACACGGAAAATAATTACCGGGAGCCATATTGACTGTAATATGGGTTAAGATGGATAGTGCAATATTAATTATGTAATGAGATTAATTAATATTTATGGGCTTGAATTATATTGTGGTTCAATATTAGATATTCAAGGTCCATTAGAAGGTCCAATCTTAATTCTCCTAAAGGGTTCCTGAGTAGCCCAACATATAGTCCATTAACTGAAAAGGTGATTAAAATAAAATAAATAATGTTGCTTATTTTTCCAATAAAATTTTGAAAATTATGGATGAAGTTGGGAGAAAGATTTTCTATGAATTTTGTTATGGAATGAAGATATGTATTCTTGGAATACAAGATTATCTCATTAAATTCAAGAAATCTCCCACTTGGTTAATCCATATGTGTTTTTCGAAAATATGAAAATATAGGGCAAGAAAGATTTTCTTGATTTTCTTGAAAAGATATTATGGAAGATATGTATTTCTTGAAATACAAGAATATCTCATAAATTCAAGAAGATCCAAATCTTGGAATCTTGGATCCCTTATTTTCGAAAATTCCATACATATAGAGTAGGTGGGATTTTTGTGGAATATTATAATTATGGGAAAAATAATATAGGAGATATATTCAAGATTTCTTGGAGATCAAGAAAAGATTTTCCCACATTGTTTTATCACAAAATTTTCGACCAACCTTGTCTCTATAAATAGGGGATGATTCTTTCATTCCCAAGTACAATTCCATGTGCTGGAAAAATTAGTAAATCCACAAAGGTGGTGCAACATATTTATTTTCCTTTTGTTAAATCGTTCACAAGAATCCTTCCACCGGATAGTCGAACGAGGGCTAAGGGAATACTTGGGAAGTCCTTACGGTTAGTCTATTCAGCCACACCGTTGCCATCCCAAGAGGTACGTTCACGTAAACTCGTAGAATTTAACATGCGTAGGTTTTACGTGAATTATTATATGCATGATATGTTGTTGGATTATTATTTGAATTAATATAGGATTAATTCATGCTAGTAATAATTAAAGAATTAAATTTGTATTTAAATATTCACCCCGAATAGATCTGTGCAACTTATTCCCCAACATTCATGCCCTCTGAAAAGAGAACTTATGTGAGCTGAGTCTGATGGTTCAGAATCAGACTGATTCTCTTCAGGTTGTACATCAGCTCCACGGGTTTCCACCTGAACTGGGTTTTCCACCAGCATTAACTCTCGACCTGATTTTTCAGGTTGATCTTCGCCTGATTCCAGAATTTCAACATCACTTCCTTCATCTTGAAGACCTTCCAAAGGCATACCATCTTTCTTAGGCAGCATTGTAGTAAGTGTTTTCTGACGTTTCACACCTGCATCAGAAGGCTTACTCACATCCTGCTTCCTCTTTCTCGTTCCTCTCTTAGATAGAGCTTTGCCTTCAGGATTTTTAGGCTTCGGCACATATGGTGTTAGATCATCATCAGATAATCCAGATAGTGCCTCATCCTTGTAAAGTAAGGCTTTGAATTTCTCCACATATTGCTTCCGCCCATTTTGTGACCAACGATAGTCACTGGGAAGCTTATCAGCCAGAATTATAGACACCTTGTAAATATTACTGATATTCTTGGTCAGCTTCACTCGATTTTCTTCATCTGTGGCAAACTTATCAGTTTCCTGCAGCAAACGATGCTTGAATAACCCCATCCAGTTCATATCTGGGGCCTTCTCAATGATTGTGGCCATAACATGCTGCTTTTGCTGGGTTAGAGCATATGGGCTGAAAGAGATCCCAAGAATGACTTTCGAGACAATTTCGAAAAGCAGTCTATACTTCCTTCGGAGGTAGGGAACTTTGACATGTGTGAGCTGATTGATGTTCCCAGGTCTCAACAACACTTTCTGCAGATACTCCTTATCTGACATTCCAGCAGTGAACTCATCAGGGTATTTCTTGCCTATTTGAAGACCAAAGATTCTTCTGAGATCATCGTTGGAGACATCGATCCTGGTCCTTCCAACGAATGAGAAGAGTTCTTTGTTGTCCGTCTCCTTTAGTCTTCTCAAGAATTCCAATGATTCAAACATATGTACAGTTTCCTGATGGCGATAGCAAAATTGATCAAGTCCACAGGCTCTTAAGCATTCGAGTATCTCCCTTGATTCTGGATCATTTGTGGTATTGAAATGACATACTTTTCATCAATGACATTTTTGAGCATAGAGGCATAGTCACAAGTTTCCGATAGCACTATTGACGATTCCATTTTCTGAAATCATAAACAAGCATACAAAGTGAGTGCTATGTGAAACAACATAATCAATCACACATTGTTATTCATAAAAGAGTAATTTTGCGAATTAATACACATGAATATCTATCCCCAATATGCATATAGTTTATGATGTATATAGAAATGACAATGACTGATTTAAATTCCATTTGATCATGATTAACAGTAATACATACAATTTCTATACACTAATCATTATATGCTATTAAAGAAAATAACAAGATGAGTAAGTTACCAGAAAAGTGATATGAGAGTTTTGGAAGATAGATTAATCGCTTGAATATTTTGAATGTTTGAGAGAATTTTCTGGAACTGAAATTTGCGGTTTTAGAAAGTATGAAATGCGAAAGGTTTCCAGAGAAAAGGTATTTAGGGTTTTAAAAGATGGGAGGGAAACATTTTGCACGATTATGTTTGAAGGTACTTGAGTGTCCTTGATTTAAGTGGACGGTCAAGATTAAAGTGGTTGAAGAGTAATTCAATCGTGCGATTAAGGTTTTAAACCGGCAGACTTTTGGACTTGAAGGTTCGAAAAAAATGCATTTAATACACAAGCCCCGCGTCCGCATTTAATGTTTGCAGGCATGACATCATAAAGTAATGTGAACAGTAATAGCTAACATAGAATAGGTATGAAGATAAATCAGAAAACGTATCTGACTGACTGATATTGTAATCAGTCAGTTACCACTGTTGATCTTATCTGGTTGACCTGATTACTGTTGACCTTGCTAATGGTTGCCTAAACCATAGTATTTCCCAACAATGTCCCACTTATCTGATCAGTTTTCTGATGAGCCAAGCTGATCAGGTGACGTTCCCTTTTCAACCGTTATCTCTGAACAACTCTTTGACTGATCCTTTCTGATCAGTTGAGATACCATATCCAACTTATCCTTCTTATCTGATCAGTTTTATTCGGATCCATCCCGATCCACTCTTGACCTAGGTCAAGTCTTGGAATGTGCGCTTCTGCCAGAACTTAGTTCTTGAGGAGTCGAAGAGTCATCTCGATTCCCTACGTAGGCGTGATTTGACACTTCGTAATGTTGGTATAGATACGTTATGATAATTCACACCATCAACTCATCCAACCATCAGTCGCGTGTTTCTTACGCGTTGTCCTTGCGGTGCAAATTTCTCCTAAGGGTCTTGAGAAAATAAATTTGCACCTATACCCCTGCTTTTCTTCTATAAATAGATCTGGGGTTTTAGGCAAACAACACAACATAAACCATTCATCTTCTTTATTTAGCTTATACTCAATGTTTTCAGATGAACCCTTATTTCCGGTGAAACTTCCGGCAAAAACCTTTAACCCTTCTCAAATGATTTCAGCTTCTCAAATCAACCCCGTGTGTCCCTTATTACTGCTTTCGTCGTCATCGAAGATTACACATACAATTATTGCCAAGCTTCTCTACCACCGAGGCGGCGGATCTGCTATAGCAAATGAGAAGACACTTCTCCTAACCGTATTCACCTTGTGTGCCTATCGAGATGACGGAATTAGCATCAACAGGACTCGGATATCCTAAAAACATGAGTTTGGTATCCGATTTTGATCAGACAACAGCTGATCATCGTATATCAAACTCAATATTTGCATGTGACACTTGTGGCCATATGGTCTTTGGACCACATCTTTGGCACTTGTGTCCCATTTAACAACTGGAGAGCCCATTGATTTTAGGACTAGGGGCTCCTGGCTTAGAAATCCTTCAATGTCTCTCTCGCTCCTCACTCCGAAGCTCTGAGGGTGGCTTAGGATTATTTCAAAGCCTCTCACACCCCTTTTTGGGTTGGGGAAAATGGGAGCATCAGGCTCTAAAATCTTTAAAGCCTCTCCCCCCTTTCTAGGGTTAGGCTTAGGGTTTATGGTTTAAGGTTTATGTACTGACCTCCGGGTCCTTTTGTACTTGTAACTTGTAATGTAAATCTGAACTCTGGGTCCTCATCAATGAAAAGTTCTATTATTTCATTGTTGTGTTGTTTCTACTTACTTATGCGATTTGTAGCCTTAAACTTATACAACTTGCTTGTTGAACATAGCTTAATCGACTTACAAAGTATAACCTTCAAATCTGATCAGTTCCCCCTTAATCTGATATGTCTTAATCTGATCAATTCCTTGTCTGAACTGATAAAGCCTTTTCTTATCAGTTCCTTGACTGATCTTCTGATTAGTTGAGATTCCTAACTCAACTGATTCTTCTTAACCTGGTTAGTCTCTTAACCAACCGTTTACGAGACCATCCACCAAACATTTCTCGTGCACTTTCTCGAGAGATCCGTAAGCCTAGCTCATTGCATAATTCTCTGAATCGATCTCGGTGGTGGCTTGGTTAAAATATCGGTTTTACATTTATCAAGATAGATCTTTTCCATTCGATATTCTTCTTTTCAACATGATCTCTTATAAAATGATGTCCCACATCCACATGCTTGCATCTTGTATGTAGAACAGATTACGAGTGATTGCAATAAAGACTATTATCATCACGTAATATAGGTACGTTCTTAGCTACAATGTTGTAATCCTCACCGCCGACTTAGCGGAGCGGTTGGGAACAACGACTTCCTACTGACCATATATTCTCGCCCAAGAGTAGATGTCGCAATTGATGTCTGCTTCTTTGAAAACCAAGAGATCAATTTACTACCTAAAAACTGACATGTACCTGAGGTTGACTTCCTGTCAATTCTGCAACCTCCGTAATCAGAATCAGAATACCCACTAAGATCTAATTTATCATCTGATTGGTAAAATAAACCAAGGTTTACTGTCCCCTTCAGATACTTAAGAATCCGCTTAGCTGCTTCCAGGTGGCTTTGCATTGGATTTGCCTCGAATCGCACATACACCCTCATCGCAAAAAGTGATATCCGTCTGCTTTGGCGGTGTATAGTAAAGATCCAATGAGAGCCCTATATTCTTTCTGATTAGTTTTCTGACCATCCTCATTTGGATCCATCTTGAATCCAGTCATCATAGGAATTTTGGCTTCCTTACAGTTTTGAACTCCAAACTTAGCCAATAAACTCCTAGTGTACTTTTTCTGTCCGGATTGAATATCCCTTCATGACTTTGCTTAACTTGTAAACCCGTAAAGTAACTCATCCGACCTATCATGGACATCTCGAACTTCCTTGCATCGACTTTTTTCAATTTTTCACATAAACTCTTGTTGGGAGATTCAAGATGATGTCGTCCACATAAATCAACCATCGTAATATCTTCTCCATCTTCTATTCTCGGCAAGGTTCTCATCCACTATTCCTTTAGTTAAACTACATCGCCTATCAAGAACGAAAAGAGTGTATCATACCAAGCTTGAGGAGCTTGTTTTGTTATAAAGAGCTTTTTCTTAAATCCAGACACCGGGTCGCCTTTTTTTCAAAGCCTGGAGGTTGTGCAACATAAACTTCCTCAGCTAGTACCCCATTTAAGAATGCACTCTTTACATCCATCTGATACACAATAAACCCTCTGTGAGCAGCATATGCCAAAAATAGCCGAATGGCTTCCAGGCGAGCGACTGGTGCAAAGGTCTCATCATAATCAATTCCTTCTGATTGTGAATACCCCTTAGCAACAAGTCTTGCCTTATTTCTGGTTATGACATTATTCTCATCTCTCTTGTTCTTGAATACCCACTTTGTGCCAATCACATCTTGATGGATTGGTCTGTCCACCAGTTTCCAAACCTGATTCCTTTCAAATTGTTCCAGTTCTTCTTGCATGGCTAGAATCCAGTTTGAATCTTGTAGAGCTTCCTCTACTTCGGTTGGTTCCTTCAAAGACAGATAACAACAATACATGGCACTTTCACCAATCTGATGTCTAGTTTTGACTCTATCAGATGGGTCTCCGATGATCAGATCAGTTGGATGACTGGTTACCCAGGTCCTTCTTTTCTGATTTGCATCTGTTTGGAGAACATCATCCTCTTCTGATAGTAGTTCATTACTAGTGATTGGGAGTGGTGCAGAATTATGATCCACTTGACATGGACAAATCTCAGCTAATGTTTGACCCATCATGTGTTGATGTCTGTCCGTAGGAACTTCAGGTGTTCCCCAAACCGGATGGTTCGATTGATTGATACTCGCCTTGTACCGTACCACTTTTTTATTGACAACAGACGTACCTTAGGTCCCGATTGACTGGTGAATCGCCAGGATCCGGAATATACACTGTTACATGTTCTGATCCTTTTTCCTTAATACTTAGCTGATCCATTTTCTGTGCATCAGGTACCGGTTGATCTGGTACTTCTTGTTCTGAGGCAGATTTCTCTTGTTCAGAAGATGTTTCATCAAAGATCACATGAGGTGTTTCTTCCACAACTAGGGTTCGCCTGTTGTAAACCCCCGAAAAGCCTTTTTTGGATGAGGAATATCCTAAGAATATACCCTCATCCGACTTGGCCTCAAAAGTCTTCAACCCGACTCTTCCCATTGTTGTGTATGAAACACTTACACCAAAAAAATGGAAGTAAGAAACACGAGGTCTTCGCCCCTTCCACGCCATAGGGTGTTTTGTAGTGAGCCTTAGTCGAGAACATCCGCTTACGAGTGTGGCATGCAAGATTGATGGCTTCGCCTTAAACGGCTTGGTGTTGCATGTTCACTAACATAGTGCGGCGGCTTTCCTTGAGTGTTTTGTTTCTCCATTCTGCTACATCATTCTGTTGTGGCGTTCTTGCAGCTGATGTCTCATGATGTATACCAAACTTAGTGCAAAAATCAGTAATAAAAGAGTTCAGAAATTATGTACCTTTATCTGATCTGATTTTCACTATAATGACACCCTTTTTTCGCTTTTGTAGTTTCTTGAGCAAATCGGTATCTTTGTTGTTGTCTCATTCTTCTTATACAAGAATACAACCTGTAAACTTGGAATAATCATCCACGATTACAGAGTATATTTAAGTCCCCACGAGATCGACCGGGTGTAATCGGGTCCAAATAAATCCATATGGAGCGCTTGCAATACTCTGGCCGATCTTTGGTCCAGGATTCCCTTGAATGAGGCTTTAACTGTTTTTTTCTCTTACGCATCGACACATGTCCGATCCTTAGAGAATACCTCATTCGGAAGTCCCTCAACCAAAGACATCCTTGCTATCTTGTTAAGAGTTTTAAAGTTCAGATGACTCATTCTTTTGTGCCAGAGCCAACTGCTACTTTTGGAACTCTTAACAATCGGGCATGCATTTCTTGGACAACTGTTACAATATGCTATATAAATCGTACCTTTCCTTGAACCAGTTAACAAGATCTGTTGAGTAGCTCGATTCCTTATAGTACACTGATCAGTCGAGAACTCAACACTGAATCTGTTGTCACAGAATTGTGAAACTGATAACAGGTTATGCTTTAAACCTTCAACATACGAGACTCCAGTAACCTGTATATCATCATTCTCTAAGGTTCCGAATCCTCTGGTAAAACCAAAGTTATCATCACCAAAGAGTACACGTGGGCCTTCTTGTTCTGTGTAAGAGCTAAGGAGATGTTTGCTTCCAGTCATGTGCCTTGAGCATCCACTATCGATGTATCAGATAGTTGCTTGTACACCTCCTTTGTTGGCCAAACCCACATGAACCTGCAATCAAGTCAGGCTTTAGGTACCCCTTTTGGATTGGGTCCTGAGGGGTTAGAGTTGGTTTTAGGGATCCATACAAACAGGTGTGGTTTTCAAGACCTGATTTGATCCATAAACATCTACATAATCATACATCTCTTCATATGCATTCTATTATTATGTAATCGAAGATTTTGGGATTTTTCCTTGATCTTCTTTTAACCCAAATCAAAAAAAGTCCCTAGGTTTCGATTGTTTAGGTCTCCCTACCATTAAAAGATTCATATCTTTTTGGCATAAATGGTCTTATACATCTTTACTTGTTAGGCAATTTGACCACGATTAGGTTTCAGATTAGATTTCCTTTGATTGTCTTTTTCGATACCTAATCTGGATCGAAGTTGAGGTTCGTAAGAACTAGGTTCTTCTGCTGATTCCTACCTGATGTTTAATCGATTTCTCGCTTCCATTTCGAAATAGTTGTTCAAAGGTCTTTTCCTTATCGAACATATTTTGCTTTTTGTGTATCTATATCTTTTGATTACACCTTTTGAAGTGAACCAGACGGGGCTTTTGAGGATGTAAAGGGTTTTCATACCCAATTCTCTTCTTATTAGTTGTCGTTCGAAAATAGTTGTTCATATCTTGAACGGTTTTCGAAGATTTCGTGAAAACCTGTATTTTCTTATGTAAACTATCCTCAGTTAATTTCAGACTCTCATGTAGTCGGAAGAGTTCATCAAACTTAGCTTGTAAGATTTTAAAATCATTAGCTTGCTGTTTATTGATAGCTAGTTGTTCCTTAATCTGTTTCTCCTGATCAGAAGAATTAACTTTCAGAACTTTCAGTTCTTCAGTTATCTTCTCGAAAACTTTCAAATGATTTTAGTTCAACCGCTTTTATCGACAAAGATTTTCCTTAACAAGCTGAGTATTTTTAATCCTTAGCTTATCGTTTTCGGCTTCCACTATCGTATAAGTGTCTACTGCGTTAGATAGATCATCAAACAAATGCTCAGAATAGAGCTGCAAGTCAATCTCTCCAGCAGGTGTGTTAATTATAGCTGATGTGGAAACTGAAAGAGCAGAAGGTTTAGAGGTTACCTCAGATTGGTCTTCCTCCTTAGCCATCAGACAAATTTCATCATCGGAGAGAATATCAGATCGTCGTAGTGGTAGAAATCATCAGCGTTGCTTATCAGACAAAAGTCCTCTACTGATGAGTAGCCAGAATCCTCAGAAGGCAGATAAGAATCATCAATTTCTGATGTATCAGCAACCATGGCTTTCCTGTCTCTATAGCGTTGCTCTCTTCTGTTTCGCTTCTCTTCTCTTTCTTTTGGAGTCAGGTCTGGGCAATCATACCAGAATGACCTGGTTTCTCCACAGTTGAAACACGCCCATGATCCACTTTTAACTTCTTCGCCAGTGAGTCATTCCGCTCAGTAGAATCTGTCGGGTGACTTACATGCGATTAATCGAAATTTCTTCTCTCAGATTTGTTGTCTCTTCTTTCATCAGACCGATCATCTCTTTTCTTAGCTTCTCTGCGATCCTTTCTGTGATCATCTCTTTGGTCATCAGATCTGGTCCTTTCTGGAGATCTGTCAGCTGGCCTCCTATCTCTTCCTCTGCTGTTTTGATAATCCCTATAAAATCTGCGATACTTACCAAGTGGAATGTTAAATTTTTCAAGTTTTCTGGTTAGCAAAGCAATCTGTTTAGTTTGGCTTATAATATTTCCAACAAGTTCAGTAGACTTTGAGTTGTTCTTTGGTCGCTTTGAATGCAACCGATTTTGATCTTGGCGGTGTGGCTTCAAAGAAAGACTCTTCGTCTTCTTCTTCTTGCCCTCTTTCGATCGAGATCGAACTCATGGGCTTTAAGACTCAGGAACAGGTTGCTTGGCTTCATCTTGGCAATATCTTGACAATCCTTTATTACAGTGACTTTCATATCCCACTTCTTGGTTAGAGATCCCAAGATCTTGTAATTGATGTCTTTATCGACATTTCTCGTCAAGTTCCCCGTAAATTTGTTGGTCGACATGGTGATTCTTCCATCGAGCTCATTGATGGTTTCATTTGGTAAAGATCTTAAGTTTCTCGAATTTCACCGGTTCAAATTTGCGTACCGCTATCTTTAATCGATCATTTCCTTCACACATTTCAGCAAGCGTATCCCACATCTGTTTGGCTGTCTTGAGATACTTTATCTTTTCTCTGGTTATCTTGTCCATGGTCTTCATGATTATGTGCCTGGCTATCGTATCCAGAGTGTACAACTTTCTCTTTTCAAAGATCCATCGTAAGGGACTCTTTCCTCGACAAGACTTCCAACTGCAAAATTTGGATCACCTCCAACAGCTGGGTTGTCATGATAGATGATGATGGGTCCTCGTTCAAAAACTTTCATCATCCTGTTGCTTATTGATCCCAGATGGTTACTCATGTATATCGTCCAGTCTACATACTCATCAATGGAAAATTTAGGCAAATCATGATACATACCCGAAGTATTATCCATGTTGATCGTGAGTTTGAAAACGAATGAGATTTGAAAAAGGTTTTTCAAGATCAGTTCAAGTGACCAAAAAGGTTCTTCCTCAAGAACCGATGATATTCAAAGCCAGTGGTCTGTAGAACCACTGCTCTGATACCACTTGTAGGTCCCGAACGGGTTTAAGCGAGGGCGTGTCTAGAGGGAGGGTGAATAGACTTCAAAAACTTTTTCTTGGATCGAGGTGTGATTGCGGTTTTGTCCGATCGAGTCGCGGTGAATCAGTTTGGACTGATATCCAACTTACTGATCGCCTAAGGGCAGATCAGATCGGTATCTATCAGTTTAACTGATTATGCGGAAGCTAGTTTATACCCGTGTGAAAAACCAGTTTATAACAAATCAGATTCAATCAGATGACTATGGAGTCAATCTGATCAGATCAGTAGCTTGGTGCTAGTTGATCCTAACTCAGAATATGTATGCAGATTTAATCAAGTTGTGTGCAATAGTGTGAAGCAGTTAATCAAACAGGTAAATGCACACAAGATTTATAGTGGTTCTGACAACCCATCCCCACGCCCACTCTTCCCTATTACAAAGGGCACCAACTTAACCGACTTAACCAACTGGACTTAGATTATTGTGTTAGTCCAACACATTACACCAACAGATATTTATAGAGTTCTCACTCAATCGATCCCAGAAATCAGAACTAGAAACCCTAGTCTGAAATCTTACTAAACAAACTTAACCTAACTTTGGGTTTTGGGTAAGATTTGTTGTTTGTTCCAACTTTGAAATCTTTCCTAGTATTTAAGTAGCCTAACAGCTAGAGGATAAGATTTCTGTGCTAAGAACTATGGGATGAACACTTAGAAAAATAATCTTCAAGGTTGTGTTCTTCGTGCGGAAATTTGGCTAGAGTATGAGCTTCTTGATAATTTTTGTATCTCACTCTGAAGAGTAATCTCATTTTTATAGACCTCGAAATCAAAGAGTCGTTGGAGAGTAATTTGAATTTTCGGCTATATTTGGTAGGTTTGCAGGATTTGATGTGACGTGCTTCCAGGAACGGCATGGCCGAAAGCGTGCATGTCATTTTTCTAGCCGTTCGACTATGCAAATAAAAATCCACAAAATGTCACCGGTCATACGTGTCTTGTTCTTATTGGTTAACAAGTACAGCCATGTCGAGTTTGTTCACCAACTAAAGTTGACATTCTTCTTGTTCAGATCAACAATGTATGACTTGGTGAAACATTAGTTGACACCGGTGTGGTGACCGATCGATTATAACCCATCGGTCTACTGATAGAAGTCTTCGATGCGGTTGTCTTGGCTTCAACTAGCAGACTCGACTAATGTAGGTCTTCTGGTCTGGATCTTGATCTTCTGGTAGTCTTCTGATCTTCAGGTCTTCTGATTTATTGGCTTCATGTCTTCATCTGATCATCTGATTAACTGATCATTCGACTAACTGACCTGAACTATACATATTGAGTTCCCCCTCAATATGTGACCTACCTTATACATCGATTGTCTATACATTTCAAATTGGTCATCCTAACCTCGATTCTAAGACATCGGTCCCAATGTGTCCGACCGGTCCTATTATTAAAATTGTTGGGATTATCTTTGAAAAGTATGCTTTTTACTTTGTATAATCGAAACTGAATTTCCAGACTTATTTACTGAAATAAATTGTTTATCACTGATGCTTTAAATATGATTGAATGTTATATATATTTACTGCATAACTGTTCAAATAATTCGTACGTGTTACACTGTAGTTAATTTAGTGATACCAGATCATAGAAGATTAAATTAACAGTCCCTTGTAACTAAAAGTACGCCATTCACGACCTAGATGAAAATGAACAACCATCGCGAAAGGTTGAGGTGTAAGGCTCAGATTGGTTTGTCTTGACCAAGAGATTACACTAGTGCATGACCGATGATCTTTTGAATAGGACCCACTGAGGAGGATAAATTCTTCAGAATCGAACAAGGAAGAATTAGACCTCGATGTTCGTTGTTTCTTAACCTTCGTCCCTTAAATAGGATCACGTGGGATTGGTAACTATTGCTTTGACTTATCATGGGTAGCGAATCAGAGAGAGATTCAATACTTTTTATCTTGGGCAATATTATTGGTCACATGTGATTGCTAAGATTTAATACGAAGAATCGTGTGCAAGTACGCTTGCTTGATTTGCCCCCTTGGGAGGTTCATAAGTTTTATCATACCAAATCTTGCAAGTGGAATTAGTTTCCGGTATGGATAATAATGTTGAACCGTTCCTCGACCAGGACAAAAGATATTAATTAACGGAAAGTTATTTCAAAGGGCTTGAATTAATTAATGGGCTAGATAATCTTAAACACGGAAATAATGACCGGAGCCATATTGACTGTAATATGGGTTAAGATGGATGGTGCAATATTAATTATGTAGTGGGATTAATTAATATTTATGGGCTTGAATTATATTGTGGCTCAATATTAGATATTCATGATCCATTAGAAGGTCCAATCTTAATTCTCCTAAAGGCCCCCTGAGTAGCCCAACATATAGTCCAATAACTGAAAATGTGATTAAAATAAAATAAATATTGTTGCTTATATTTCCTCTAAAATTTTCGAAAATTATGGATAAAAGAGGGAGAAAGATTTTCTTTGAATTTTGTTATGGAATGAAGATATGTATTCTTGGAATACAAGATTATCTCATTAAATTCAAGAAATCTCCCACTTGGTTATCTATATAGTAAATTTCGAAATTTTGAAAATATAGTGGGCAAGAAAGATTTTCTTGATTTTCTTGAAAAGATATTATGGAAGATATGTATTTCTTGAAATACAAGAATATCTCATAAATTCAAGAAGATCCAAATCTTGGATTCTTGACATCCTAAATTTTCGAAATTCATCCATAATTGAGGAGGTGGAATTTTTGTGGAATATTTTAATTATGGGAAAAAGAATATATTCTTGGTGACCAAGAAAAGTCTTTTCCCACATTGAAATATCACATAAATTTCGTCCACCCTCCCTCCTATAAATAGGGGATGATTAGTTCATTCCCAAGTACAATTCCATGTGCTGGAAATATTAGCAAATCCACATAAGTGGTGCAACAAAGTTTATTTTTTTCCTTTTGTTAATTGTTCATGAAGTATCCTTCCACCGGATTGTCGAGCAAAGGGCTAAGGGAATACTTGGGAAGTCCTTTTGGTTAGTCCGTCCGACCAAGTCACTACCATCCCGAGAGGGTAATGCGTTCACGTAAACCCCGTAGATTCCGCGATGCGTAGGTTTTACGTGGCTTTTTATATGCATGATATGTTGTTGCAATTATTATTTGAATTAATATAGGATTAATTCATGCTAGTAATAATTAATGAATTAAATTTGTATTTAAATATTCACCCCAAATAGATCTGTGTAAATCATTCCCCAACAACTGGTATCAGAGCCACTGTTTTGCTCAATTTTTAAATTGTAATTTAATTAAATGGACATTAAATTTGAAATTGATAGTAGAACCGTTAGATCTGCTTTTGCGGTATCCAATTGTCATGGATTTTAATGTTTTATTTTGCATGCATATAAACCGTGGTTTTTTTAATTCGATTCGCTTCGGTTTTGTTTTGCCTCGCGAGAAAATCCACGAGTAGACTAGGATTTGTTTAATTTGATCAATGTAATAGACTAGTCTAGATATAGGTTTATTTATTTTTTGTAAATTAATTGTAACCGGATCGGAAACGAAGAGACGAAGAATTAAAGGACGAAATCAAGAACCAGCGTAGGCGTAGCGCGGGCGCCGCGCCCGGCACGCTTAAGCGTTAGGGAGGCCGGCGCCGGCCGGGCGCCGAGATGATTTAAAACCAAGACGGGCGGGCGCGCGCTCTAGGCCGAAGCGACGGGTGGATGCATGCGGGCGCTGACGACTGCTGCTACGAGACGACGCCGCCGAGGACGCGGGCGGCGGGCGGAGGCGGGCGAAGACGCGACGCTGATCTTGCGACGCGCTGCCGCCACCGAGATCTGCCGATGCTCGCCGACACCGCCGTGTTGCGGTTGAGGCATCGGCGGGGGCGACCCGCCGGGCGGTGCCGAGAGTTTAAAACTAGGCCAAGCGGCGCCGTCGGGATCTTGGCGTGCATCCGGCCGGCGAAATGCTTGGCGTGGCGGTTCGAGACGGCATATTTTTCGAGACGAACGAGTGGGAGAAATTCGAGACGTGTTTCTTCAAGATCAAGCCAAGAAAAATCAAACCATGACAATTGGATAATTTGTGTCCAATATGTTTATTTTTCCGTTTTGCTTGATTTATTTGTGGTATCTTATGCTTTATTTAATTTGTTTAAATGTGTTTGCATGAGGGTTGCCAAATTGAAAAATCTCAACTGCAAAATTACTAAGTATGTTTAAATAATTAATTGACAATTTTATTCCGGATAATAAAATTGAATTAATGTTGACCTCCATGATTTATTTATTTGTGAATTCTTTTGGAGAAATTCCCCCCACGGGACGGTCAAAAGATAGGTTTCACATGAATGAATTCCAAACGGATGATTGTGGGTTATTACTAGTGGCGATTTATGACCCTCCCCACGAGGCTCGATCAAAGCGAAATAGTAATCTCAGATTTAATCATGGTTATTACTTAGGTATAAAATTGATATGCATATACTTCCCAAGTCCTCGTCGATTTTATATTGGTCAAGTGGGAGCCAACTATTAATCTGGATATTAAAGGTTTGTAAATCGTTCTTGTTTATAACTCGTTGAATGTGTTTAAATAATGACCCACCCCACGGGCTTATTTAAACCTGTTTTTGAGATGTTGGCTGATGCATGTTCATATTTTTTTTGAGATTTTAAATATGATGAATGTGATCGAACCTTGTGATATACTTGTCTATCGTGATATAGTTGTTTATTTCAATTCAGCATGTCGTTACCTTTTAATCCACTGTTATTATACTTAAAGTCAATACAATATGTATGGAAACTATATTGATTGGAAAATTATAATTATCCTAACTGCACAAAAGCACAAGTGGATTTTGACACACAAAAATCAGATGAGCCAACTGACGAGTCAAAACATGCGGGACTCGTCAGATCACCTTGCGAGAGATGTCATCGCTGAAAATGGTGGAGGAAAAACCCGTAAGGGATTACGTCCTCAAAATAGATGGCCCATCTGAACAAACTTGAGATTCTGAGTGGAGATTATGATTTGGAGACTCAAATGAATTTGGTACTTCATTCTCTGCCCAGAAAGGTTTTTGAGCATTTTGGCCTCGCTAGCTAATTTGTTGCAAACTTTTGACTCGGCAGAAATGATGATAAGGCACCAAACTCAAGCTTTGACGGCAAGTGGTCCATCTTCATCTTCTAGGCCAAGGGTAGGCAAGATAAAGAAGAGGACCAAAGGCCATAAGCAATAAAACTCAACTGTTGCCAAGGGCAATGGTAAGATGAGGAATGCTTGTTGAGTCAAGGAAAATCCAAAGAGGAAGTGCTTAAGCTGCGGTGAGAGAGGACAATGGAGTTTTTGCCTATTCCAACCCCAAAAGGGACGGAAGGAAAGGTAATTCTCACACACTAGTTGTTGAAACTTGTTTAGCGGCGTATACTTCTCATTCGTGGGTGGTTGATACGAGATCTACTAATCATGTTGCCTTCACGGGTTCTAAATGATCCGGCAACGTAGTGGGAATGAGATCCTCATCACACTGGGCAACGTTACGAAAGTAGAAGACATTGCAATGCTACGTAAGTGGCAGATATTGCAATGCTACGGTAGTAAGAATTTTTGCAATACTACGCAAGTAGCAGACATTGCAATGCTACATGAGTAGCAGTTAAAGCAGTGGGAGAAGTGCACCTATCTTTTGAAGATAAAATTTTTTGAGATTATCTTTGTGTTCCCAGTTTTATTAAGAATTCACTTTCAGTTTCTAAAATTCGATTAAAGGACACTAAGTTTCTTCTAATAAGAATGACATCATTTTTTAAATGATGAGTGTATCTGATACATGACATTGATGGAAAATCTCTATACAATTAATCGCGTGCACCACCACTCAAAATGTATCCTATAACACATCAACTGCTTTAGAAAAAAAAACGTTCATCGACGCGTGAACGAGACACTTCTTTTTGGCATCTAAGATTAGGTCATATAAATCCAAAGAGGATCCAAAGGTTGGTGAAAGATGGTTCACCGGGAGCGTCTCCAAGTTGAATCGATTCCAACCCCGCGAATCATGTTTGGAGGGTAATATGACCAAGAGGGCATTTGGAGCCAAGGGAATAGGGCCAAAGAAGTGTTAGAGATCGCTCACACGTATGTATGTAGTCCAATGTCAACCAAAGCAAGAGGAGGTTATGAGTAATTTTATTGATGATTACTCAAGGTACATTTTCCTTATGAAGCATGAATCGAGACCTTTGAGAAATTCTAAGAATTTAAGGCTCAAGCGAGAATCATATGGAAAAACGATATCAAGTCTCTACGATCCGATCGTGGAGGTGAATACCTCAAATGATGAGTTTTTGAACTACGATCGATGAAGGGATTGTATCCCGCTCATCGCACTCTAACCTCTCAACAAAATCGGGGTTTGTAGAAATGCGAAAACATAATTCTTTTGGAAATGGTTAGATCAATGATGAGTTATGCGGATCTTCCCAAGTTGTTCGGGGTTATGCCTTGAAAACAAATGGCTTACATTCTCAACTTGGTGCTATCTAAATCGGTTCCCAAAACTCCCAAAGAATTGTGGACCCACAAGCCTAGTATGAGACACATGAGAACTTTGGGGTGTCCGCCTACATGTTGGACAAGGAAGCCGTAAAGTTGGATCCTCGATCGTAATTAAGGTTTTGTTTGTAGGATACCCCGAGGGAACAAAAGGGTGTATGTTCTATAGTTCCGAAGATCAAAAGGTGGACATCCGCACCCACTTTAGATTTTGGAAGAAAACTATATTGAACCAAAGAAAACCCAGAAGTGAGATTACCTTAAATGAGCTTAGAGGGCAAACCTCGGTCTTGCCGATATTTTAGATGATATACCAAATGATACGTTTTCAAACCGAGTCTCGTTATAGTGGGAGGGTTGTTAGACAACCCCCGAGATTCATGGGAATAGGAGAGTCCTCGGACTTGATTTTCTGGAATCAGACCCATGGACAAATGACGAGGCACTCCAAGATAAGGATGCAGATTCTTGGCAAACAGCAATGAAAGCCAAAGGGGGTTTTATGTTTCATAATAGAATGTGGGAGCTAGTCGAACCACTTAATGGGGTCAAACCCATTGTATGAAAGTGGGTATATAAGAGGAAAAAAGGACTGGACGTGAAGGTTGAAACCTTTAAAGCAAGACTAATGGTGAAAGGTTATACTCAGAAAGAAAGGGATCGATTATGAGGAAACTTTTTCGCCCGTAGCCATGCTTAAGTCCATCCGTATTCTCTTATCGATTGATGCGCATTTTGACTTTGAAATCTGGCAAATAGATGTCAAGACAGTTTTCCTTAACGGAAGTCTTGATAAGAAGATCTATATGCAACAACCCCATGTTTTCATTGAAACAGGCCAAGAACACCTAGTTTGTAAAGCTCAAGAGGTCCATTTACGGACTCAAACAGGCATCCAGAGCTTGGAACCAAAGTTTTGATCATGTAATAAAGTCTTATGGGTTTGATCAAAACGAGTTTGAAAGTTGTGTGTATAAAAAGTGTATCGGAACTGCATTGGTATTCTTAGTACTATACGTAGATGACATTGTGATCATCGGGAACGATGTGAAGGTGTGGTCAGACGTAAGGGCATGGCGTTTCAAAACAGTTTGATATGAAAGACTTAGGAAAAGCCGGACACACACTTGGGATCAAGATTACTCGAAATCGCAAGAAAAGGATGATCGGGTTATCGCAAGTATTCATACATTGACACTGGTTTTAAAATGATTCAGCATGCAAGATTCCAAGAAAGGATTCGTACCTTTCAGACTTTGAATCCATCTATCCAAGAAAATGTCCCCTAAGACGCAAAAGGAGATAGATGACATGAAAGGCATTCCTTGTGCTTCGGCTGTAGGAAACCTTATGTATGCAATGCTGTGTACGAGACCAGATATATGCTTTGCCGTAGGCATGGTAGCAAGATATCGAAATAACCCGAGGAAAGCGAATCGACGACGATTAAAAACATTCTGAAGTATCTGAAAAGAACTCGGGATAGAATGTTGATTTATCAGTCAGATACTCCAATCCCCATCGGCTACATGGACTCGGATTTCCAATCAGATTTAGATTCCAGAAATTATATGCCTCAGTTAGTGTGTTTCAATTTGGGAAGTGTAGCCATCAAATGGACGAGTGTGAAGCAGAAATGCATCACTGACTCAACCATGGAAGTCGGGTAAGTAATTGCTTGTGAAGCAGTGAAAGAACCGATTGAGCTCTAAACCTTCTTAGTGGACTTGGATGGTGTTCTGAATTTGTCTAGCAATATCTGCTAAGGGCAGTTGCAAATTCAAGAGAACCAAGAGTCCACGAGTCAAACAAACACATTAAAGGAAAGACATCTTATACGAGAAATCGTTAAGAGAGGAGATATAGATGTGGCAAAGATAGTGTCTGAGGACAGCCTAGCAGATCCATTCACAAAGCGTCTGCCTCTGAATACATTCAAGAGACATGTGAGTGGAATGGGTGTCAAGACCGTTGTCAATCTGCTTTGAGTATAAGTGGGAGAAATTATTAGGTTCGTGTAGGTGACATTAGATGTCACGGACTACGCGAGACGTGTTGTAGTATACTTAAAAGCAGACTTTGAGTATAAGTGGGAGATTGTTGGGATTATACTGAAAAATATGCTTTTTACTTTGTATAATCGAAACTGAATTTCCAGACTTATTTACTGAAATAAATTGTTTATCACTGATGCTTTAAATATGATTTAATGTTATATATATTTACTGCATAACTGTTCAAATAATTAAGACGCGTGTTACATCAGAGTTAATTTAGTGATACTAGATCACGTAAGATTAAATTAACAATCCCCTTTGTAACTAAAAAGTACGCCATTCACGACCTAGATGGAAATGAACAACCATCGCGAAAGGTTGAGGTGTAAGGCTCGATTGGTTTGTCTTGACCAAGAGATTACACTAGTGCATGACCGATCTTGTTGAATAGGACCTCTGAGGAGGATAAATTCTTGAATCCAACAAGGAAGAATTAGACCTCGATGGTTCGTTGTTTCTTAACCTTCGCCCCTTAAATAGGATCACGTGGGATTGGTAACTATTGCTTTAACTTATAATGGGTAGCGAATCTGAGAGATTCAATACTTTTATCTTGGGCAATATTATTGGTCACATGTGATTGCTAAGATTTAATCTTAAGAATCGTGTGCAAGTACACTTGCTTGATTTGCCCCTCGGGAGGTTCATAAGTTTTATCATAGCAAATCTTGCAAGTGGAATTAGTTTCGAAGATGGATAATAATGTTGAACCGTTCCTCGACCAAGGACAAAAGATATTAATTAACGGAAAGCTATTTCAAAAGGGCTTGATTTAATTAATGGGCTAGATAATCTTAAACACGGAAATAATGACCTAAGCCATATTGATTTGTAATATGGGTTAAGATGGATGGTGCAATATTAATTATGTAGTGGGATTAATTAATATTTATGGGCTTGAATTATATTGTGGCTCAATATTAGATATTCAAGATCCATTAGAAGGTCCAATCTTAATTCTCCTAAAGGCTCCCTGAGTAGCCCAACATATAGTCCAATAACTGAAAAGGTGATTAAAATAAAACAAATATTGTTGCTTATATTTCCTCTAAAATTTTCGAAAATTATGGATAAAAGAGGGAGAAAGATTTTCTTTGAATTTTGTTATGGAATGAAGATATGTATTCTTGGAATACAAGATTATCTCATTAAATTCAAGAAATCTCCCACTTGGTTATCTATATAGTAAATTTCGAAATTTTGAAAATATAGTGGGCAAGAAAGATTTTCTTGATTTTCTTGAAAAGATATTATGGAAGATATGTATTTCTTGAAATACAAGAATATCTCATAAATTCAAGAAGATCCAAATCTTGGATTCTTGACATCCTAAATTTTCGAAATTCATCCATAATTGAGGAGGTGGAATTTTTTTGGAATATTTTAATTATGGGAAAAAGAATATATGGGATATATTCAAGATTTCTTGGTGACCAAGAAAAGTCTTTTCCCACATTGAAATATCACATAAATTCCGTCCACCCTCCCTCCTATAAATAGGGGATGATTAGTTAATTCCCAAGTACAATTCCATGTGCTGGAAATATTAGCAGATCCACATAAGTGGTGCAACAAAGTTTATTTTTTTCCTTTTGTTAATTGTTCGCGAGTATCCTTCCACCGGATTGTCGAGCAAGGGCTAAGGGAATACTTGGGAAGTCCTTTTGGTTAGTCCGTCCGACCGAAGTCACTGCCATCCCGAGAGGTACGTTCACGTAAACCCGTAGATTCCGCATGCGTAGGTTTTACGTGGCTTTTTATATGCATGATATGTTGTTGCAATTATTATTTGAATTAATATAGGATTAATTCATGCTAGTAATAATTAATGAATTAAATTTGTATTTAAATATTCACCCCGAATAGATCTGTGTAAATCATTCCCCAACACAAACTGTTTTGGAACTTCCATCAAAACTAAATACAAATTTCCCAACAATTCCTGTTATATATGTCAAGTTCTTGTGAGAGATTGTCTTATGAATCTCATCTCTTGAACTTTTTTAAATTAGTACTATTTAAGTGTTCTTTTGCATATTAATATTGACCCATTTGATTGACCTTTTAAAAAATTGTCTCATGGAATAAGATCGGCATAACCTCAACTCCATTATTGAAATAAAATCACTATACCGTTAAATGCAATTCGATCTTCATCGAATAGAAAAAGATTAAAATTATATTAGAAAGAACACACAGTATTGCTGAAAAAAGTACAAAAATTGATGTGATTCATTCACACCCATAAACATGTACATATACATATAAAATGATTCTTATGATATCAATTAAACAATCACGATAACTAGTTGCAAATTCATTTAATTGCCATTATAAGATTTACATGTACAGGTCCCCTAAAATCAATACGCACTTATCAAGTCTTATAATATTTCATGTTTAGGTTCCCTAAAATTCATTTGGTTCATTGAATTTGCTTAAGAATCACAATAACTAACTAACTTTACGAAACTGACACAGTTGCCATGAATTCTTTGACCTTCATAATTGTTAACACAACTTCATGACCATTTTCTCTCTCATCATTATCCCAGAGGATTCAATAAATTACTCCATAAAATTAGTATATACTCTATACATCTCGAACACCATTCCCAAATTGTTCACCATGCTCCATAAACTGAAGTTACTCAAATTCTAATATCTATAGAATCAGGTACGAGAACCTGCACATGAAGAAATTTCATAGAACATCTAATCTACATATACTTCTCTCGCCACTAATAAACTCAGACATAATCATGTTACAAGCTAATTCTGTTAACACAAGACTTATACCCGAAAATTTGTCTTTGCAGAAGTACCACCGGAGCCAACGCAGGAAAATAATTTTTGGAATTTGTGATTTCTTGTTTCTAGAATTTCAGAGTTTTCTCCAATTCCTCTCAGCCCTAATGATGGAATTTTCATTATTTGGTAAGATCCGCAGCAATCTTTCTGGTTTTAGTTTTGGTAAGATTCGGTCTCAATCTTCCAGCAAATTTTAGGATTTTTTTTTTTTTGGAATTTTGGTAGGTTGATTGACGTTAACTGAGAAGTCGCGACGTTTGTATCAAATTTGTGAAGGGGACACGTGTCATGCATCCGTGATGTGGAACAGTAGATTGGAATACAATGTGGAACAGGGGATCCGAACCGATAAAATTAAGTAGTGATAATTTCTGAAATTAAATTGAGGCACTTTGGAAAAAAAAAATACAGTACTTATTAGTAATGCAATTCAAGCATATATATAAAGGACCTCTTAAAATGATAATTTTGTCTATTATTATTGGATAAAGGGAGTATTAACTTGCTCTTATTTCTTTATTTACAAAATAAATTTCACCTTACATTGTGAGCTGAAATGAGATGAAGTTACAACCAATTGCAACCTAGCTAACTCAAATGAATTTCACCTTATATTTGAGCTGAAATGAAATAATCAAAACTTACAAACTATTGCAACCTAACTCTAACTAATTTCTCACTCTTTTTTTCGTATTATCAATTTTCTTTTTTTTAAAAAAAAAAAATTTACGGGGTATTACTATTTCTCTTTTGTACAATTGTACTAAACCTTTTTCGTCAGAATGCTATAAAAAGATGCATATCAGCAAATAGAGAAAAGCCCAACGTTGGACAACGGTACAAATTACAAAATATAAATACATACTCCATAATTTATAAAATTATACTCCCTCTTATTCTTTTTAAATATCACTAGCATGTAACCCAACGTACTGCATCTACACGAGATTGAAAATTGTTTTCATATCATTAATTTTAAATTAAATACTTCAAATATTTAATTAGTTTGATTAATTCAATTATAGACGTAACTTTTTTTCTAATATTATATTTGCATATTTTCATTCATTTTTTATTCTAAATTACTCACTTCCATTTTTCTTAATGTTCTTTTAATCTTTTGGAATATTTATATAATAAATGTCGTTTTGATATTTTCTCCCCTC
Source organism: Stenogyne calaminthoides (assembly GCA_037126765.1). Classification (NCBI taxonomy): domain Eukaryota; kingdom Viridiplantae; phylum Streptophyta; class Magnoliopsida; order Lamiales; family Lamiaceae; genus Stenogyne; species Stenogyne calaminthoides. Next base: position 35,946,739 of record JBBCBC010000004.1, on the reverse strand, counting down.
GCTATATCATATATACCCATAATAATTAATTTTCATTATCATTTAAATTTGTTATGCTAATATTATTCTTAATTTTTTATAATTAAATATTTATAATAATAAATATTATTGACTGAAAAAATTATTCACACAATATATTCGTAGAAAAATTAAAAATTTTAATAACAATGAAAAGTAATCAATAGAGGTATATATGAGATAATGATGAATGAAAATGTCAAAACAATATGTATTATGTAAATAATATATAAAACTGAAATGAGTATGACATCTAATTTTAATGAAATAAAGTAGTTTAGAATAAGAAATGAATAAATATATGCACAAATAATATTAAAATATAAAAATTATATTTGTAATTAAATTAATTAAATATTTAAAATATCTCAGTTAAAATTAATAAAAAAATATTTTAAATTCCGCATAGTACGAAGGATTACGTGCTACTTCTCGTTAAAGAGAGTTACTCTTCTATCTCAAAGTTTGAAGATATTGAGCGATTTTTACACTAATTTCTCACTTTTATTTAGTTCTTATTTGAAATAAATTGAATATAAAATACATTATAAAGTGTACAGTGCACCCAATGCACATGAAACTTATTATTTATATTTATTTGTTGTTTAAAAGATATTTTACACTAATTAAAAATAAAAATAGTTAGATTATTTTACCTTGTATTTAATTTAATTATATAAAAATAGGTTGAAGAATAAAATTGAAATATAATATTTAATTCTCCTTAAAAAATATAAAATGACAATTATTTTAGATTAAAAATTATTTTATAAAAAAGATAAATAAAATGAGTCGGATTAATAATGTTTCTTGGGCGCAAGATTTTAAATTTGAATGAAAAGGGAATAACCGATTCAAAGTGAAATTTCTAATTCTGATATGTTTTTTGTGAAATTTTAATTTGAAATGTACCATAAAAATTAGCAAAAGTATCACATACGCCTCATAAAATTTTGTGTAATTCAAATTAATTTTGTCATCACTTATAGCAATTTATCCAACCAAAAACATTCGGATTTAAGATATTTATCTATGAATTTGAATAAATTTTAGGGTAGATTACTAAGCACTATAATTTCCCTAGTAGTATATCTAAAAAACTACAATTACTATTTAACACTTTACTAATACCTACAAACTACCTTCCTTACCCTTTTATATATATAGATTGTTTTTGTTCTTGTCTTTAATCTGGTTACCTTTAACATTGTTCAGAAAATCGATTTTGAAGATGATATCTTGGACGATTTTGGTTTCAATTTAAAGGTAATGTCTGAATTTTGGACGATTTTGAAGATGATTTCGATTTGTTCAGTTTATTTGTTCTTGGCTTTTTTTTTGGGGGGGAAAGTTTTAAGGTGCAAAGTGCAAAATCAAAAAACTCTAAGGTTCAAATGCAACTTTTTGGTACAAAGTGCAGTTTTTTTTTCAAATAAAATACAGTTTTTTGTGCACCTTAGAGTAATAAAAAATTGCATTTGTACCTTAGAGTTACTACTTCCTATTTTGTGCACCTTAGAGTCATTATCTCCTTTTTTTTTATATGTTGATATGTTGACTATGATTTTTTCTTTGTTCTTAGGTTTTTTTTTTTTTTGAAACATTCGAACATAGCAATGGTGGTAAAAAAGAGTGTTCATGGTTGTAATGCTGGAAAAGTTGTTAAAGATGGAAAAAGAAAAAGAGCTGAAGAAGATGGAGAAGGTTAGATTGATTAACCCACTTAATTTTTGCAGTAATTCAATTTGTTCGGAAATCTAATACATTTATTCAGCATTTTGATACTATTGTTCATAAATATTTTGGGTATACTAATGATAGGAATACTGTGCAGGTTTATAACCTTCAACCTCTTCCTGCTTTGAATGTTCCTTCTGCGGAAGAACTCAAAATCCTTTAATAACAAAATGTGTATAAGAATTTTGTTAATTTTGTTTTCCTCTTTAGAAGTTTGTGAATTTATGTATAACAAATTTGTTGAGATCTGTAAATTTGTGAATTTGTGAACCGATGGAGTTTGATATTTTTTCACACATGTAAATTTTGTTTGAGATCAGTAAATTTGTAAATTGATATGATCTGATATATTTTTCGCACTTGTGCAGAAAAATACTGCATATAAAACTATTGTTCGTTTTTTTTTTTTGAATGTGTTCAGTATTTATCAGCACATGTTCATCATTTAAAAGTGTTGTTCATAATTTTTTTTTCTGAACATGTTCAATATGCACATGTTCAGTTGGAACGGTTCATAAAATTTTTCTCACAATTTCTGTTAATTTGTTGTTTAGGGTTATTCCAAATTCGGAATGTTGGTATGATTAAAAAGTTTTGGCATTCCAGAATTAGACGAATAATGGGGTCGATTGAAAGTTATGGATGCATTTAAGTAGGGTTCACTCCTCCCTCACGTTTTATAGTTAGCAAATTTGCAACTGATAAGCTCCGATATATTTCTGCATTTGCAAATTTGTTGAGATCTGACTCTAATATGTGTTTCAAACTTGTGCAGAAAAATACTGCACAATTTAATAAATTGATGCACATGTTTAGTATTTGAAAAGTGTTGTTCAGTATTTTTATCGGCATCATGTTCAATATTTGAAAATGTATTGATAATTGAGATTCAAATGAAATAGTGAAAACGGGTAGCTAATAGCTGGGACCTAACCCTAGCTCTAGCAGTTCGTGGGTTAAACGGGCCACTAACGGACTACAAAATAATTTTTTTTAATTAAAATTAAAATTCAATATATCTATGATACAATATGGGATAATTAATTAAATTCAACATATAAAAGTAAAATAGATATAATAATATAATAAATATGTTGCTAATTATACTCAATCATATAAACTAAAATTTTAAAAAATAAACACTGTTAAAAAGATGATACTATTTAATATTCAACATTGATATTATTTTATATTTGATTTAATTGTTGTCTTTTAACTAATTTCATCTAAAAGGTGTACAAAAATAAAAATAAATTATTAAAATTATCATATAGTTCTATTAAAACTAATTAAAAATAAATATTAAACTGGCTGGCAGGTTGGCTCTTATCCTACAAGACTCAACTCTATAGGGCATCGAGTTAAACGGTTCAGGACCTTATCGGTTGACAATAAATATAACTGGAAAAATTTAGCCCTAAACCTTAATTTTTTCGTTTTAAACAGGTATACTCTAACCCAATTAACATCTCTAAGAATGATGTTGGTACATAATGTATATAGATAAGTGTGTGCAGTCCACAAATGTGCATTGAGTTAGATATGAATTCGTGCTTTGAGTCATCTCTTCAAAGACAACATGGACCATTTTTTTGTTTTTTATTATTTGATTTCTAAAAAGACGAATTGTTTCTTTCCTTATAAATAAAAGGGTATTTTACTAGGAACTACAAAGTTCTATAAAAAAATTATAATAAGTACAAATTTTTTTGTAGTTTACTTTTAACTACAAAAGGTTTATAATGCTCATTTTTCTATATTTTGAATTTCACAAATATTTTGAATTACATTCCCCCACCCTCAAATATTATATCTATCTTTTGAGTCCTTCTTGTTTTCGGACCCTTCTATTTTCAGGCCTTCAATTTTCGAGTTCTTCGCTGAATAGACCTTTCTTTTTCGGGCTTTAGCTTTTCGGGCTCTTCTTTTTTTTTCGGCCCTTCCCAATCGTAGTTATGATTTTCGGGCCCTGATTCACAACAAGATTCTTATAGTTATTTTCAAGTCTAAAAAAACTGAATATATGCAGAGAAAATTTGAAAAAAAAAAAAAAAAAAACTGCACAAAAATGCAATATTTATTATATTGTGCAACATTTTTCTGAACCTGTGAAGAAAAAACTGAACAAAAGTGCAATATTTGTTGCAACATTTTTTCTGATTTCACTTGAATTTCTTCTGCAGCACATCAATTAAATGAAAATACGAATCAATACCAAACAATTTGTACACAATTGAATTCACGAAGCATTTCATACAAAATTCAATTACAAACGACATATGCTGATACAACCTGCAAGTGGAAACATATACAAATAATCCACTGTTTTCTCTCAATTAATCCAAACATTTACAAAACCCAAACAATTAAATTCACAGAGCATTTTATACCAAACAATTTGAACAAAACTTTCCACTGTTTTCTCTCAATTAAATAAAACCCAACAACCTAGTTGAAAATCACAAATGGAAAACACATTCCTGGATAGGCCGAGTCATTGCACACCGCCACGTCGCCATTGCACAACCGCCACCGCCACCGCCACTGCACCACCGTTGTCATCACACGCCGCCACAGACAAAATCGAGCACGAATCAACAGTGCACCGTCGTCATGATCCCATACCCTTTATCAACACTCAAATTCGTTCAGATCTTGTATCAATCCCACCAGAAACCTCACCATAAAATAACATTTGTCAACATCATGCATCAATCTGTTCAGATCCAGTATCAATCCCATCAGATCCATTCAATTGTCGGACGCCTCCCTCCACCTAAGGCACCATCCCTTTTTTTGTTTCCATTAGAGGTGCCACCACTTTTTCACTGAAATCCTAATCTGAGACTGCTGTCGTCGACGGATCTAGGTGATGGTGTTGATGCAGTGGGATGCGGGGTGGTGGTGCTAGTGTAGTGGCAGTGTGCGGCGGGGGTTGGGGGTTTCGAGGCGGGTTGGAGGTTGTGGTGGTTGTGGACGAGAGTGTGGTGGTGGTGCAATGACGTTGTGCAGCGAGAATTGGGGGTTTCGGGCCGAGTTGTGGTGGTTGTGGGTTTTTTGTAGAGAGAGAAAGGGGGAGAATGATTTAAATTTTAAATGGGCTAATTTGGGTGGGGTTGGTTATGAGTGTGGAAGCTTAGGGTATTTTTGGCAATTTATGTTTATTTTGTAGTTTTTAGTAATCTTGACTTTCGGTAGTTTTTAGAATTTATAGTTAAAGTTGTGTAGGTATTAGTAATAATCCTTAAATAAAAAGTAGAGATTTGGAGAAATGAAACCTTCGCTCTTCAGTAAGGCCAAGGACTTTTTAGACATTCGAGCAGTACATTTTGTTTAAGGTTCGAATTAGTTTCATTAAATGATCCATCAGAAAATGTGCATCATAATATTTTACATACAATAAGAGATTGAATCTCTTACCATATATAAAGACAAATTTTTAGGTAACTCAAATCTCTACTATATATAAAGATAAATTTTTAGGTAACTCAAATCACTATATTTCAAAATCTTTTCAATCTCAATAATTCTAATTTTAAATTTAATCTCAACTATACCTCTATATTTTGTAATCTCCTTACATGAGATATTATAGATTTTATAGTAAGATATGTTAATAATCAAATCCTATAAATAATCTATTTCAAATTTTCTATAAATTTCAATTTTACAATCATTATTATTTCATTCTCTTCTTTTGTCTAGTATCTGATGATTTATCATTTTCGAATAGTAAAACTTGCATATTGTATTTATAAAATATTAAAATTTTAAAAATATGATTAGAGTTGAATTAAATTAATAAAAATCATAATTTTAAAATATTTAATTTAAAAATAATAATATAATTTTTTTATTTCATACAGCATAATACGCGGGCTACATTCTAGTTAATGATAAATTAGAAATGACAAAATCTCCTGTGAAATTTATTTATAGTATGATTCATTACATTTTGATGCAGGGCGAGCATATGCTCAAAGAAATAGTAATACTCATAAAGATAATAATATTATTAATGACAAACTGAATAATAAAAGACTTATTAGACTCATATTTATAATAATACTTTTTTTTAACCATTTATAATACTAATTCTAAAACGCTAACTTGTTCTTCAAGAGTATAATAAGATAAACAAGGAAATTAATCAAAGGAATAATCTACTAGAATATTCTAGATATACTAAAATATAGATAAGTATGACGAGACGATGAATCATTCTGCATCATTCTTTCTCTCTTCGTTGCGATTTGACCTCGAATCAGAATGAACCATTCGTCATCGATCAGGTTGGGAAGGAAAGGTGGACGGCGGTATGTGCCATGTCGACGAAATGAGAAGAGACGTTGGTCCTGGTGAGGGGTGCTAGGCACAACGTGTTGGGATTTATCATGGGCAGAATGCTACGGTGAATCGTTGAAGGATTGCCACATGCATTGAGGCAAAAGAAATGCTTATCATACCAACAACAAAATGTGTTATTGAAAGTCCATGACAACCGGGCTGATATCTCACATCTATGGTAGGCCCAAAATGACCTTCAATTTGCGGGTCAAGAGAGCATAAAGGTCAACGCGAAAGAAAATCCCTTTGCAACGAAAGAAGATGTCTTTATACACCCTCTTGATGGTGAACGTATGACCGATGTCTGTGGTGACAATGTAGACATGTTCACTTGTCGAGACTTGGAGTCCAAGAATAGTGTTCAACGAGGTGAAAATGAAATTCAAGGAGGCGCCACTATTAGTGAGTATCTTAATTGGAGAACCAAAAATTTCGTTCGTGAGGCGAAGAGCATCCTCAGCCGTGAAGTTGAACAAGGTGCCTGAAACTGGGGCGGTTCAAGGAAAGCTCACGCCCATGGAACCCAGGCAAAGGCCCCGAATGACCACCACAACCACGAAAGCCTTGACTTCGGCCACGCCAAAACAAACGAATGGGCCAAGTGTTGATGCGCAATTAAATTTAAACTATTAGTTAAATCATTTTATACTATATTTTTAGTTGACATTATTAGTTGAATTGTAAAACGATACTGGGTTGCTTTTGATAAAGCTCGGTATCCGTGTTTTTGAGCGAAAATATTATTCAGGACTAACATATGACAAATGATGTTGATTCCCGAAATGACACTGTTTTATAAGATATTATACTCTTTTTTCAAGATTTAGAAAAGACAATTTTGAGTAATGGTAACAAGAGTTAGAGATAATCACCTAAAAACCTTGGACTTTCTTAAAGAAGTCAATTTTCAATGATGACATTTATATGTTGTTATGTTTTGTTTGAAAATCTTGATATGCGATGGGAATGACAATAGCAGGTGACAATCAATATGGTTTATAAGAATATAATTGTAAAAGAAAACAATACATTTCAAATTTACATTATTTAAAATTGTAAATTTTTCCAACATGTTCCACGTCTGATTTCAAAAGTCAAAAATCGTACATTGCATCAACATAAAAAATAAGGGCAAAATATAGGGTGAACAAGTTTCACTGTGAAACTGGTTAAGTATAATTTATATTACTACATTCGTCCTATTTTTGTTTGGGCATTTCACTTTTGGCTCGTGTTTTAGCGAACGAGCTGTTTATTAGTATATGAAATGATAAAATGACTTTTAAGGAGATATACGATAAATGAGAGGTATGACTATCATACCCCGCCTTAAATTTTTTTTTTATCATTTTAAATATTAATAATCAACTCGTTCGCTAAAACACGAGTCAAATAATAAATGGACAATCTAAAACAGGACTGAGTGAGTACTAAAGAGTGTGACTTTTTACTATAAAGGATATTATTCATAAAAGTGAAAGGTGTAACTTATATTATAGCAAAGAGTATCGTAGTGATAACTGAAGGGTGTGACTTATATTACTAAAGAGTATGCCTGTAAAAAAAAAGTAATTTCACGGTGAACAAGTTTCACAACATACCAACTCAAATTTATTTCGTTAAAAATATTGGTCAAAATTTTACAATTTGACTTTATTTAATTTTTCTTTAGATAGTTGCGGCATGTTTACAGTTTCGAACTGTATCCATGCGGACATGTTTATGAATAACAGACCATCATTAGTTGTTTCAGTACAACACCTATATGATGAACTGGACAGTGAACGGGGGACCATCTTCGACCATGTCTTTTCATACATTGGGATCCACAGAGTGTTTATTGAAAATCAATACCCGTGGACAGGTAAACGCGGAGTGTTTCATATTTTGATCCGGTAAGTTGATTTTTTTTTATTTGGTAATATACATATATATATATATAAGTGATTTAACTTTTCATTTGTTTTAAAATGCAATTTCTTTTTAGGTACACACCATTCGGATAGAAGGTTATGGCGAGTTGACTATATGGTACATCTGCTGAGGACACATCCTGCACTTGGATCTGTGATCTATGAGACACCGAGTCTTGTCGCCTATGTATATAAGAAACCACTCATTAGTTTATCTAAAATTTTATAATAACTTATATGTTTATACTATGATTATAGTAAGAGAATGGTGCGAACGGAGTATTTTCCTACACAAATGAGGAGAGGCGGTTGATACATAGAGAGAGGATAATTAGTCATTCGGTTACCCTAGTTGGTTTCGGACACTCGTGCAAGATAGTAACGGTCTGGATATTATCCTTTTGGGCCAAATATCCAGACCGTTACTATCTTGCACGATGAAATAGTCCATGAGGTGTTGGTGGTCTTGGTGTCCGAAACCAACTTGGGTAACAATCTTTCCTCTATGTATAGTAATATAGTATAAACACATAAGTTATTATAAAATTTTAGATAAACTAATGAGTGGTTTCTTACATACATAGGCAACAAGACTCGGTGTCTCATAGATCACAGATCCAAGTGCAGGACGTGTCCTCAGCAGATGTACCATATCATTGGTATTAGTCAACTCGTCATAACCTTCTATCCGAATGTTGTGGACCTAAAAAAAAATTGCATTTTACAACAAATGAAAAGTTAAATCACTTATATATATATATATTTACCAAATTAAAACAAATAAAAAAAAATCCACTTACCGGATCAAAATCCGGAATATGAAACACTCTTTGTTCACCCGTCCACGGATATTGATTTTCAACAAACACTCTGTGGATCCCAATGTATGAAAAAACATGGTCTAAGATGGTCCCTCATTCACTGCTCAGTTCATCACATAGGTGTTGTACTGAAGCAACTAATGGCGATCTGTTATTCATAAACATGTCCGCATGGATACAGTTTGAAAATGTAAACATGCCGCAACTATCTAAAGAAAAATTAAATAAAGTCCGATTGTGAAATTTTGACCAATATTTAAATATTTATAACAAAATAAATTTGAGTTGATATGCTGTGAAACTTGTTCACCGTGAAACTGATTTTTTTTTTACAGGCATACTCTTTAGTAATATAAATCACACCCTTTAGTAATATAAATCACACCCTTTAGTAATATAAATCACATCATTTAGTAATATAAGTCATACCCTTCATTTTTATGAGAAATACCCTTAATAGTAAAAAAAATCACACCCTTTATAGAAAAAATCACACTCTTTAATAATATAAATCACACTCCTTAACCAATTTCACCGTGAAACATGTTCACTCTATACTTTGCCTACAAATTATTACCGGTATCTCCCTGATCTCGAATATTGGGAAGGGACCCGATATGATCAGTTGGCCAGAATATCTCAGCCTACATAAATACAAACAAAAATACAATTAAAAATATTATAGCTAAAGATATATAATTTGTGAAATTTCAGAATTATTTTAAAATAATGCTTACATTCCGAATGTATTCCTATAAATTTGCCATGGAGCTGAAAAAGTAGATGAGAGAGGAAATAAGATATGAGAAGCAAGTCCTGCTACTTTTCAAGCTTTGATGAAAAAAGATTCATATTCAATCCGTCAAAGACTAAGGAAAGACATTACAAGAACATCTATAATTAATGGAGCTGAAAGAACAAATATTACCTAAAATTATTGTTTCTGTAGAAAACTCCAATCGTCAAATTCTCACGGACTTGGTTGGCCCTGAATTCACATTAGGAGAAATCATCTGTTAACCCATAGCAATGTTGGACATAATAAGTTCAAGAAAATTACGCCAAACCGATGATAAAGCAGTGGCAAGGTGAATAGGTTAATAATAACTCGCTCAAAACCCTAAGAGAGAAACTATAAAGGACCATAACAGATATTTGCATCTGAAGGTAGATGGAATATCAACTTCTAAGTACACTTTAGAGAACAAGGCTGCAACTAGGAAATATGGAAAACCAAGCAGAAATTTCATGCAAACTGAAGCAAAAAAAATCATGAAAGCAAATCCATCATGATGCCATACTGCATTTGCTTAAATCTTAATCAGCTTCCACAGTACACCATCATCTATTTCTTAAGGGAGTGTTTGGTTCAAAATTCTTCAACTGTAATGGTAATGGGTATAAGTATAAGGTAATTGTGGTGGTTAATGTGAATAAAAGATGATCAATTCTACTCCATAATACTTCGCACGGCGTTATGAGATTCATAATAATTAATAAGTTCATCATTACCCCATTTTGGTTAACTAATACCCCCATAATCATTTCTCTTCAATCATTCCACTATTACTCAAACAACAATCATAATTTGTCCCCACTTATTCCAAGATTAGAGCAATAACAATGTAACCACCACTCTCATTATACTTCACTATTTAATGAATCCCATTACTGTTCCCATTGGGTATGAACTCTTTCATTGTAGGCCTCAAATGAAGACAGTGTCCAATGCAATTTGATGAAAGATGAGAAATGCTTAGTAATAATAACAAATGAACATATTACGAGAAACCATGAATTACTGCAAACATGTTACAATAAATTTTAGCAGACAGATACAGAATACATGGCATATCAAATATGTATCTGCCTTTCACAGACCACAGCAACATTGTATAGAAAAATCACATTAAGTTCATATACTACAAAAGCAATGGCATAGAAAGATAAAATAGAAAGACTGAAGCCACTTTAACAGTTTAACTAAACCCACTTGGAAAATACTGAAGCTATAGGATAAGATTCAACTTTACAACCACAACAACATACTGAAACACATGATGGATTTGTCAAACAGGACAGTTTGACAGAAAAACTTGTGGTCTTCTAAAATAAAATTCAAATCCAGATAAACATGGCTGCATATTATATCATCAAAGATTTTATAACAATTTTGTATTATAATTACATGAGAAACTCATTTCAACTAATATCCTCATAGAACTTAGGGTGGGGGAATCAGCCGGGAATAAAGAGAGATTCATTTTCAATCTTTAAAAGACTAAAGGAAAGACATTACAAGAACATCTAAAATCAATAGAGCAGAAAGACCAATTATTACCTGAAATCAATGCTTCTGTAAAAAAAAACTCCAATCCTCAATTTCTCACCGTCTTGCTTGAACCTGAGTTCACATTAGGAGAAATCATCTGTTAACCCATAAAAACGCTGGACATGATAAGTTCAAGAAAATTACAGTAGACAGAAAATAAAGCAATGAAAGGGGTAAAAAAAGTACAAAAGGTTAATAATAACTCACTCAAAACCCTAATCATGAGAGAGGGAGCAAGCAGACAAAAACCCCAGAATCATCAAATCATTCAAATCCCAAAAAAAAAAAATCTATCTACTGGAGTGAAAAATGATGGCGGTGAAAAATCAAGATCATCTTCAACAATCTTTAAACACCCTCCATAAAGTCAAACCCCCCTTTCAGAATCTGCAAACGAGAAAGAAAGAAACACCAAGAAAAGTCCAAGACTCTGCAACTACAGAGCCCCCAAGATAATCACCTCACGAAATTCTCAGTCCCAAAGAAAAACAAAAAGAAATAGGACCGAGAATAAAAACAAAAAAAAAACTTATTTTACCTTTTTTCTTTTTGAAATTTGAACTGGCTGTTTGGATGGAAAAGCCATAAAATTTTGAAAGAAAGATTTTGCAGCGTTGTGGGGGTGAAAGAAGAAATTAGAGGGAATTGGTTGCCTTTTGTGGGACGACGAAAAGTTAGGAGTGGGAGCAACGGCGGAACTACATTGGGGCCACGTGTGTGAATAGGCCGGGCTGAGCTAGGTTTTACATAAAAAAAAATTAGGTTTGGTATTTAATTTTGGACTCAAGTCTAGCCTGTTATTTATCATAGGGTTTTTAAAGAGTCTGGTTTGCTTGATCTATTTATTAAATAGGTCGGGCTTGGAAATCTTTTAAAAACCTATACAAAAGATATATTTTTTTACAACCTTATTATGATTACTATTCATTGTAAAAAATTCAAAATCGCACCTATAAAAATTTTAAGTATACAAATAACGATACTAATTGTTTCATCAAATCACCAAACACAATAACAAAATTATTATAAAAGTAAATAGTTTTTTAAAATATTTAAAGCATTATAAAAGTTAATAATTGCAGTGTTATGTTACTTGTATTTGCTAGATATATACTACTACTAGTTATTAGTATTAAATATTATCTATTTTATTAATATATTATTTATAATTATATATATATTATATAGTTAAATAGACCGGTATGTTGAGCTTAAAATGCCTACAAAAAAGCTCAAGTCTGGCCTATTTAAATAAATAGACTTTTAAAAATGTCTAACTCTGACTTGATTATTAAAGGAGCCGAGCTGAGCTTTAGTAGGCCGACATATTCCCACCCCTAATTGGGGGCATGGGAGTCATTAGGTCCCCCTGGCCCCATTTGAATTTTTTATACATATATTTTTATAATAAGAGTTACATTTGCATGAGACAGTCTCATGGTGAGACATAATATAATTTGAACATCAATTCTTTAATATTTTGGAAGGAAGAGTGTTAATTTGTGCAAGTTTGTACTTATCTCATACAAATTTGTATCTCATAGAGGAAGTTATTTATTGTTAATTTGGGAATATTAAGAGTTTTTGGTTAAGGGGAGAAAAGAAAGAAAGTGATATGTATAATTTATATTTTAAATATGTATTTATAAATATATTTAACTCACTTAATATAAAAGTGATTCACTTTCCACTCCAAAACCCAAGACCCAATTACCACTAGCTACAAAGATTTTTATATATTACTTGCAGGTCAAAAAATAGGCATCAAAATAACTTTAATACCCTTATTGACTTACAACGGGTTGGAAGTCACTCACCTGTCAAAACACAGTAAAGGTACCGTCCTTTCTTCCAATTTCCTTGTTCCTTCCTCACTTTTATACCAATTTCACTCTTTTGTTCACTCTTTCTCCACATTTTTTTCGAAATTATGCACTCAAAATTGTAGTTGTGAAGATTAGCAAATTAAGGGATTTCTGCCAATTTCACCCTCCCAATTTCATTCTTCCTTCACTCTTCTCCCCATTTTTCTTCAAAATTATGCACTCAAAGTTGAAGTTGTGAAGATTAGCAAATTAAGGGATTGATTAAAAACGTTCATCTTCATGTATAAAAACATTAAAACTTAAAAAACTCATATCAAAAATTGAAAAATTACATATATAAAATCCAAAAAACTACAGAAATTTATGTATCTTAGTCTAAAATCCCAAAATTACAGAAATTACAAACATTCATCTTCCTTTCATACATGCACATATTCATCACATTGATGAACATATGCATGAAAGACGTGCATGTTTTCATCAATGAATGAACCTATTCATCTCCAGTCAAATCCTACAACCTCAGATTAACCTGAAAAATCATATTGCCACCGTCGCCGCCCACCTCCTCCGCAACGCCGCCCTCCAACCACTCAACAAATTCTCTGCTTAAAACCCAATTTCACCAACCTAGAAATCCAAAAAAAAACCCTTTTAATCTGAACAAATTGCCAGCATCTGAACAAATTTTCAACCAGGTTAAGAAAAAAAAAATCCCCTTTTAATCTTTTAATTTTACCAAGGCGGCGGCGGCGGGATTTCTGGTGGGAGAAGTGGGGTTTCTGTGTGGTTTGTGGCGGTGGAGGTGGAGGTTTGGCGGCGCGCGAGTGTGGAGGTGGGCGGCGCCATCGCCGTTCTGGTTTTGGTGGGGCGGGGGCGTCGTTCTCATTTTGGGTGTTGGGGCCGTGGATGCGGAGGGTGGTCGCGGCGTGGGGATGGTCGTCTGGTGGAGGGTGGTTGCGGTGTGGGGAGAGAGTGATGGTCGACGGTTTTTTAGAGAGGGAGGGAGAGGATTTTAGGGTTTGACGAGCGGCGTCGAGTTCAGAGAGAGCAGAGAATTGAGTGGCGTGCAGGCGGTGGTGGCAGCGTGCGGGTGGTGCCGGCGGCGGATAGTGAGAGAAGAAAGATGGAGGAATTGTGGAGAGAGAGAGCATATGGGTTTTTAGATAGTGAGAGGAGAGAGACGGAGGAATTGTGGAGAGATTGAGCAGATGGGATGAGTTTTTAGATAGTGAGAGGAGAAGAGAATTTGTGGTGGACAGGCTTTAAGAGGGGTATTATGGGGCTTTCAACACTAGTTTTGTATTTATAAGTAATTTAAAAAGTATATTGGATCTAAGAGTAACATCTGAGGACATTTTGTACCTTCTAGTGATTAATACTTAATATAAATATACTTAGGGCGTGTTTTGAAACACTTAAAATAACTTTCAAGCACTTATTTTTAAAGTTTTTCAACAATTTTTGAAAATAAGTGCTTTTAAAAGTTGTTTTTAATTGTTTTAAAACACACCCTTAATCTAAATAATTTTTAGATATATATAAAAAATTTGAAAGTAAATTTAATTACACTGTGTTATAAATTGGGTCCCGGGTTGAAATATCTGGCCCCGCACTCAGTGGGAGAGCAGGTCAGCAAAGAGCACCACCGGCCATGGCCAAATCAAATGCTGCTGCTCGGTTTTCAAAAACAATGTTGTTGGTGGAGATGGATTTACGTAATTATTTCGCCCCTTTTTCTCTTTCTTTTCATCACAAGAAATAAAGAAATTACCAAATTGCAAATACTATTCTTTCGACACGTGGTTTAAAACTACGTATAAATAGATAAAATACGTACATTAATATGGAATTTTGTCAACCCAATGCCTGAAAAATATCAATTTGTATGGTTTCATTTAAAATAATTTATATATTTAAAAAAAAATCACCATGTAATTTTTTTTTTTTTACCCTTAATGATAGTGGGTTCTACTAATTCATAAAAAGGTTCCATTAAAAGTAAATCAATTAATACCCCACCTAAAATGTCATAAATATCCTTATCACCCCGAGTGAATCACCCACTCAACACTACCCTTTTAAATATACATTTAAGTTACTCATGCATTTAGTGTACGATAGACTTATTCAATCTTTTTCCTCTCAAAATCAAACGATTTGATTAGATATATTTTCCCAGGCTAAATATTAGAGTTATGTGGTTCATCGTAAATAAATTGCATCTTTCAGTATAACAAGTTGCACGATTTTAAAATGCACAGTGCACCTGAATACTCATAAGACTCACTCATTTTCCCATCTTAATATAAATGTGTATAAAGTTACTACATTTTTCAAATTATTATTCATTCCAAATACTTGACATCAAACCATATTCAATTTTCATTAACTAAATATTACACTTTCTTGTATCTTTTCCGTCAAACAATAATAGGCAAGTTTCTTTTCCCTCACAGATTTAGGTACAAAATTTATGATAAATTCATTTAATTCAAGTTTCTATTTTCACCCTTGTTCACATAAAAATATAAAATTAAATAATGATATTTGTTAAGTTAAATAGAGGCACTTTAGGAAAAAAGTAATTAATACTTATTGGAATGCAATACAAGCATATATAAGAGACATCTTAAAATGATATTGTGTCTATTAATATTATTGTTGGAGCAAGAGCGTATTAAATTGCTCAAATTTCTTTCTCCACAAAATAAATTTCACCTTAAATTGTGAGCTGAAATGAGATAAACAAACCTAAAGTTACAACCAATTGCAACTTAGCTAACTCTAACGAATTTCACCTTAAACTTGAGCTGAAATGAAATAAACAAAACTAAAATTACAACTAATTGCAAACTAACTATGCTTAATGAGTGGGTCTTATATGTATCCAGGTGTATCATACACTCATAGTGCATTTTAGGATCATGCAACTTGTTATATTGAAATATGCAACTTGTTTACATTAAACTGTACAACTAGTGTAAACAAGTTGTATTTTTTAGTATAACAAATTGCATGATTCTAAAGTGCATTATGAGTGCACGTTGCACCTGAATGCATACAAAACTTAGCCCTAATTAATTTCTCACTCTCTTTTTTTCGTATTATCAATTTTCTTTCCTTTTACTTTTTTATTTTACGGGATATTATTATTTCTCTTTTGTACAATTGTACTAAACCTTTTTGTGAGAATGCTATAAAAAAGTTGCTTATCAGCAAATAGAGAAAAAGCCCTCCTTTGGACAACGGTACAAAAATATAAATGAATCAATATAAATATATGCAGGGATTAAAAATTTTAAATATATCAACAAAAAACTCATTAAAGAGAGTTACTCTTCTACCTCAGAATTTAAAGAAATCGAACGATTTTTACACTAATTTCTCACCAATGTATCTGCCTCAGAATTTACAAGTTAATATCACTACTCTTATAAATAAATACACATATCATTTAATATTATGTTATTACTTTATAAGTATAATGAAATCAGTTGATAAGTGTTGTGTTATTAATTTATAAAAATAATGATATAAATTTCATACTATAAATAAGCTTCACAAGAGATCTATGCTTAAATATGTTATATCTCTCGGGCACAAGATTTTAAATTTGAATGAAAATGGAATAACTGATCCAAAGTGAAATTCCGAATTCTGATTAGAAATGCAATACTTTTGCAATTTTTTTTAAAAAAATTTAATTTGTAATGTACCATAAAAATAAGCAAAAATATCACTGTCTCATATAAAATTTTGTGTAATTCAAATTATTATGCAACTTATAGCAATTTATCCAGCCTAAAAAATTGGATTTAAGATATTTATCTATCAATTTAATTAAATTTCACTAATACTTTCTTGTTATGAACTAAGGATAGATGATATAATCAAATGTGGATAGCTCAAAGTGGTTAGAGTTTCACTACCTAAGCATCCGAGGTCTTGAGAATGAGACACGGAAAGGAATTTTTTTTCTTCTTGTGGTGGGGTTGTGGTCCCCTCTTGTAGGGTTGTGGTCCCCTTGTGGTGGTGGTGTTGTCGTTGCGGTGCGGTTACGATTCCAATCGATAGCGAGATGAAAAGATGTTTGCGGTTGCGATTTCGGTCGATTACGAGATAAAAAGATATGTCATATATTGGGTGGTAGAAGGAACTAAATGTAATAATTTTTTTTTAAGGATCGATGATATAATTGATTGTTACTATTTTCATCTACTCGGCCACTTAAGTCGATCGTTTCAAATTATATAGCCCCAAGTCTCTAGCCTCAAATTATTTGACTAATGGTCTCACTTATAAGATAAAATTTTATATGGTACTACACATTTTAGCTTGGACAGTCCTTTTAGAAAGAGCTCTCCAAAATCGATCTTGGAGAGCGGTTTTTAATTAAAATAAAAAATAAAAATTAAAAAGCGGTTCGAAACCGCTCTCCAAGAGAGAGCGGTTCAGAACCGCTCTGCAAACTCATCAACAATGCGGTTTATAACCGCTCTTCAAGTGAGAGAGCTTGGAATGCGGTTCCGAACCGCTCTGCAAGAGAGAGCGGTTCTAAACCGCTCTGTAAGGAGGCAGCCCTAGCATATACAGAGCCTCCCTTCCCCCCATCGCGTTTTAATTTCATCGCGTTTTCTACAGATCTAGAGCCTCCCTTCTCCATTTTTTCCGTCGCCCTCCTCCTCCCTTCTCCAATATTTTCTACACATTGTGCATTGCCGCGCGTCGCGTCGCCATCCTCCTCCCCTACCGTCGTGCGTCGCCCTCCACGTCCTCCTCCCCTACCACGTCGTCGCCTCCTCCTCCTCCCTACCGCCGCCGCCGCCTTCTTCTTCTAGATATAGGTAATTTAAATTATTTTATTTAATGTTTTATATATATATATATGTATATATATATATATGTATATATATGTATGTGTATATCTATATATGTTAGGATATATATAGTGTTAGATTAATTAATTGGTTAATTGACTTGGTTTTAATTGTTGTTTGTTTGGATTGTGGTTAATTGTTGTTTGTTAATTTGGATAGTGGTTAATTGTTTAATTTAGTTTAATTGTTGTTATATGTTAGAATTAATTGTTGTTTGATTAGATTGTGGTTAATTGGTTGTCAAATTGTGTGTTGTTTCACTCAAAAGTATTAGTTGTTTCATTTAAAGGTATTAGTTGTTTCATTTAAAAGTATTAGGTGTTTCATTAAAAGGTAATATTAGTTGTTTCATAAAAAAGTATTAGGTGTTTCATTGATAGGTATTAGTTATTTCATTCAAAGGTATTAGTTGTTTCATAATAAGGTATTAGGTGTTTATTCAAAGGTATTAGTTGTTTCATTAATAAAAAAGTATTAGGTGTTTCATTCAAAGGTATTAGATATTTCATTAAAAGGTATTAGTTGTTTCATAATAAGATATTAGGTGTTCCATTCAAAGGTATTAGTTGTTTCTTTAAAAAGTATTAGACGTTTCATCCAAAGGTATTAGTTGTTTCATTCAAAAGTATTATTGTTAGTGTGTGATTAATGTTGGTTTAATTATATTATTGTTAGTAGCTTGGATTAATTGTTGTTAGTATGTGGCTTGAATTAATTTGTGTGTTTCTTTAATTAGATGATTAATGATGGTACATTAGAATACATTAGAAAATTAAAATGAATGTAGATTAAGTATAGTTAGGTATGCTTTTAGGTTTAATACTTTAAGATACATTGTCTTGAGAAACAGTCTTCATATTGTATTAATTTCCTATAGGCATTTGTAGCTAGTTCTATATGGATCGAAAGTGGGTTCGAGCAGATCGATTATCAGATGAGTATAGGAATGGGGTGGAAGAATTTTGTAATCATGCAATGAGACACTGCACCGACCCTTGGTACATTCCATGTCTGTGTTGGAAATGTATGAATGGAAAAACCGTTAGTGGTCGAGAAAGTATGTTTCACCACTTGATGATTCACGGTATTGATAAAACATATACCGTTTGGACATATCATGGTGAGAGAAGAGATGGATGTAGCTCAAGCAACCTAGAAACTGACTTTAGGTTTGAAGATACAGTGGATGCGAATATTTTCGATGATGTACCGATTGTTGATACATCGAGTGGGGATGACGATGATCTGCGAGATCACCCTTATATGTCAGAGAAGTTAAGGAATTCTGTTGGATTACCACTGTGGTCCGGGTGTAAGAAGGCAACAAAACTTTCAGCTGTGTTGATATTGTTCAACCTAAAAGCAGCTCACTAGTTGTCCGATGAGTGCTTTACAAGTATGCTGGAAACAATTAGTGGTCTACTGCCATTGGAAATGTACTGCCTAAGAGAGCATATGATGCTAAACAAATGATCAAGTCCATCGGGTTAACACATCAGAAAATTCATGCTTGTCCGGGTGATTGTATCTTATTTCGGAAGGAGTATGCAGACCTCGATGAATGTCCCAAGTGTGGGCTAAAGCGATATAAGAAAAATAAATCTCCCGCGAAGGTGTTGTGGTACTTTCCAATAATACCAAGATTCAGGAGAATGTATAGTAGCGTTGTAGATGCTAGAAATTTAACTTGGCATCATGATGATAGGAACAAAGATGGAATGCTAAGACACCCTGCTGATTCACCCCAGTAGAAGACATTCGATGTCAGGCATCCAGAATTTGGCACCGAGCCACGACACTTGCATCTTTCACTCTCAACTGATGGAATGAATCCGTTCGGTATCCAAAGTACCAACCACAGTACATGGCCAGTGATTCTGTTAGTTTATAATCTTTCACCCGAGTTGTGCATGAAGCGCACTTACATGATGTTGTCTATGTTGATATCAGGACCCAAACAACCTGGTAACGACATAGATGTATATCTGGCTCCTTTGATAGAAGACTTGAAGCTCCCGTGGGATGAGGGTGTCGATGTGTATGATGCTTGTAGAAATGAGAATTTCAAGTTGAAGACCATGCTGTTTGGAACTATCAATGAATTTCCCGCTTACGGCGGGAATCTATCTGGATATAATGTGAAGGGGGCCGATGCATGTCCTTGTTATACCAAGAAGACACATCACATTCGCTTGATTCATTGTAGGAAGACCGTTTATATGGGACATAGGAGGTGGTTGGACCCAACACATAAGTACAGAACAATGGCAGATCCATTCGATGGCACAATCGAGAGAGGTGAAGCACCACGTTTATTGTCAGGTTCGGATGTATTGAATGAGATGAAGAATATCGACACACAGTACAAAAAGATCTTCACAAAGAGTATCCCCACTAGCGGTTGGAAGAAGGAATCAATTTTCTTTCAATTACCCTATTGGAAAGAGTTGTATGTTAGACACTTCATTGATCTAATGCACGTTGAGAAGAACGTTTGTGCCAGCTTGCTCAATACTCTCCTAGCTGATAAGAAGTCCAAGGATGGTTATAATGCAAGAATGGATATGATTGATATGGGAATAAGAGCAGAATTAAAACACATTGCCTAGAGAAAGGGTCAACCGTTCTTACCTCTGCTGCCGCACACCTTGTCCAAGAATGAGAGAAAAGAGTTACTTGACGCTAAAGGATGTGAAAGTCAGAGGGTTATTCGTCCAACCTCTGAGAGACTTGTATCGGATGATGGCGTGAGGCGATGAATCAAAATCGCATGACTATCATGTCATCATGGAGACTTTCTTGCCCATTGCAATACGTTCTATCTTGCCTGAAAATGTGCACATAACCATAACAAAGTTATGTTGGTTCTTCAAGGCAATGAGTAGAAAGCTCATAGATCCTAGAAAATTGCTTGGTTTTCAAAGACAGATTGTGGGGACGCTCTGTGAGCTTGAGATGTATTTCCCTCCATCATTTTTTGATATAATGGTTCACCTAACCGTTCATTTGGTACACGAGACAAGGATGTGTGGTCCTGCTCGTATGCGATGGATGTATGGTGTAGAGAGATATATGAAAGTGCTCAAAGGATATGTGATGAATATGTCAAGGCCGGAGGAATGCATTGTAGAACGCTATTTAGTAGAAGAAGCAGTCGAGTACTGGTCTGAATTCATTTCGAATGTTGATGCAATTGGACTTCCAATTACTCGGTACACCAATAGGATGGATGGTGAAGGCATTACCGGTAGGGGTGAAAACGGATCGGATATTTCCCGACCGATCCGGGCGCGAATCCGATGCCCATCGATTTAATTATAAAAAAATTGTATCCCATGGATCACGGATTCGATATCTGGATAGTTGACTTCGGATTCGGATTCGGAATACATAATATCCGACCGTATTCGAGTTTTACCATATTTTATCGGATATTATCCGGATATATTATCCGGATATCCGGATTTTTATTTTTTTTTTTTTTAATATTAATTTTATTAAGACATTAATTATTACTTATTAGTTATTAGTATTACTATTAGACATTTGAATTGATAATTTCCCAAACCCTTCGTCAATCGGTCTTCCCATCCACTCTCTCTCCCAATCTCCCGCCAATCTCCTTCTCCTTTTTCGTTTTCTTTTCACCGTGGTAAAGTGTTCTTGCACCCCCACCCGGTAGCCCCCCTTCGTCGTCGTCGCCACTCTCTCCTTCTCCTTTTTCGTTTTCACTTTTCACCGTCGGCCATCGCTTTTTTTACCCGGTGATTGCTCTACGATCCGCCACCGCTCGATCTCGCCGCCCTCAACCACCTCCTCCACTACAAGAATCACCACCACGCCTCACGACCCGTAGACGCCACGCCCTTGTCTCGGGGAAGAAATCGTCCAGAGGTGGAGGAGCCAAGAGGAAATTCGCAATGTTTTCGAGTCCTATAAAAGAATAAAATTATCGTCAATCGGAAGGATAAAGCGTATCTTGTCGAACTTGAAGAAGCATATCTCTGTCGATTCTTTTTGCCTCTAGAGGTTCAGAGAGTTCAATTCCCAAATTAGTTTTTAGGTATAATAATTGGAAATAAATTATTTGAAGAGCATTAGCATTTGACTATTATAGCAGATTTAGTGGCAAATTTTGATTATCTCTTGGGGTTTATGATTAATAGTTCTCTCGCAAAAAGATGCTATGTTGTTTGAGTAGAATTGTGAATATGGTTGAGTCATGGATGTTGATTGAGGCGTGTTGAATTGAAAGCCACAAACCCGGATCTATTAATATATATCTTTGAATTAATAGATGTATCTATTAATATATAAAATTTGAAATTAATAGGTGTATATAGTATATATCTTTGAATTAATAGATGTATAGTTTAGGATTTGGATATTTACTACAATGAGTAT
This sequence comes from Stenogyne calaminthoides, assembly GCA_037126765.1. Lineage (NCBI taxonomy): Eukaryota > Viridiplantae > Streptophyta > Magnoliopsida > Lamiales > Lamiaceae > Stenogyne > Stenogyne calaminthoides. Next base: position 35,924,461 of record JBBCBC010000004.1, on the reverse strand, counting down.
GTTTGTGGCTGAATGAGCATATTATTAATAGATGTATTGCTGAATGAGTATGTTTGTGGCTTTGCATAAATGAATTAGTATGGTATTTACTACAATTAGGATTGCTGAATTAATAGATGCATGGTTTGTGGTTTCTTTTTCTGCAATCTCCGGGGTGCTATTTGAATACCGCCTATATCGTGGGTATACAATTATGAAATCTGTTAAAATTGCGAAGACATTGAAGCTTGCATTTAAGATAGTTGGTCATTAGCACGCTTTTGATAATAAGAACCGAGTTTTAGCATTTATAGCATTGTTTGTTATGATCCAGGTGTAAGGCTATTACATAATCAGTTTCATATTGTATACAAAGTCGTTCTTGTCAATTTTTGGGCATCCGAGCCAGGTTTCTATAAAGGACACTCATGGTAAATCCAATGTTGAATTTCATAACGATGTTAATGAAGCTTTAAGCCTTTAACCCTACATGAATTCAATTTTTATCACATCAATGCTTCCCTGCAGAGAGTGTTTCAATGAATTCCACAACCACTATATAAATCCATATTCCACTATGAGTACCTTGATTAATTGGAGTTGCGGTCTAGTTAATTGAATTTGATATAGCTAGGTAAAGACTGAGTGTGTGATTGGAGCTAAATTCATTTCATTCTTTTCCTTGCATGCTTCTCAAACAACCTTTGTTAAATTACTTGGCCCAACAACCCTAATCACATAAATCTGAAGATTATTATTATTAAAGACGTATAATTTTTTTCTTAATGTAGGAAAAAGAAAAATTGTGGACAAATGGAAGGAGATCCACCGCTGTCGATCAACCTTGCCGTCGGCGAGATGTCCGACGCCCCTTTCACCTCTTCCTCTCTGAATGTCCTTCCCAAACCTAAAGACATCCATCCAAGAAATTATGTTAGATCTCCACTTTAATTTAATCTGAATTAATTCAAGAACTCATTAATTTTTCTACTTTGTTTCATATTATTTACCATTAATTCAAGAATATTCTTTGAAAATTGTTTATGTAGGGAAAGCGCAAAAAGTGTGGATGTATCATCTACATCAGAAAATCCTATTGATGTTGATGCATGACGAGCCTCAAGCAAAGAAACAAAAGAAGACTACATCGGAGGTTTGGAAGCACTTTGCTAGGGCCAAGGAAATCAAAGAGGAGGATGGCAAGAAGACTGAGATAGTTTGGGCACGCTGCACTAGATGCAAACACAAAGCTAGAGGTGAGAGTACAAATGGAACAACAAAGATTATGGAACCACTTGAAGAACAAACACAATATTTTGCGGGTCAACAAGCTGCGAAAGTGGAAAAAGAAAAGACAAATTATGTCTGGCCCATTGAACCTTATAGGTACGATCAAGAAGCTAGCTTGAGAAAATTTTATATAGCAATAATCATGCATGAGTATCCTTTCAATATAGTTGAACATGAATACTTTGTTGAGTTCATCAAGTCTTTGCGTCCAAGTTTTCCAATGAAGAGCCGCATCACCGTTAGGAAAGAACTAATGGAGATCTTTACACAAGAAAAGGAAAAGCTCTATGAATATTTCAAAACCGTGAAATGTCGCTTTAGCACAACTATGGACATGTGGACATCAAATCAAAACAAAGGCTATATGTGTGTCACTGTACACTGGATTGATGAAGATTGGCACATTCAGAAGAGAATCATCAAATTCATGCATGTAGGAGGACGACATACAGGTGCTAAGTTGTCGGAAGCATTCGTTGCTAGTGTTGTGAGATGGTTTATTGAGAAGAAGTTGTTTTCTCTAACTCTTGATAACGCATCTGCAAATGACGTTTGTGTTAAAGATGTTATTTCTGGGCTTGGAAAAATATATGCCCCTCATTTGTGATGGTATGTTCTTTCATGTGAGATGTCTTAATCACATACTCAATCTTGTTGCTAGAGATGGTCTTCTTTGAATTGCAAGTGCAATCAAGAATATCCGTGCTTTTTTGTTGTAGCTATAAAGAGCTCTCCATCACAGTGGGAGGAGTTTATGAAGTGTGCAACCGAATGTCAATTGGATACAAAGAAAGGTGTTGCACTAGATGTAGCTACAAGATGGAACTCCACCTATCTCATGTTGATGGATGCTTTATATTACAAGAATGCTTTTCATAGGCTTCTTGTCTTGGAGCGCCACAGGTATGAAAAGATTGCACCATCAAATGAAGAATGGGATAAAGCTTTATCTCTTTGCAAATGCTTGAAGAAATTCAATGATATTACTGAGCTTTTGTCTGGCACGTTGTATCCAACTGCAAATCTGTTTTATCGGAACTTTTGTGAGATTAAGCTTTTGTTAGGAGAGTGGCTTGTTAGAGATGATATCATTAAGACAATGGCAATGCCCATGTCTGTCAAGTTTGATAAGTATTGGAAGAAGTCAAATATTGCTCTTGCTGTGGCTAGTTTTCTTGATCCTAGATTCAAGAAAAAGATCATAGAATATTTCATGAGGAAGTTCCATGGTGAGCTCGCATATCAAGCTGAAACGGAAAAGATAATGAAGATTGTGAGACAAGTATATCAACAGTATGCTTGTGATGCATCGGATGTCACAAAGAGCTCTGTTATTGTTGCTAGTCATGGTGAAACTTGTGAAGCAAGTTCTATATTTATGGAGAAAGACAACGATGAACTTGAGAGTTACTTATACGACAGTGAGGGGGCTGGTGCAACAACTAATGACTTGGAGAAATACATGGTACAACCTCCGTTAAAGGTGCCTAAATCTGAAATTTTTGATATTTTGTCTTGGTGGAAGGGTCATCAACAAGAATACCCTATTCTCTCACGACTTGCTCGTGATGTGTTAGCCATACAAGTGTCATCCGTTGCTTCCGAATCTGCATTCAGTGCCGGTGGTTGTGTTATAGATCCATTTCGTAGTCGTTTGGATCCTGATATGGTAGAAGCACTAGTTTGTACTAAGGATTGGATAGCTGCATCCAAACAAGGTTATTTTTTTAACTTCTTGTCATTTTACATTATAATTATGTATCTATAATCCTCTTATGCATTTTCTTATATAAATTTCAGGTTCTCAAAACAATATTGCATCCATTGTTGCTGATCTTGAAGTTTTGGAAACACTTGTTGCAAATATGGGAGATGAGGTTTATCATTATTACTTCTTAAATTATAATTGGTTTCCAAGTTAGTTGCAAACTTGAATTACTAACTGCTTATACAAAAAAAATGTAGGTTGAAGAAGAAATTGACAGTGATGAGGATTGATGAGGATCCGAGAGTTGAGGCCTCCATGGATGTTCAATAACTATGTTTCCCCCCTGCCCCTCTTAAGTTTTCATTCAACCAATGCTTTACAATTGGTGAGCATTTGACCTTTTCTTTTCTTTCTTGGTGTTTGAAATTTGTTAAGGAAATTCTGGATCTGCTGTGTACAACTGTTGGAAGCAAATGAGTTTTAATTGTATGATTTGTGGTAGATTAGGAATTATGATGAATTGGTAGTTGAATTATTGTACTTTCATTATGTGGAATTGATGTTCTCTGATCTATGGAGTTGTGCATATGTGGAAATTTGTGTTCTCTAAGAAGAAGCTCGGTACTACATGCAGATATTGTTCTTCCAATTTTTCCATCTATATAAAAGACTACTGAAAATTTATTGTTTTTTCCCAATGTTTCTTTTATATATTGGCATAACAATAAGGTACAAGAAGATAATATTTATTGAATTAGAGTGTCTACAAGAGTTTGACAAATAAGATACGGCTGATAGTTGTTAAGAATGTAATCTTGAATTGAAGAGCTGACATTATTGTGGAGAGTGTAGCATGATATTTATTGTGAGTTATGCATACTATTGAAGTTTACTGTATAGTTTGGGGGAATTCTGGAAATTTGAAGATTGTGAGTTATGCATAATATTTTCATGAGTGGATAATTCTTTGGCTTAGGAGTAGTTTGTTGATTGCTTTATTCATGCTTGGGTATAATATTATATATGTCTTCTTAGGCGTTATGTTGTGCTGGAGTGGTGATGGTTAGGAATGATATATCTTTTAGTTTTCATATTATCCGATTATAGTATTCGAATTCGGCCCGAATTCGTCCGATATCCGTCCCGTATCCGTATACCGAATATTCTGAATTCGTATCCGAATCCGGCTTTTCCATATCCGACTTCGAATTCGAGAAAAAAATATGGTTTCAAATACGGTATAAGCACTATCCGTTCGTATTCGATCCGTTTTCACCCCTAATTACCGGTGGTCAATCTGTAAGTATTAGTATGGAGGAACTAACACGGATGCACTTGTGCGTACTTCACAACACGGTCGACGTGCTTCCTTTTATTAACCTGCACATGCAAGCACTTGTTGAGACATTTCCCACCAGAGATAGATCATGGGTTGAAGTTGAGCACAATCGCACGTTTGTTGACTGGTTCAATGGTTATGTAGCAAATATGTTGTCACGGGATAAAGAATCAGTGAATGAAAGAGTTAAGTGATTATCTAGAATGCCCGATAGACATGTGTATTCATACAAGTGTTATCTTATTAACGGATACACATTTTATACCAGAAATCATGATGCCACAAGTACAATGCAGAATAGTGGGGTGTCCATTACTGCAACTGCAGGGGATCAATCAAATACTACTTACTTTGGACAGATTGTCAACATTTGGGAACTCGACTATGTTGTTCACCGACAACCAATCTTCGAGTGCAGTTGGGTGAGGATCCCTAACGGGGAGTTGAAAGATCTGGGTTCGTACGCGTTGATTTGAAGAATGTGGGATACAGAGATGACCCTTACATAATGGTCAGTCAAGCTCAACAAATTTTCTATGTCCCCGACCCAGTTAATAAGAAATGGTCCATCGTGGTTCTGTCAAACAAATTTAACACTAGTTACCAGATTAGCGACCACGTCGATGAAAATGTTGACACTATCGATGATCCTTTTCAGAACTTCACACATTCTGTACCCTCTTTCGATGATCTTGCAAATTCACGCCCGTACCAGAGAATAATTATCGATGAGGATGAATATGGCAATCCGGATCTTGTTAACATTCATGGTCATGAACGAGAAAAGTCAACCAAAAATCGAAAAAGAAAAACAAGTGCTAAAAAGAAATGTACGACTTTATTGAATGTTTTTGCTTCTGCTTTATTAAATGTTGTTTCTTTTGCTTTATTGAATGTTATTTCTTCTGCTTCATTAAATATTGTTTGTTTTTTGTTTATTAAACGTTGTTTCTTCTATTTTACAGGATCATGTCTTATCTGCCACATCCCGGAGATGATGGAGATGATGATGGAGTATATTTAAGAGATCATGGTGGAGATTATGATGGAGATCATGGTGTGATGATCGACATCATACTGATGACTTGGATCAGGGTGACACTTCTGCTCCCACCACTAGCAGCTCTGGGGATAAGCGCAGTAGAGGTATAGTCACGATGTCTTCTGTTAAGAGGGCTCGTAGCAAGGGGAAGCAAGTGCAGGTCATTTTATTACAATTGAACAATTGAAATTGTAATTATATTGATTGATCGTTGAATCTAATTAAATAATATGTTATTGCAGTTATCATTCAATGAATATGGGCAGGCAATCGGTAAACAGAGTGAGATGTTGTCTTTCTACCTTGGAGCTGCAGTTAGGCGTATAATCCCTATCGTTCTGCCATCCAAGGACTGGAGTAGCGACAAACTGACTTCTTTGAAAGAAAGATTATGGGATGAATTTTCGGTATGTTAATTATATATATGTTTATTGAAAGTTGTTGTATGATTACTAAATTTACTACATTGTTATGTTATATGCGTACAAAGTACATTTCTCGGCCTTGATTATTCAAAGAAGAAGCAAATATTGTCGCAAGCTAGAGTATTGACCAAGAATTTTCGGGCTTGGCTGAGAAGTCAAGCACGAGATCCGGATACTGGTCTTTACTCGGCTAGTCCGCCTGAGGCGTATCAGAATTGTCCTACGGTGGCCCCATACTGGGAGGAGTTTGTGCGACGATCTATGGATGATGAGTTCCAGGTAAAATTGATCAATATCATTTAATGCCCTATGCTTTTCAGTGTTTATCGTATTTCTATTACACTGTAGTTACGAAGTGAGAAAAATCGCAAACAAACCAAATCGATGGAGGCGCGATATCGTGGCTCGAACAAAGATTATGCACGCATAAGAGAAAATCTTGTGAGATCAAAATCCTAACATTTAATTTTGTTTATATATTACCTGAAAATTGCCTCAAGATTTCATTTTCATTGTGATTGTTATTGGGGTTCTCTTTGTATTTGTGTTGTGCTACAAGTAGTAATTACATCATATTTTTGTTTTTTTATAGAATTCTTGGTGTACAGCAAATTAAGCAAACTTGTTATGAGTTGACTTTGCATCTACATCCAGATAAGACTCCTGCATTTTTTGTTTGGTGCTCTTTCTAACAAACACCTCCGGCCATGTAGAGAAATTTTATTTTTTAAGGCTCTTTTATAGGGGGCCACGGAAAAGTTCCAGCAGCTGCAAAACTTTACATATTTTCTTGACCACCTGACCTATGCCTGATTGAATTCCTCGCAAAATAAGTGCATAACCGTTACTCTAAAGCTTTGGAACTTTTTCATTGATGTTTTTTAGTTTAAGATGGAGGTTCAAGTCATTGGGAACTTATTGCTAGATTGTACTTACTCCAACCAGGTTTTTTGTCTCTGAGTAAATTGATAATGGCAATCTAGAGCAGTGGTTACATGGTGATGTGAAAATTGCTATTAGGACAGCAAACGGGTATGGCATTTACTGCAAGTTTGTATTTGAATATTACATTTATCTACTTTACTTCATCATGATATTGTATCCTCCACTTCTTTTATCCTATCCTCCCAGGAGATATAACTTGTAATTAAATTATCCCATTTGTAGTCTCAAATGTTTTAGTGTTTGTTAATATGCCAACTATCATATTGACACAACCCTGCAACTAGCTAACTGTTGGTTTTAATGATGTTTTGAAAGTGATTTCTCAAAAACAAGAAAATTGAGTAGTCCTACTGCGTGAAAAAGCCAAGGAGAGCTATGCGTTGATGCCTAATAGTATATTCCAATTGTCTTCTCTATGATCATGGCAATAGGATCTCCGTGTTTCAAATAGATGTTCTTAATTACTATTGTCCGTGATACACTTATACTACCAACAACCATTACAGCTAGGAATCAGTTTTACAGGTGACTGACTACATTGCAATGATATTTGAGCCAAGCACATACGTCATCCTATTTCTACTCTCTTTTTAGGAAAAAATTGTTTCCTAAACTTCTTAGGACTATTATTTTTAATATGTTATCCAAATTAACATCAAAGTCTGGGTGATCGCCTCAACAATTAAAATAAAATACTATATTTAACATCACCACCCAAACAAATAAATTGTGGACTCTAACTTAGAATTAGTAAAAGTTGGTCTTTGATTCAATTGGTAAAAGAATTATTTTATAAACTCAGATTCAAGTGAATTATTTTTTTCAAAATATTACTTCTTAGTATTTTTAGTATATGAAGTGTCATTAGTAAACATAATATTATTTTCTAGTGATTTTAGGAAGAAAAACTCATAAAATCAAATATATTTTAATCAGTATTACTTTCATATACTACTAAATAATGATTTTTTTTTTATATATATCTATATAGTGATATATACTTTTTTTTTAAAAACCAATAAGACTAGTTTTCATTATTGCAAGAACAAGGGGGGTCAGTTAGCTCATCCACAAAAGCCGGTGGGTCTAACCAACAAAAGGAGGTTCCGTAATCTCTAGAAACCCAAGCAAACTCGTGATCCATTAAATTGACATATCTTCTAACGAAAGTAACCACAAAATTAGGATTATGGCGCAAAACAGACCTGCAAGCATTAACATAATCACCATAGACAGAAATAAGAGAAGACATCATTGAGATCGCATCAACTACTACCTTCGCGTCCCCCTCGATCACTACCTTATCAAGCTCCAATGCCTTTACCCATGAATCACTACCTTATCAAGCTCCAATGCTTTTACCCATGATAAGGCCTCAAAGAAACCCATTGCTTCCCCGACTTCAACATCAACTCGTCTAGGTATTGTAATCGTCTTCGCCAGCACGAAGACACCTGACTCATCTCGAATGACCATGTCGACTCTCGTATGATTAGTATCTTAAAAAAACGATGCTTTCACGTTTATTTTCAGAAAACCCGACTCCGGAGGATGCCATGCACGACATCTATCCTCCCTTGCCGAATTTATAGGACTCTGATTACAGCCAGTACTCAGCCCCAACATTAGCAATCAGTCTAGCTGACGTCCAATCCTTCAACACTACGATTGACGCAAAAACAACAATGGCAGGAGCTTACACACTGCCCGTCCAAAATTTCGCATTATGTTCCTTCCATATTTGCCACATAACCATAGCGAACGACTCCGCTACCAACCTGCTTTGCATAGGTAACACATGAAACACAAACTCGCATAGACCGTCGACGTTCCAAACTTCATCTTCCACCATTTAAAAAAAAAAGAATTCACGCGAACTCATTTTCACAGGAAACTTACTAAAAGATATATAATATGTAAAAATAAAATATTATTTTTATTTGACGGGGAGTAGTTCAATACTCGAGTGATGTTCATTAATTAACATTAAATTTCAGTAAAAATATATAGTAGCATAAATAATTTTGTCTATACTACAAAGTAGTGTAGTACCAATAAAAAAATACAAATGTTGATGAATGTGGATTTGTTTGGCATCAACTCCAAACATTGGAGAGAACTCAATTTCGAGCTTGTTTCAATTCCAAGATTATGATGATGAAGATCTATTTGAATTTACTTCCATGTTGATGAATGCTTAGTTATTAGTCTCGGTTTAGTTTTTCATTTTAGCATTCCAACATGAATTTTGGATAGAAATGTCAAATGTATCTTTGCTTTCTATACCTCTTAAATTTAATATTATGCTTTTGTTTTTTCCCATCAGCATAGAAGAATATATATATTATTGTAGATGGTGGTGATTATCTGATGGGCTTCAATTTCGAAGATTTGTATATATTTTTGGATTGAGTTCAATTTGCGCATCATAACCTCTTAATTTTTTATTATATATATATATAATTAATTTATACCATTATCAAATTTATTCTGAAAATTAATTAAATGTTAAACACTTAAAATATGTTTCAATTATTTTACCAAGTGGAATCAACTAACTTATTTAATCTAATTTACCAATTTATCTTGTACCCACTAGTAATTAATTTAAATTATCTCGGTCGCCCTCTTAATGTGTAATAAGGGTTGTGTTTAGTCGTTGGAAGAGTTGCTGAGAAGCAAGGAGAAGTGCTACTCTATATTTTCATATATTTTACTGTGTTGCTTGTTGAAAGCTACTCCTTTTGATCCTTTTGACCCGGTGTAATTGTCTTGTTTTTATTTTTATTGTTTTGTTTAAGAAATAATAATAAAATAATAAAAATGAAGGGTAGTTTTGAGTATTGAGAGAGAGGAAAAATATATATAGAGTAATGAGTGGAGTAATGAGTGACATTTTTTGTAATATTATGTGAAAAGTGAGGATACAAATTACGGTAATGCTAAATGGGGTGATTCATCCCGGGGTGAATACCATTTAGATGTGTAAATTTACCTTACTACCCTTAATGAAATATTTTATACCCGGCCCGACTGATTCATGGTTCACCAGACCCGAATAAGTCATGATTTATGGTTAATTATTTAGTGTTTAGGGTATAAATGATTAATCAAAATTGAAATTATTACAATTTCATTAAGGGTAGTTAAGTCATTTTACCCTTTTCACACCGGGGTGATTCCTACCATTTAGCAGCACCCTAAAAATTATGGATAGTTAAATTACTTTTTTCTTTTAAAGAATGATAAAATTATAGTGGGACGTTCATAAAAAGAAAACAAGACAATTATAGTGAGACGGAGGAATATGTGTTAAAAGCAGAAGCGGACATTGAGCCACACAACTTTAGAGCTTTCGGTCGAACCGTTATTAAAATGGTGGAACAGGCATGACATCATAATTATATACTAATATATAATGTAATATTTATTATTAATTAAATGTTGAATTGTTGCATCCTTTAGAAGGCCATGTTTATTAATTTGTTTGGGCCATCAGTTTAATAATTTTTTAAAGCCCATATTTATTGGTTAAGGCCCCGTACATTTCCTAAAATACCCCATCACAGCTTCTTCAAACAAAAATCCTAATTTCCTCCCTCTTCTCATTTCATTTCATCCTCACCTCCTTCTCCTCCCTTTTCTTCTTCGCCATTTTATACCCACGTCTGCATCCCCATCCCAACCTTTATATCCTCTCTTCTACGCCTGCACTCCCCCCAAACCCCGAATCCTCCTTTTTCTTTTTCTTTTTATTTTTATCTCCTTCTTCAACCCCATCCCAACGACTGGCTCGATCTAAATCTTCAGGTTTGTTTTTTAATTTTCCTTCTTCTCTTTTTCTTCTCCTTTTTATGTTGGTAATTGTAAAAAAGTGATGTAGATTTCGAATCTGGATTTTCGAAAATGATTACCATTTTTGAATTTTTTTTCTCGAAATTTTGATCTCTTTTCGATTTTTTTTTTTCCGAAATATTTGATATTTTTCGAAAATATTGTTAGAAACAAATATGGAACAAGTTTTCGTGTTTTCTTTTCGAATTTTTTATTTTTTCTCGAATATTTTTTTTCGAATTATTTACTTTATTTCGAAAATAATTTTCAAAATATTTATTTTTCGAATTTTTTAACAGATTTTAGAAAAAAAAAATCGATCTTGATTCAGTGGAGACTCGGTGGTGAATCAACAATTGATGGTGGGGTGTACAAATTAAAATTTGAACAACAAAAATCATACTAAAAAGTTCATAATTTAACATTAGGTTTTAAAAAATTATAGAAAATTTAGATATGTATATTTTGCACCATCCTTGCAATGCACAAGAAAAATACGCACTAGATTTCATGGTAGTTTGCTACTTTTTTAATTTTGTTCTTGGAGTAATTTTTTTTAGGGTGCAAAATTCCCTCTCCTTTTTGTCTGACGGGAATTGCAGCGGTTTTTGTGTTATGACTGAAGGTGCACTTACTAATACAATATAAGATTGTAATTGTGAAAAGGGTATATGTGACTTTTTATTTGGCTGACTTTTTTAAAAAAAAGGCATGAGAGGTGTACTTACTAAAATGTGCGGTGTCAATAACCGTGGCCATTGGTTAAACAGCCAATCAATCTAATACATTCGGTCCAGTTATTCACACCCATATACACATACACACACTATTAATCACACCCATAGCATGATACACCTACACACACTATTCATTTTAATAAAAACAAACAAAATTGGGTCCAATTTTACCCTAATTTTATCACTTCCCTTCTCCTACTCCTCCCTCTTCCACACGCAGATACACTCCCTCCCTTTTCTCTCACTCGCCACCGCCCCAACCCAGCTCCCTCCGAGGATCGAAAATTGTTGTGGTTTTCGTCGGGCAGCGCGACGCCACTAGATCCCCCATCCAAGCGCCGCCCAAAAAAAGGTCAGTGCCACGCCGACCTGAATCCTTTTCTTTTTTCAACTTTTTTCTCCTTTTGGTAAACCGGTCTCGGAAAAAAAGGAAAAATAACTGAATTTCCGATTTATTAATTTTTTTTAGGATGATTTTGCCGAATTTAGCAATGATTTTTGTATTAATATTTAATTTAATTTTTGGTTTTTTGTGGGGATGCTTGCCAGATCTGGGATGTTAAACAAGAAAGTGAGATAAAGCATTTGAGTATAGAGACTGTGAAATTAGCTGACAAAATGTCCTGGGGTGTTAATTTAAGCAGTATTAGTTCTGGGTGTATGTTTGGCTTTTGAATTTTCTTATCTGTACTGCAAAACTGGGTATTGCTCATACCCATTTTTCTTTAAATCAATAAATAAAAATTGCTTTACTTTTCAAAAAACAAAAAAAAGCATAGCTTGCTAGATCTATGTATTCATGTGTCATCCTTGAGAGATGGATTTCGAAGCCCTTGACAAATGAGTTTCGTGATTGAAGTATTAATTTTAGCCACTTTAATTGATGCCAATTATTTTTAGCTTCAATACAATTTTTTTTTTTTTTTTCAGAGAGACTGTGGTCCGGCAATGGTCGAGGCGGTACTGTAAGCGGCGGATGTGGGTGTATAAATTAGAATTGAGTTTGACTTAATTAAGTTAATGCAAATTAAGGGGTAATATAGTATTTTTATAACTACTATGTTAAAAATTTCAGTTTCATTCTCATGTTTCAAATATATCCCACTTCCTGTATCTTTAACACATGGAACACATGGACCCAGGATTATGGTGGACCATTGAATAATATTTTAATTTTCACTTGTCATACATCCACAATATGAAACATGGAGTGAACACTGAAAATGGAACAAATGATATCATTCGTAAAAATTTAAAAATATGAGATGAATGTATCTACCAATTCTGTGAGTAACTTGACCCTAATACATTTTAAGAAGCCCAGTTGAAATCCTAAAACCTAATGCATAATTTTTTCCGCCTCGCAGCCCTCGTCACCATTTTGCCACCGCCGTAGAAAAATCTTCTGCCGTCGCTGTTGTTGGGGATGAGTAAGAGAAGCGTATTCATACTTTCTTTGATGTTGAGCAAAATCAAAGCATTGGAATTGAAGTAAGACCAATCAAGTTTATCTTGCTAAAATTAAAATTAAGAGTAAGTCTCTCATTTCTTGATTTCTCCTATATACTTTTCTTTTGTGCTATAAGTTATCAGTTTGAACTCTGAGAAATACTTATTGGTATGCTTGCTTCTTGTGCTATTTTTTGTGCTATTAGTTGTTATCAGTTCTACCTCTGTGAGAGATACTTATATCTGTTTAATATGTTTAGTATCCACACTGCTTATTTTGCTAAAATTAAGAGTAAAATCTCTCATTTCTTCATTTCTCTTGGTATACTTGTCTTTTGTGCTATAAGTTGTTATCAGTTTGAGCTCTGTGAGAAATACTTATATCTGTTTAATATCCACACATGTTGCTAAAATTAAGAGTGAAAATATATATGTAATAAGAAAACCCACCATCTGTATTTTATGGAGATGGTGACCAGATTGAGTTGTTGAGTGAGAAACCCACAAGGCTGTCAAATTTATTTTTGGTGAAATAATTTAGGAAGCTACTTATCTCAAGTTGTATAGAGGATTTGGGCCTGTATTCAGTCTCCTTTTACCAGCACTAAACTCTACTGCAAATGCAATTCCACCATTCTGATGCATTTTGGCACCTTTAAACCTGATTTTTTTTTTTAACCTTTCAAGAATTCGCCATTTTCGTGTACAAAGGATTTTCCAGCACTAAAACCACCAACATAAGAAGAACAAGGCCCAATTTTCTGATCTTGTGAAAAGTCAATTAGTTGTGTCATGGAATCCCAATATTTTAGTACTCGTGGGATGACTAATTCATGTTTTTTCATATGATCACTCCAAGCAATGCATTCTTTCCTTCGAGTTTATCGTAACTAATTCATGTTTTCTAATATGCACTCCAAGCAATGAATTCTTTTCCTTCGAGTTTGTCATTAACTAATTCATGTTTTGTCATATACTTCAAGCAATGAATTCTTTTTTTTTTTTTTTCGAGTTTATCGTAGTTCTTTCCACTTGACATATTTTTGTAAGGATGTGTGTTTTGAAATTATAGAAATTGAGAAACTGTTTTAGTAATATAAAAAAAAATTAATGCTCTCAAATCAAAGTGTGTGTTGAATATTTTATTTCTTCTCTCGTCTACCTTTGGTGACTTTAGTGAACTACGATAAGGGCATTTAAATTGTTTTAGAATTTTGAAATTTCATAAATGCTCTTGTACCATTATATTTTATTTTTATTTTTATGTATATAGAATACGATATTTTGGCCAAGCCAAAGTCAGTCCTCCGGATTAATGTAATTCATTTTTCATTACTAACACTTAAATATTGTTCAAAATGTACATTTTTGGACTTTGTTTAGTTTATTGTAATCTTATGTTTGGAGTTTTTCTTTTTGATTTCTTATTGTATTTAAGGATATACTTTTAATTGCATATATAAGGAAATATGTTTAAGAATCCTAAGTCGCCATTGCTATTATTTGCTTCTATGCAACAATTATATGGTGAGTTGAGTTCTGGTACGAAGGGGACCAATCTTTACAATCTTATATACATACAGGATCATGAAGTTGTTGTCGAATTACTTGGATAGATGACTACTGCGTCTTGATTTATTTTGAAAAATCCTTCGTGCCAAATATCCTTGCTATTTTTATCTTGGATTATAATAATCCGTCAAATCTTTGCTCCTCTCGTAATCGACCAGCCAAAGTCACTCAATGACCATATACTTAACTTTCTATATCAGCTATTTCTTCTAGTTCGTGTAGAATATTCCATTTGATCCTACCATCATAAACAAAAAATTTATAAATTATTAAAAAAATAAAATATTAATGAGTGGTTTCTTACCTACTCAGTTTATAAGACTTTCTGTCTCGTAGATTCAAGTGTTGGATGTGCATTCAGCTCATCCTCTCTTGTACAATAGGATTAACTGAAAATCATATTTTACAAGTGCTGGATGCGCGTCCATCATTTGGATGTATTATCCACGAGACAGAAAGTTTTATAGTCTGGGTTTGTGAGTAATTATTCATTAATAAATTAAATTTTCTCCTAATTTAAAAGTTTTTTGAATTATGATTGTAGAATAAAAAATTGAATATATTCTTACATGAAAGAGGACAAACAGTTGATAAAGAGAGGTAAAGTATATGACCATTCAGTGACGCTGATCGGTTATGGGAGGTGAAAAAGACTTGACGAATTACTATATAACACAAGATAATAATGACAAGGATATTTGGCACGAAGGATTTTCAAAATAAACCAAGGTGTAGTAGTCATCTATCCAAGTAGTTCGACGAAACTCCATGATCCCGACTTTGTCAAAACTGATGCCCTTGGTAGCAGAATTCAATTCATCATACAGTTGTTGCGTAGAAGCAAGTAATAGTGGTGACAGTTTGAAATTCTTAAACATATCTTCAAAATGTAGAATTTTGAATTATTTGCAACCATGAAAGTGACCATTCAGGGGGTATGGTAAAAAATTACAATAAACTAAACAAATAATAATGACAAATGTTTGGCAAATTTTTCAAAATAAACCATTTAAGTCATTTGAATAATGATCCCGATTTTTTTTAAAACTTATGCCCTTGATAGGAGGAACTCATCATGGCCAACGAGTTTACAAAAAAAAGTCATATTCTAAACATACATAAAAAATAAAATATGATGGTTCAAAACAATTACTAAACTGAAAAAAGTCAAAATTCTAAATAATATTTAAGTGTTTGAATAATGAAGTCCTTTTTAGTCTGAAAAGGATGAAAAACTAACGATATTCAACTTACAAAAAAAATCATATTCTACATACATAAAAATAAAATATGATGGTTCAAGAACATCTATGAAATTTCAAAATTCTAAAAAAGTGCGTACGCCCTTAACGTAGTCCTCTAAAGTCTGAAAAGGTTGAAAAAATACGATATTCAACACGCGCTGTAATTGGAGAGCATAATTTTTTTTTTTTGACGTTACTATAACAGTTTCCAAATTTCTATTCTTTCACATTCTTACAAAAATATGCCAAGCGAAGAGAACCTACGATAAACTTGCTCTATCATGCTCTTGTGTTTTTCACACATCACAAAATGAGTGAGCTGTCGAGTAAGCAAAAAAGACGCACGCCTCTGGAACTCAACGGATTTCTTGGAAGTGTTGCACCAGTAATACTGTTTGGCTTCTCAAAGAAGCTAACACTTTCAAGTTTCAAACTCGCATGGGTTGATTCTCTTATAAATAGAGAATTTGGTTTTATTATGCAGATTGAAGGTTATAAGTTGTTCTGTTCATTATGTATAATTTCTCTCTTTTATTTTAACTAAAAGAAATTAAAAAGATGACAATGATGATTCTCATTTGTGCAGGAAAAGAGGCGACAAGAATTTCATGTTGACGTATATGCGAGTTTGTGTAACTCATCTTTTTTTAGGGTTGTGACTTGTGTGAATATATGTGTTTATTAGGGCATTTATTTTCCTGATTTCTTATTTTTAAAGACAAAGTCTAGTATACAAATTTGTATAGATGTAAAAATTTTAATTTTCAATCAAATTCTATAATTGATGAATGTAATACAAAATTGAGTGGTTCATGGTTTACTCGGTCCGACTAGTTCATGGTTCACCAAACTTGAATAGGTCATAATTTAGGGTTAATTATTTAATGTTAAGGGTGTAGTTGGTTGATTTAGGGTAATTTTATAGATTTTCATCTATACAAATTTGTACACTAGATTTATTCATTTTTAAAAGTTTAATATATGCCTCTAAAAAAATGTTTAATATATAATTTTGAGTGGGTCTCATATACTTTCAGGTCTGTGTCTGTTTTCATAAATCGTTTTTAAACGCGTGTGACTTTTTATATTAAAAAAAATTACAGAATCATGGCTTTGCTGGCTTTTCGCTCGAACGGCTTTTTGTTTCTTATATTCGGCGTGATACCTGAATTCTGTTTTACCGGCCATTTTTTTAGGTGAGCAAGAGTTGCCTATATTTGTTACTTGATTTATTTGGGATAATAGTCTTGTCCCTGTTTTACGTTTTTATGATTTTCTTGAATTTGGGATCTTATACTCCCTTTTTTTGGTTATTCATCGAGTCCTTTTTCCTTTATTTTTATTTTTATTTTATAAAACTGCAATAATTTAATATTTAGTGTGAACGTCGATTTATTTGAATGTGTTTTAAGTACACTTATTGATCTTACATCATTATCATGGGCCAGCTCCAAAAAAATTATAATGTGAAGTTTCACTTTGCTGAAAACACAAAGTTAACATTTTTCTTCCAATCAACTACAAAATTAAAGTTAAAACTGTATTGCTACTCTTACTACCTCACAACCTTTTCTTCCAATTAATTACATCATCATCCTTTCATATTACATTTTCCCCCATCTTTCTAACCGTGTAAAATTTAATTATTGGCCTCACTCATCATTTTTATTATATCTTCACACACTCTATAATTTATTTCTCACTCTCAAATTCTATCACTATTCTCTTCGGGCTACAAATTGTTACATATATGATTTGCATTATTTTATTTTCCTCCATTTTTTAATTTCAATTTCAGTCCCCAAAAATTTTAGAATTTTAAATTTACAAAGAATGCTAGTATTATATTAATTTTAATAAATTTGTATTATATATTCTTACAGTAAATACACGTTTTTTTAAAATATACACTGGAACAGTAAAAATGTATACTAGAACAAATAAACAATGTACATTCACTTTATAAATGTATATCCAAATAATAACATGTGCATTCGAACAAAATATAAATGTACATCCACTCTATAAAATGTATGCTCAAATAATAACGAGCTTCTTTTCCATGAATCTAAGAAATTTTCAAATGGGCATGCCCAGAAAACAATCCAACACCCTGCCATTCTCTGTAACCAAACAAATCATCTCAACACATTTTCTGAACTGAATAATCAAAAACCGTCACCCCTTTTTCGTCCAAAACTCTGGCAGGCAATTTATCAAAAATCTTGAGCGCAATCCCACAAGCCAACATGGTATTGCATCTACTGCTGTTAGTTGGTTCAACAAATTTTATGAATTCTCCAGTCAATTGTTTCATGTCTGCAGATGATTAAGGAATAGAACTTAGAATTTCTGAACATAAAAGGGATTAAATTGAGAAAAAATGGGGTCGTGGGGAAGAGAAATATATCACGCCACACCGAGTTAAGACGTCGCATTCCTTCAACAAATTATCTGCATCTCCAACTAGTGTCTTGAGAACTTCCACCCCGCAAATCCGATCCGCTGCCGCCATCGCCGCCTCGTCACCACCACCGCCACACCATCGGATTTTTAACGTGGTGGGATGTGGTGGTTGAGAAAGAGAGAGAGAGGAAGACCACCGATTTTGAATTAGATTTTAGAGAGAAGAGAGAGTGGCTGAGAATGGGAATGATACAGTTTTTTTAGAAATATGGTGGAGGTGTTTATTAAATTTAATTATTTAATTATTAAATCAAAAGAAGGGTATTATTGGTAAGAATTTAGTGAATAGTGGAGTTTTAATAGTGTTTGTAGTTTTGTGTAAAACATGAACAATATATAATACTAGTGCTTAATAATTATCCCCATTATTATTGGTGTTTGTTTTAAATATTGAATTTTTTTTAATATGAATTGAATAAATTGTAATTTTTAATATGAATTGAATAAATTTTTTTAATATTGAATTTTTTTAATATGAATTGAATTTTTTAATATGAATTGAATAATTTTTTTTTTCCCCTTGAATAAGAGGTGTCCATTGGGTAGTTATAATGAAGTTGGGGCCCAGCCAAATTTTTATGGATAATGAAAATCACTTCTATTAATATTGATAGATAGTTTTGATATATAAATAATAATAATAGAAGTAAGTAATTAATTATCTCACTCATTCAATCCAACTCACATGATACACATTGTTAATATTCAAATCAAGTAATAACAATGCAATCAATAACACTTAATGATTGACACTTTTAATGATATCAATTACCATTACCATTTTCAAATCATACCAAGGTGACTCTTAATTTCCATGATTCAAGGTTCAATTTATTTTATTACAAATAGTTATTTATATAATAGTTTAGTTCCCTTGTGTTACACGAGTTCTTTAACAAAAAAATATAATATTCATAATAAACAATATATTTAATAATTAAAAATATGAATATATGCGTAAATGCGTTACAATGAATGTATAATTGTTTAAGGACTATGCTTAGCTTATAAAAAAAATAATGAAAATGTCTTTTTAAAATCAAGTGTAGCGCACATATAAAATCAGGAAAAAATTTAGCCTGAAAAATTAGTTCGGTTGTTTAAGTGTAATAAAATAGTATTTCTTATAGTTCAATGTAATAAAAAATAGTTAAGTGGTTTAAGTACAATTTTAGTGATAGTTCAGTAGGTTTAGTGTAACTAGGGCATAAATATTGTGTAAGAGGTGCAATGTTCAAACCTTAGGTATTACAATTTTTTTAATTAAACTACACATTAAAATGTCACATATTAACTACAAACCAATAAAAAAATGACACATCAATATAATAAAATATGATACATTTTCTAAATTAACCTCTAGACGACACATCATCCAAATTAACCACAAAAAGATAAATCATCAAATTGAACTCTTTATTGGTAATATAGGGGATATATATATATATATATATATATATATATATATATATATATATATATATATATATATACATCCTTATATAAATATGGTATCAGAGCCATGAGAAATAGGGTATATATAGGTTATATGGTATCATGATTCAATACATCTTGATTCTTATGAATGATGTTTTCGATTGAAGGATCTTTGTTAAAACGGATGGGTCGGGAATATGATATTCTGAAAAATCTAGATTTATTGAATAAATGGACTATTCCTAAAATTGAGCCTAAAATGGTTAATAAATTAGGAGCTTTTGAAAGATTAGGTTTTAAACAAATTGTTAAAACTACTGAATCTTCTATACCTCTTCATGAAGAAGAAATGGTTATTAAATTGCTTAGTAAAGATGATATTGTACCTTCTGAAAAAGAACTCATAAGTTCTTACATATTGGTTGTGTTAGTCGCTTTTTAGACCACTTACCTTAAATGGTTTACCGTAAAGCTTTCTAGCTTCTCTTAGGGATGGTAGAAATCTTAATTGGAGACAATCTTTAATGGGAATTATAGAGTCTAGTTTGGCTTTAGGACCTGTTTATTTTGACGCATATCCTAATTTATCTCTATCTTTATCTGATAGTAATATTTTAGAAGCTTTAACATTAAATGTTAAAACTCATGGTTATAATTACATACCGTCTGAGAGGTTATGTGTATCTCAATTATCGTATTTATTATAAGCCTTTATTTACACTCAATCCTATGTGTAAAGAGAATTGAGAAAGATAATAATGAGACTATTCTTATAGAAAGTAATTTTGGAAAATCTAATATTACTACCGAAGATCCATTAAATGGGAAGAAATTATTTTTCCCGAAAATTGGATAATAGAACAATCTGTTCCTAAAAATCTATTATAAATAGTGATTTTAAACATATTACTCAAAAGTAATGATGGTATTATTAATATTGGTTTTCAAAATAATCAAAGAAGACATTCAAATTCTCATACTTAGATCAATGTTCAGTCATTCTTTTATATCTCCTTTTGGATTATGAAGTAGAATTTCCCTCGGAATCCGGAGCTTCTACTTCCTCTTATAGAGATAATACTCATTATAAAAATGATAATTATAACAATGAGAAAATTATTATTAATGAAAATAATATTATTCACAAAGATGAATTTGATCCCTAAACAATTTCGATTGTAACTTTAAAATTTAATTTTATGGATTTCACAAACTTTTTAGATTTTTCTAAAGGTTCTTCTACTAGAGCTCATATTAATGATGAGTTTAATAATCCTAAATGGGATAAGTTTAGAATTTGGTATTTTAAATCATTTTCAAAAGATGATTTAAATTACTTTGTTAACAGTTTTTACAAATTCTGTAAAAAGCATAATGAAATTACTTATTACGTTCCTTGGTTTATTAAAACCTTTTATATTGATTATATTTCAGTTATTGAAAGAGATTATAAAATAATTTACGGTGGTATACAAAAAAGTCTTTACCCCTCTCCTCATGTTCCTTTTCAAATTGAAAAAGGAGAAAGAATATTTAATTTTCTCCCATTCTCCAGAATCATTGAAAATGAGGTTTTACAAATTACTGGTTAAACATATTAATCGATGATTGAGCAAAATAATTTTTGTAATCTTTATCTGTCTATTATTGGAGAAGAAATTATTTCTCTACATGATAAAGTTGATAAAATTATCTCTAAAATAGATTCTCAAAATAAATCAAAAATGATAATAATAATAATAATGTTATTATTAAAAAACGAATTTTCTTCTATTCAATCTCCTATTGAGATAAAAAGATTTTAAAAAGCTAAGCTTCTATTTCTGATTTAGAAAATCTTATTAATGATAAATTTAGAAATCTTAATATTTCAGCTTTAGATGATGATTTAACTGATAATCATGTTATTCAACCCAATAATGGTAATTTTAATAATACTGATAGTATTAATAAAATGAAATGGGTTGATAGACCTACCATGTCTACTTATTATTATAAAGAGACCTACCCCTATGGATGTTCTTAATGAAGAACATAAAAACTTTTTTTCAATAATTCTTATTCAGAAAAGGTATTTATGAATGGAATATTGATGGTGGAAGTGATAATCATATTTTCACTCAATGTCATCGTATGCTTATGTATAGTTCCGCTTTGTCAAACTTGTGGTAATAGTGATATTAATCTTTGCATGAAAGCTATTACTTCTAGTTTTATCGGTCAACTTAAAGGTTGGTGGGATAATTATTTGACTCCTCAAAATAGAATGGAAATTTTTTAATTCTATTAAAATTGAAAATGGTGAAACTAAAACCAATGCGGTTTACTCTTTGATTCTTACTATTTTGGATCATTTCTTTGGTCAATATACCAATAAATATGAAAATACTAGAACCCTTCTTTTAAATATGAGGTGTAAAACTCTTACTGATTTTAGATGGTACAAAGATACTTTCTTGTCTCGTATCTATGAGATCCCTGATTGTAATCAGGATATTTGGAAAAATAAATTTGTTGATGGTCTTCCTAATCTATTTCTTTGAAAAGAGTTAAGAAAACTCTTAGAAAGGATTCGATTCGATCCATTATAGGTCTTATACTTTTGGTCAAATCATTAGTGTTTGTGTTCAGGAAGGAATAAATCTTTGTAATGAACTCAAATTAAAAAACCAAATTAAAAAAGATAATCTTACAGAAAGAAAACAATTAGGTCAATTTCAGGACCAATTTGGATTAGATAATCCTAATCCTAAAAATAGTTTGTATAAAACTAATAAAAGAGATTTAAAACATAAATCTAATTATAAAAGAAGAAAACATAATTCTTCAAAACAAAAAGAGAAAGATTTTGATAATAATAAAGGTAAAAGGAAATCTTTTAAAAGAGAAGATACGATACAATTATTTGTAAAAAAATGTAATAGAATTTGGTCATTATGCTAATCGAGTCTTATCTGAAAGGATAAGATTAAAAATCTTGATATTCAAGAAGAGTTAAAAAGAAACTCTTTTTAAGATTGTCATGAGTCCTAATAATGATATTTGAATCGGAAAAAGTCTTATAATGATCGTTTTTTCCGTTGAATCCTCTTGGATGATGATAATAATTACGTTAAATCGAAAAAAGAAATGCAATAATTGTATACTTGGAAAACCTTGTTTTAATTGTATCGATATCTTGATAATGTAAATAATATTGATAATGAGTTTTATAAACTTATGAGTCAATTTCAAGATATGAATATTAGTGTCTTAACTAATAATAATATTTTTTTGAATTTCTTAAACATATTAAAGATTCTAGTTTAAGAGATAAAATCATTGAACAATTTCATGATTCTTTTAAGAATGAAGACAATAATAAAACTAGTCTTTCTAAAAAGATTGATAATAATTATTATAATATGGGTGAATTGGAAAGACTTCTTCGCTAAAAAAAATAGGGAAAAAAATCTCAGAACTTTAAATGATTTAGTCCATGAGATTAATAATCTCAAAACTGATGTAAGAATACTTCAAAACCGAATCTTCGATCTTTTCGTTGCATTTTTCTTTTTATGGAGAAAGGTAAAGAAAAATTGAAAATTGTGAAACCAGCTATAATACTCTTTCACAATATTTAGATATTAATGATAATTTTAAAATAGAGAAAAATCATTTATCTACCATTAATATGGTTATATCACAGAAGTGGTATACTAAGATTTCTCTTCTTATAAATAATTCCTATAAGAAAGATTTTATTGCCATGATTGATAGTGGTCTTTGATTTGAGTGTTATACGATTAGGAATAATTCCTACTAAGTTTTTTCAAAAATTACTCATTCACTTTCTCATGCGGTGGAGGATCTTTAAAAATTAATTATAAGCTTAAAAATGCTTATGTTTGTGTTGATGGTTGTTGTATTCCTAACGACTTTCTTATTCTTTGAAGACATCACTAGTCAAATGATTATTGGTCTTCCTTTTTCTTTTTAAAATATATCCTTTGACCTTTGTTGGTGAAAAGGAATTACAATACTTATAATAGTAAACCTATTACTTTTAAGTTTATTACCAAACCTATTCATAAGGTTCTTAATTTGATTCAAGATCAAATTAATAATAAAAATTGTCAAATCAATTTTCTTAAAGAAGAGCTTAATTCTATTACTATAAATAATAGATTAAATAATTCTAAACTGCAAGATAAAATCAAATTTTTAATAAATAAATTTTCCATTGAAATTTGTAATGATTTTCCTAATGCTTTTTGGGATAGAAAGAAACATATAGTTTCTCTTCCCTATGAAGATGATTTTAAAGAGAATAAAATTCCTACTAAATCTAGACCTTGTCAGATGAACTCTGAATATTTAGAGTTATGTAAAAAGGAAATATCTTCCTTATTACAAAAGAAGCTTATAACTCCTTCTAAATCTCCTTGGTCTTGTACTGCTTTCTATGTTAATAAACATTCTGAGCAGGAACGAGGAGTTCCTCGTTTAGTTATTAATTACAAACCTCTTAATAAGGTTTTAAAATGGATTAGACATCATATTCCTAATAAAAAGGATCTTCTTGACAGATTAGTCAATGCTCTTATTTTCTCTAAATTTGATTTAAAATCAGGTTTTTGGCAAATTCAGATTAATCAACCTGATAGGTACAAAAAAGCCTTTAATGTACCATTTGGTCATTATGAATGGATGTTATGCCTTTTTGGGCTTAAAAATGCTCCTTCTGAATTTCAACAAATTATGAATGACATTTTTAATCCTTATAGTGATTTTATTATTGTTTATATTGATGACATTCTTGTATTTTCTAAAGATATTGATATACATTTTAAACATCTTGATATGTTTAAAAATTTGGTCATTAAAAATGGTCTTGTCATCTCAAAACCTAAAATGATTTTATTCCAGACTAAAATAAAATTTCTTGGTCATATTATTGATAAAGGAAATATTATTCCAATTCAAAGAAGTATTGAATTTGGTAATAAATTTCCTGATATTATAACCGATAAAACTTCGGTTACAAAAGATTCTTAGGAAAGCTTTAATTATGTGTCTTCTTATATTGAGAATCTTGTTGAAGATTCCGCTATTTTATATGATAGACTTAAGAAGAATCCTTCTCCTTGGAATGATGATCATACTAAAGTCATTATCGGGATAAAAGATAAGGTTAAAAATATTCCTTGTCTTATCTTTGGCTAATCCTCATTTGGGAAAAAAATTGTTGAAACTGATGCCTCGGATTTAGGGTATGGAGGTATTCTTAAACAAATTAATCCTGATAATAAAAAGGATTATATCATTAGATTTTATTCTGGTAAATGGAATAATAGTCAGAAAAATTATTCTGCTACTGCTAAAGAAATTCTTGCTATTGTTAAATGTGTCCTTAAATTTGGGATGATTTATATAATCGTAAATTTACTATTAAAAAGCGATTGCAGAGGTCTTTACTTTTATGCTCTTCAAAGATTTTGAACATAATGTTTCTAAACAAATGTTTGCTCGATGGCAATCACATCTTGCTTATTTTGATTTTGATATTGTTTATAAGCAAGGGAAGGATAATCATCTTCCATTTTTTAACTCGAGAATTTATTTCTTCATGATGAAAATGAGTCATCTTTGGAAGGAATCCTTATTCCTCTTATAGAGGAAGAGGAGGAAGAGGCCATCCTCCGATTATACAACATGGGAAGAAATCCCTTTTCAACCAGAATATTTCTGGAAGTAGCTCTTCTTCAAAAGGAGACAATGTTCAAAAGGAGTTTCAAGAATTCCTGAGACAAAGGGGAAAAAATCTACCAGTAGAGGATAATTCCTCAAAAGCGTAAGGTTCAAGAATCATATTCTTCAATTGCACAAAAAGAATATAAATTCTTTGATTCTTCTAAGAAAGAATTAATTCTTATTATAGAAGATGATGATGAGAAATTCAAAGAGTCCCCATGGATTCTTATGGAAAAATATTTTCCAAATTCAAATTGGAATGTTGAGACTTACAAATCCAGAGGATTTTATGAGAATATCCTCATCGGTCTCTCTAAGTGTTGAAATTCAAAGATTTCCTCCTAAGAGTAAAGCTATCAATTACTCTAAATTTATTATCAAGAAGATTATTTCCATCCAAGAATGGGGAACTTCACCTTTCACAGAAAGAAGTATGACCAATGATGTCACACATACCATTTACCAATACAATTATTGGGATTACCTTCAAAGTTTTTATAAAACGTTGTTGTATCAGAATGCTAAGCATTCTCATACTTGGTTAATTAAGATATGTGAAAACATTGTCGAATCAAATTCCTAACCGGTTGTTCTCATGGTGGGGGGAAGCTTTGGGGCTTTGGCAGATATCTTGCCAGAAGAGGTTAAAAATCTCTTGGAAGAATATACTATTGTTTATTCTGACTTAAAGTCTCTTAATACAAGTGGTAAAACTACTTGTATGTTCTTTTTGGATTCGAATCCCATGGGTTCTAAAATGGAGACCCGAGTTTGGTTATCTTTGAACATGGCACACCTTGTTTATGGAGAATCCATACAACGCGATTTTGGAATAACTTAAATGTTATTGCCCCGGCTCCAATGAGTCACTGTCTGGAAAATATTTCACGGATTAAATCAAAATGGAAGAATACGTAAAAATTTCTGTTAAGGAGACTTCTAGTTCTCTTCCAACATTCTCTAAATACTCTAAGAAGTATTTTGGTATTTTCTCAAAAGAGAAAATTATGGATCTTTATATGGATCATATTAAAAATGATTTATTCAAAGATATTGATTTTTCTGATTCAAAATCAGATGCTTCAATGATTTTGGATCCGATCTTCAAGATGCACAGATCCAAATGATGATGATCGAGGAGTTTTATTCAAGAAAGCTTCGATCTTTTGAAGAACTCTCTCAAAGGGAAATTAAAATAAAGCAAAGTTTTTATGGAAGGATCTTATCCTGATGGTTTCTTTACATCCTTTACAACGGAAGGATGGGATATTCAGCATGGAATAATTCGTTCCAGATTATGCTATCTTCTGACAGATACAGGAGGCTTACATTATAACATTTGGAGAATACCTTCTCAAATTCTTATTGATAATGAGAATAATGTTATTAATGATAAGAATTATATCAAAATTCTTAAGAAAAGGATTAGAGTTTTGGAAGTATGGATTCCATGGCTTGAAGTTTCACTAAGAAGAAATCAAGGAAGAAATGTCTATCCAACCCATCGTCAAGAATTGGCTAATTTCAGAGAGTCTCTTAAACTCTTAAAAAGGCAAGCTTCATTATTGGCGATTTAATGAAGATTTTGGACTTAGCACATTCCAAAGAAAATGTGGCTACAAAGATGTCATACAAAATCAAATTTTAAATCATCATACATCAACAGACAAAGAATCGCTTCATGAATAGTAATTACTATTCAAACTTTTTTTCTTTTTGTGGTTTTGTTTTTTATGCACTATTTTTTTTTATTTTGAAATCCGGGGTTTGATGTCCCATCTTTCATCTATAAATAGACTTGTATTTTCCTTTTGAAGGCACACTTGAGTTTAGACTCGCCCCTTCTTTCTCTCTCTAAATCCCTCTATTGTGTGCAACCTTGTAAACCTTGTAATATTTCTGTACATTATCTTGTTTATGCTAGTGGTTTATTAAAGGTATATTGTTATTTAAATTCTGTAATTTTAATTTTATTTACGATGATCGCCACTCTATGGATGGCTAGAATACTTGTATTGAATCATGACCTGACTTAATTATACTCTACTATCATGTGCATTTGGAATTATATTCCTATAATGATCTGTAATTTGATATATCAAAGGTAGAGTTGGTTTAACCAGTAGGTTTGAGCTTTCCAGTGATATTCATGAGTTAACTATGTGGGCTAGCCCTTGTTGCCGTAATGCCGATGAATAGGCGCAGCGTTTTTCTACGGGCGTAAAAAGCTTTTTTTCAGGTTAACTCATGGACTATGGAATTTCTCAGTAAACTCCTATTTGTGTTTGTAAAAGATCCACAGGATACTATTGATATAGATCTATGCACGATCCTTATATAAATATGGTATCAAAGCCATGAGAAATAGGGTATATATAAAGTTTTGTATGCAATAAGTGCATCGTGCAACTCAAATGTATTTTTTAAAATATGCAACTTATTTTACTGAAACATTTAACTTGTTTACATTGAAACGTTAAACTCTTTCAGTGAAAACAAGTTGAAAATTTCAATAAAATAATTTATATGTCTAAAAAATATATTTCAATTATATGATGCACCTGATACATAAGAATATAATATATATATATATATATATATATATATATATATATATAGAATAGTGAAAGTATTTGCATGCAAGAAAAAAATAATTGAAGTTAATACTTGGATAAATTCAATTTTGGCAAGTAGATTTGCAGTAGCTTGTTCAATAGTGTTTTCAAAATTAATATACATAGTATTGTTGTCTAATAAGAGGGAGCTTGGTTTATTATAAGGAATGAAAATAAGAATGAGTATGATAGTAGTAGGAAATGGAATGAATATGCATCATAAAATTATAATGTTTGTTAGATGATTTGAGATGATTAGTTTTATTAAAAATGTGAGATAAAAAAAATAAATTGTTAAGGAATGAAAGTTATACCTCCCAATTTTGGGAGGAATGTCTCATTCCTTAGTTTTGGGATATGGTTACACTATTCAAGGAATAAATCCTATCTACTAAACACATATTTTTGATTCCATTCATATTCCTCACCTTAACACCTCTCAACCAAGCATACTTTGAGAAGAAAAACTCATAAAATCAAGTATCTCTTAAAAGTATTACTTCCATATAATAAATAGTAATACTTTTTTTTAAATATAATTATATAATGCTACCTCCGTCCCAACTCTTTGTTCACAGTTACTGTTTTCTTATGTTTTAACGAGCAAATTTTCTATTAGTATTTTAAATTATAACGTAATTTTTAAGAAGACATATAATAGAGGAGAAATATATTTATTATACCCTTCTTAAAAGTTACTTTATCATTTTAAATATTACTCCATCCGTCCAATGATTACTACAACACTTGCCTTATTTGGACGTCCCAACATTACCGCAACACTTTCAAAATGGAAATAACACACAATACCTAGGTTGCACGGATACAGGTACAATATGGTGCGGGTACTGGGACACAAATTTTTAAAAATAATTGGGTAAGATACGGCTTGAGTACGATTATAATTTTCAAATTATTTTATATTTTCATTGTATATATAAATACTTCTACAAATGTTTTTGAAAATATGTGTCTTTGTAACCTTTGCAATTTTTTAACACCTAAACAAATATAAAATCAAAACGAGATGAACATCGTAATAAAATATGTGAACGACTAACAATTTGACAGTGGTGTTACCGTGTGAGCAATAGAGAGAGTCAATATTTTTTTACTGTTTATGACTAATTTGAGTTAATTTAATATAAAATAAATTTATTTCAAGGCCTAAAATCAAAATAAATGTTACAAATTTGACCCCACGTGTACCCTATCCGTGTCCGACATGCTGATCAGCCGTGTCCGATACGATACCCAAAATTATTATTAATATTTTTAATTGAGACACGCCACGTGGCGTATTGAGTGCGTGTCCCACCTTTATTCGTGTACCCAAGTACCCACGAAGTATTCGACACTGCATTATTCAAAAATTTCGAGTACCCATGCATCCTAGCACAATACTAACATCCTCACAACATCATTTTATTTTCAAAATTGACACTTAAATCCCTTCTTTATTTCAACTCAAACCCACTAAATGTCAATATCTCCACCTTGAATTACCCACAATACCCCTTCTTTATTACACTCAAATCCACTTTTCACTTTGCTCCTTAGTTTGCGTGTCGTTTTCACTGTTGCAATCCTCTTGGGACGGAAGGAGTAATAAACAACTCGCTCGTTAAAACACAAAAACAAAAAAAAAGTGATGTAAAAAAAGAGTTGGGACGGAGGAAATAATACTTAAAAATAAAATAAAATTCAAGCGATCTGTTTTCACTATAAACCTACTAAAAAAATACTATACACTATGTAAAAATAAGACATTTTTTTTAAAGAATCAATTACAATAGTTTCCTAACATATCGAGGAATACTCGAGTGACGTTCATTAATTAACATCAAATTTCAGTAATAAAATAATACTTCCTCCGTTCCATTATAATTTTCTCACTTTTTTTTATGAAAGTCCCACTATAATTTTCCCATTCCATATAAAAAAAAGTAACTCCACTATCTATAATTTTAACCTCATTTTTTTACATAAATTTACAAAAAAATGACACTCACTACTCCACTCATTACTCCACTTACTTTTTTTTCTCTCTCCCAATACCTAAAACTACCTTTCATTTTTATTAATTTTTTATTATTCTTTAAACAAAACAATAAAAAAAAACCGGGATAATTACATTGAGACGGAGGGAGTAATAAACAACTCGCACGAAAAACAACTCGCGTGCGGGATAATTACTCTAATTTTTTTATTAATTTTTGTGTGCGAGTTGTTTATTAATATTTGAAATAATAAAGTGACTTTTAAGGTGGAGTATGATAGTCTTTACCCTCCTCTGTCATGCGCATTTTTTAAAATTACTTTGTCATTTCAAATAGTAATAAAAAATCCGCTCGCTAAAACACGAGTGGAACAGTAACTGTGCAAAAGTATTCCGGGATGGAGGTAATATAAGTTTTCACGGTTAATAATGATTTATAAATCACGAGTAATGTGGGCCCTTTTATTAAAACTAGATTGTTCCATAATATTAATAATATTGATGCATATATATACACACTTATATAGAACTCTAACATAAATGCTTCGCTCTTATAATTGGCGAATTTATGCATACCTTTATACTTAAGAAAGATAATGAATATTCCGTCAAAAAAAAGAAAAGAAAGATAATGAATAATTTGAGCTTTTATATTGTGTACTAAGATAATAATAATAAGGTGAAGTTATCCTGTTAAAATATATTATGCTTTTTAAAGAGTTGACTCGTTTATTGAGTCTAATAAGTTTTTAAAATTATCACATTTCTTTTATTTCTTGACATTTAGATAAAATTAATCAAATCAGTGTTTTCATAACCGAACCGGTGATCAAACCGGTCTAGGCATCGGTTGTCGGTCCAACCGGTTGGACCGGTTGAACCGACGGTTCAACCGTTAAATTGATTTATGCATATTGATGGTCCCGTTTTGAAAATCCATTTGCACGTGCGGAAGCAAAACGTTTCAGTTCGGTGCATATAAAAACAGGGGTGAGGGCAGAGTGATTCAATTTTTTTTGCTTTTAAGCTCATGTGTGTGTTATGCTTTATAAACGAATGCATATGACAAGTAATAACATAAAGCAGTAAAGAACACACAATTTTATAGTGGTTCGGACAACTCGTCCTACATCCACTCTTCCCTTCATGGGGCACCAACTAAACCAACTTAACCAACGGGACTTATCACCCTCACGGGATTGCCGATAGATGTTTACCGAGTTCACACTCAAACGGGACTTATCACCCTCACGGGATTGCCGACCCTCCCTTTCGGGATTGCTAGATGTTTACCGAGTTCACACTCAAACGGGACTTATCACCCTCACGGGATTGCCGACCCTCCCTTTCGGGATTGCTTAGATGTTTATCGAGTTCCCACTCACCTACAAACTTATCCTATCAAACTGATTTGGGTAAGGTTTGTTTGGTTTCCAACTAGGGTGAGATTTTCCCTTACATTTGTTTAGCCTCAATGCTAAGGTTGGGAAAATCTCTCTAAGCTTAGGATATAGCATTTGTGCTTAGATCTAGGGTAGAACACTTTTGAATATATGTGTGTATTTCTTGCTCTGTGTTCTTGAATGGAGTTGCTTGAATATTTGGCTTTTAATTTCACTTTGCAGATCCTCCATTATCTTCTTTTGAAGATAGTGCAATGTATTTATAGTGTGGATTTGAATATTACCGTTGGAGAGTAATATTCAAATCCATACTAATAATCTTCCACTTTTTCTTTGTCCTTTTTTTTGCAACCGTTGTTTGCGACTTTTATGACACATCCATATATGTTGTTATCTTCTTATTGATCACCGCTTTTGTGTGTCTAACGGATCCGATCATTTCATGGGATTCTTTTTGTTCATTGCTTCGATTACAGTCGCTTTGATCTGGTCGTCCAAAAACGATCAGAGATTTACGGTGTCTTTGTAATCACTATTCATCGATCTTTGAAATCATTTATTCATCGATTCTTGGAATCACTTTGTTCATCGATTCATAATCCTTTGTTCATCGATTCTTGCAATTCTTGTTCATCCAATCGATTTTTTAATGTTCATCGATGCGATTTCCGCATCGATTTTCTTGTTCATCGGTCGATTTACGATACTTTGATCGATCGATTCACGATCGGACGGTCTATCAGATCCCCGATCATGAACCAAATCGTCATCAAAAATGCGGTGTCGGTTCAGACGCCGATTAACTTTCGGAACTCATCCTTCTCATCCGATCTTGATCGGCCTCGTCTCTGCGACCTCGTCGATCTCGATCATCTTCGCTGCGATTTCATGAGTTCCCCTCAACTTGTTCTTAGTTCCCCTCAACTTGTTATCGAAATTAGCTTCAAAAAACACAAGTTGATAATGTTTTGGCATAATTAATCAAAACTAAAATATCCCAACAATTTCCCCCTTTTTGATAATGATGCCAAAACTTTAAAATATATGCACTTTTACAGAGATCGGGTTTTTGATTTAAAAGATCGATTCGGTGGTCACTTTGAAAAGTTGTGAACGTTTGAACTCCCTTTCGATACCAATTGATGGTATCAGTTCAGAAATCCACATTGAAAAACAGTGACCTTTTGAACAACCCGCTCTGATACCAATTGATGGTCCCGTTTTGAAAACCCATTTGCACGTGCGGAAGCAAAACGTTTCAGTTCGGTGCATATAAAAACAGGGGTGAGGGGCAGAGTGATTCAATTTTTTTTTTTTAAGCTCATGTGTGTGTTATGCTTTATAAACGAATGCATATGACAAGTAATAACATAAAGCAGTAAAGAACACACAATTTTATAGTGGTTCGGACAACTCGTCCTACATCCACTCTTCCCTTCATGGGGCACCAACTAAACCAACTTAACCAACGGGACTTATCACCCTCACGGGATTGCCGATAGATGTTTACCGAGTTCACACTCAAACGGGACTTATCACCCTCACGGGATTGCCGACCCTCCCTTTCGGGATTGCTAGATGTTTACCGAGTTCACACTCAAACGGGACTTATCACCCTCACGGGATTGCCGACCCTCCCTTTCGGGATTGCTTAGATGTTTATCGAGTTCCCACTCACCTACAAACTTATCCTATCAAACTGATTTGGGTAAGGTTTGTTTGGTTTCCAACTAGGGTGAGATTTTCCCTTACATTTGTTTAGCCTCAATGCTAAGGTTGAGAAAATCTCTCTAAGCATAGGATATAACATTTGTGCTTAGATCTAGGGTAGAACACTTTTGAATATATGTGTGTATTTCTTGCTCTGTGTTCTTGAATGGAGTTGCTTGAATATTTGGCTTTTAATTTCACTTTGCGGATCCTCCATTATCTTCTTTTTGAAGATAGTCTGATGTATTTATAGTGTGGATTTGAATATTACCGCTGGAGAGTAATATTCAAATCCATACTAATAATCTTCCAAATTTTTCTTTGTCCTTTTTTTCTTTGTTGTTTGCGGCTTTATGACACATCCATATATGTTGTTATCTTCTTATTGATCACCGCTTTTGTGTGTCTAACGGATCGATCACTTCATGGGATTCTTGTTCATTGCTTCGATTACGTCGCTTTGATCCGTCCAATGAAATCGATCTGTAGATTTACGGTGTCTTTGAAATCACTATTCATCGATCTTTGAAATCATTTGTTCATCGATTCTTGAAATCACTTTTTCATCGATTGCGAATCCTTTGTTCATCGATTCAAGTGAATTCTGTTCACGAACTGATTTTTCTTGTTCATCGATTCGATTTCACGAACCGATTTTCTTTCTCATCGGTCTCGATTTACTGTCGCTTTGATCTGACAAATTTCACCGATCGATCAGTCACAGATCATCTGGATCGCATGAGCAAATCCGCATCGATTTAAAACCGCTGGTGTCACCAGACGCCGCGATTAACTTCGGAACTCATCCTTCTCATCGATCTTGATCGGCCTCGTCTCATGACCTCGTCGATCTCGATCATCTTCGCCCGATTTCATGAGTTCCCCCTCAACTTGTTCTTCCGTTCCCCCAACTTGTTATCTGTAAATTAGCTTCAAAAACACAAGTTGATAATGTTTTGGCATAATTAATCAAAACTAAAATATCCCAACACATATTTCTTTTATATTTTGTATGTTACATTAAAAAATAAATATTTATTCATAAAATATTAAAATTATACTAATTTATAACTTATAAATCTTATATTAAAATAAATACAATAGAGTTTGGAGACCAGAGATGATGACGTTGTGGATTAATTCCACACAATATGTGACGACGATAAAGAGATTAAATGAAATTAATGACTTGTGAATGAATTTATTTGAGAGAAAATGATATTGAGATAAAAACAATAACATTATATAGAGAGGTTTAGAAAAAAATAATAAAAAAATAAAAAAAGTGATTTAATAAATAATAAAAATAATAAAATCGAATTAACCGTTTTTAAGGAGTAATTGGACCGGCGACATGAGCGGTTCACGGTTCGACCGGTTCAACCGGGCGGTTCAACCGGTTTTTGAAAACACTGAATCAAACCTTATACTTTATTTATAATTATTTATAATTATGTGTTGGCTGCTAATATTACTACTATTATTATTAGTATGTATGCAGGTTTATGTTTAGTAATGCGTGTGAGTTATATATAGTGCGTGTGTGTCTATATATGTATACTATATATATGTATTAATTTACTATATTAATGTGTGAGTTTTATTAATTTAAATTAACATTGTTAAATTAATGGGTTATGCGTTTGAACTGGTTTTGGCGAGACGTGTGCAGGGGTTTATGATTTGGGGTGTGAGTTTTTACCATTTCAATTATTATTATTATTATTATTAATTTTTTTTTCTATAGTGATGTGTTGTGGGTATGCAGATTGTTTGCCAGTAGTTATGTGTTAATCAAGTGTTGTGTGCTTTAGGCCTTTAACTAATAAATATTATAAATTAAAAAGTATAATGGTTTTTTTTTTTTTTAAAGGCAATCAATTACAATAATTCATTTTACCATCGGACACATGATAATCACCACAAGAGGGGGACCACCACCCCATAACTTTAGGCCTTTTAACTAATAAATATTATAAATTAAAAAGCATAATAGGTTTTTTTTTTTTTTAAAGGCAATCAATTCTGAATTCCTTACCTATACGGGACACATGATAATCACCACAAGAGGGGGACCACCACCCCATAAGAGGGGTACCACCACAAGAGGGAATAAATTCTCTTTTCGTGTCTCGAACTCGGGACCTCAAGGTCTCAGGTGATGAAGCTCTAAGCACTTGAGTTATCCACACTTGACAATATAATAAGTTTTATTACAACTATTAGTAAAATTATTTCTCACTATTCATTCGTGTAAATTATTATATAGTATATGTTTAAGATATACAAGATGATTGGGGGGTCGTCTATGATAATTATGTGAGCGATGTGTTTTATCAAATTAAATATTTTTTTAAATTGAAAAATTATACTTGAAATATATTTTACTCCATTATGATTAATTTAATTAAAAATATCAATTATGTGACAACATATTTATTATTTTAATTTTACTATTGAGACTGAAGGTCACTTAATTATCTTTTATATTGTTAAATGGTTATTTACAATAGTTAATGAATTTGTCTGATAATTTATTTATCTGCTAAAGATTATTTAGTAAATAAATATCATTAGAGTTTTATATATTACTCCTTTTCAACTGTTAAGTAAAACATGTGTTTAAATTATAGATGAGTTGTGCCATAAATTGTTTTTTTTTTAAAGCGAAAACCAACTCAGCACAAGCAAGTTCTATTGGTAAGGCCGTCCACAAAGTCCGACACTCGACCCAATAATGAGGACTAGAGTACTCTTTAGAATTCCTAGCCAAACGGTGAGCCATACAATTGGCATCACGAGAAACCCACTTAACAATGTAATGTGGTTTAGAACGTAGCACACTCTTGCATCCTTCAATAATACTACCGAACGTAGAATTAGGCGATAAAGAACGATTAACCGCATCAACTACCATCTTAGCATCCATCTCTATAATGACTCTCGTCAACCCCATCTCCTTAATCCATGAAAGAGCTTCATGTAGTCCTATAGCCTCCCCCTCTTCCGGCTTGTATACTCCCGGCATAACATGAGTACGGCTATATACATGCTTTCCCCATTCATCATGGAGAATAAATCCAAGACCCATCTCCCATGTTTCCGAGAAGAAAGTCGCATCGATATTAAGCTTTAGAAAGTCACGAAGGGGTCTATGCCAGCATTTGCAGTTCAACCTTCTCACCACCATATCTTTCGAGCTGCGAGCGTTCCTCCATTCCACCAAACACTGCCCAGATAGCCGGACCATAGTAGCAACAACAATACTGGCGGATTTCCAAACATGAGCATTACGCTCTCGCCAAAGACTCCATAAAGTCATGCAAAAAACCTCCGCTGATTCAATAGATAATGACGAGATAAGCTTCAGTGTCCAATCACACAAGCCATCACTTTCAAGAATCATGGCTTCAAGCAAATCTAGCAGCGACACTAGTCTCCAACATTCTTGAGCAAGACTACAATCCACAAAGAGATGCCTACCCGATTCACATCCAATATCACAATTACCACAAGTTGTTTCAACCACCATATGTTGATGCCTCAGTTCTACTCTGGTTGGGGTAAAACCTTTGCATATCCTCCATACACACGATTTTACTTTAGGGGGAATCTGTAGCGACCAAAGTCGGGCCCACCCCTTCGAAATGTTTCCACTGAAATCAGATATCAATCGCATACCCAATTTATAAGCTGACCTCACCATATAGTTCCCAGTTCTATCAAAATGCCATGTAATTGTATCCTGGACTCCAATAGGCGGTATAGCCGTGTTGAGAATTTTTGTTGCATCATCGGCCGAGAAAGCTTCCCGAATAACTGGGACATCCCAAAAATATGTGCCCGAAATCAATAAATCCGCAACGACCATGTCTTCAAAACCTTGAACACTAGTGGTGTTCGAATAAAAAAATCATCATCTGAATCCAACCAAGGCTGGTTCCACACCCTTACTCTATCACCGACACCAACCTTTCAACGTGTGCCCTTCCTGACCAAATCCTTCGCCATCCAAATGCCACGCCAAGTGTAACTCAGATTTCATCCAACCGACGATGATAGAAAATTGCCACGATTGAAGTATTTCGCTTTGAGCACACCACATACCAGGGCATTTGGTTCGTTCATCAGTCTCCAGCCCATTTTCCCTAATAACGCCAAGTTTAATATATGCAGGTTCTTGAAAGACATACCTCCATTATCCTTATCTGTACATAATGCCTCCCAAGACGACCAAGTTAAACCTTTTGCATTATTAGAATCACGACTCCACCAAAATACATTCAACATTCTATGGAGCTCATCAAGAAACGTATCAGGTAGCAAGAAGACACTCATACAATATGTGGGGATAACTTGAGCAACAACCTTTATCATAACCTCTTTACCCGCTTTAGAAAGTTTCTTACCCTTCCATGCATTGAGTTTTTGCCAGACACGATCCCTTATATATGCAAACACCTTTTTTTGTTACAAACAATTAAGGACGACATCCCTAAATAACACCCAGTATTGAGTGCTTGATGGATCCCTAAAATCTAATTCAACACATCCCTCAACCTCTCATCCACATTCGAACTGAACAAAGTCCACGATTTTGAGTAATTTATTGCTTGCACAGAAATCTGCTCATACAAAATCAAAACATTTTTAAGAGATTGTACTTTAGATTGGGTCGCTCTACAGAAGAGTAGACAATTGTCCGCAAATAATAAGTGAGAAATCATCGGACTCCATCGACAAACTTTCCCTCCATGCAAATGACCTTCCCGATTCATCCTTCTCATGAGTGAAGAGAGACCCTCGTGTTGGTCCCGGTGAAAACGAGTCTTACACGTGTATGGGGGGGGGAATACACGTGTTCAGTATTTTAAAAACTTTTTTTCATTGAGATCACTTGGGGTCGATAATCACGAAGGTTCGGTTCTCGAGAAGCACAAATTGCTCGAGTCAAAGTCTCTTGAGAAAGTGATCCCGAAATTCTTTTCGAAACCTCCCGATAATCCCAACCGAGTCCTCAGTCGAGATCCTGAGTTGCTTGGATCGAGATAACTAACTTCATCAATCCTCGTAAGAGAGTTCGGTTTGGTAACTATCTGTTTCTAGCTACTCGATCGTCTTGAATGGTTGTACTTGTTTATACTGCGTTTTAAGCTTTCTTTGAAAACCTTCCCCTTATGAAATAGTGATTAGGCTGTGATTCACTTATGCAACTTCGAATGGATTGATTCCAACTGAATATCGATGAAAAGTATGCTTTTCGAAATCAAGTTAATGCAACGATTAAGCACGATAAGGAAAGCAATAAAGAACACAACAGTTATAGTGGTTCGGAGACTCAAGCTCCTACATCCACTCTCTCGACTCTTGAGAGAAATTCACTATCAACTTCGAGCTTTTACGACTACCTCGTAGTTTACTTACTCAATTAAATACGAGTTTTTCGACTACTCCACGTGGTTTACTTACTCAACCCGACCTTGAGTTTTTCGGACTACCTCCGTAGTTTACTTTACTCAATCACACACAAGCTTTCGGACTACCCTCAGAGCTTACTAACTTCTCCTCTAGAGTTTTCGACTACTCCGCCGTAGTTTACTAACTCTTTACAACACTTCTCACCAACAAACACACTCCAACTACCTTCTCAAGGGTTTGGGGTTTCTCGGTTGGTTTCAACTAGGATGAGATATCCTTTACAATGAAGCACAATGCAAAGGGTTAGGATATCTCGACTAAACTTTTGGATAAATCTTATCAAGCTAGGCTTAGTTAAGTGAGCTCTCTTCAATATAGAAGCACTTGGGAAATTCAAGGTATTTCGAGTGCTTTAACTTTTGCAAGAATTAGTTTGAGCTCTTGAGTTGCGTATAAATTTCCCGTAACCTTACAATGTAGAGGGTCACCAAGTATTTATAGGCATACACCAAGGTTACTCTTGAAAACTATCCGTTGGAGAGATAGCTTCGTGAGTTCCCTCTTATGGTGTGTGAGAAATTATATTTAGAGTTTGACACTCCCTAACACGTTTTTAGGCAATAGCCTTTCATGTAGCCGGTCTTCACTTTTTGCGATGCGAACTTTTCGTACATCCGACATCTTTTTTCAATGCTTGTCCTTTGTCGATTGTCGGTATGGGTACAGATGTCGTCTTCCTCTTTTTGACTTTTGTCTCCGCTAAAGGTAGACACCTTCAATCGGCTCTTTTGTTTACAAACTCGAGTTTGATATAACCTTAACAACACTTGACTTAGTTCCTTTTATGCGCATTTGAATGTCTTGGCAATATCTAATTTTCTAAGGCATCGCGTTTTTCTCGATGTGCATCCTTCGGATAGATATATTGATTGCCTCGGAACATTCGTTCATCTTGAGCATTTAGTACATTCTTGAGTCTTGATGAATTCTTTGTGCTTTCGATAATCTTGATCTTGATTTCTCGGTCTTGACCTTGCGTATTCGAGTCTTGAGTCTTGAGGTCTTCTCGAGTCTTGAGTCTTCGAGTCTTCGAGTCTTTAGATTTATCTTGGTGATATCTTTTGAGTCTTCATCTTTAGTCTTGGTTCTCGATTTCATCTTTGAGACTTGATATCTTCGAAACATATCTTGAGTTCTTGAGTCTTGAACTTATCCTGAACTATATCTGCTGACTATACATTTTGCAGATAACATCCTGAATACTCTAAAAACTGAATCCTGACTCATTTACCAAGATCATTACTGAACATGTCATACTCAGGGGTTTTGGGATTTTAATCAAAATCATATAATCTTTTATTAAATTCATCTCCCAACAATTTCCCCCTTTTTGATGATGCCAAAACCTATCTTGTTACAGACATATAACCTATACTCAGGTTTCAGTTTATCCTATTACAAAATTGGTTATGTCTCACAACAATTGCTTCAGCAATGAATCTCTCAACAATTTCATCACCAAACAACAGTAATCAGGCATATCAAATATAAAGTCATGAAAAATAAGATAATGAGATATTATCTTTTGAGCATAATGATAAATCTTCATTGATGATAAGTGTACCATTACAGATTACAATGAATTTATCAGACAAAATCAAAAAGACAAAAATTTAAAGACTACAAAATCATCTGAGTCTTCAGTCTTTAGTCTTCAGATTCGGTTCTTCAGTCTTCTGCTCTGTTTGCTTCATTTTCGATTTCATCAGTGGGCACTTCCAGATCAAACATTCCAAAGAATCTCTTCTTCAGCTCATTTCTTTCTCTGATGATATCTCGGATTTGTTTCGATTAGGCCCAATGACCCGGTAGATCTTGAGCAATTTCTTGCGTAATGGCCTTTTCATTTACCAAGCCATTACCAAGTCTCGGAGGAGGATAGGAATATGGACCGGGGGCTACTATCTGTACTCCACCTTCATCCGCAAGGTTAATCCAGCTTTGTAGATACTTTGGATAAAAGGTGAGAAGATGTTCAATGAAAGCTTCGTTCTGGTCTGAGCCTTCCCCTCTCCATTCCCTGAGAACATCATAATTGAACCAAAAGGTTCTCTTCACTTCTTCCCACATGTCGTTGAGTTTAATGGGCATCCATTTATCAACATGGGGGCCACTTCAGCCGCTTTTCGATGTTCCTTCCTCTTGCTTTCGCAAACTTTACGGTCACTCCTTCGGCTTACGCTCTTACGTCTATCTTCTTTACGATCCACGAAGTTCACGAGGCCCAAAGAGCTTTCTTAGCTTGTTCTTTTTTGGAGTGTCATGAGCCTCTCGAGTTGAAGACTTTCTTCCGAGGTTGAGACTCGATTCTTCTGCATCTTCGAATCAATTTTCTCAGGTTGGCTTTTAAAGCCTTTTCGCAGACGCTTGCTTACTGAGTTGAACAACGCCCAAGGCTTTCCTCTTCATAAAATTCAACACCGGCTGGCTTGTTCCAACCTTAGTTCTAGCACTCAGTTTCTCTCTTGCAACCTCAATCTTGGTTTGCTCGAACTTCGAATGTAGACAAAGCTTCCACTTGAGCAAATTTCAACTTCTCGGTTCTCCGACTTCTTTAAAGGCTTGGGCTAGATTGTACATTTCGAAGATCTTTCCGAGCCTTCTTTTTTTCCAAAGCACGTGCCATGAACTTCCCGAGGTCCAAGACCTTCCTTTCCCCCTTCACCGTAGTTTGGAAGAAGTCCGAGAGAGTCGTGTCCATGTGATCTTGTTTTTGCTTACACAATCTCTCTCCGCTAGGCGATCTTGCTCATCTTCCATTCTCCTAATGTGGTTTTTAGCCACGCAGTTCTTCGAATATGTGGGCAAAGCGGCCGGAGAGAGCATCTTTAAGCATCTCTGTCATCTTGGTCATGAGCACTGAGCTCATTTTCTCAACAGCAGATTTGATCAGTTCATTTTTCTCTGTCAGTTTCACCTCTAGAAATTCAGTCGACTCCTGGTGCTTTTGTTTCATTTCAACACTTAACTCTGCGTTGACTCCTCCAGCTTTTCATTCAGCTTTTCTTCCATGGAGGTCATCCGAGTGGTCGAGTGTTTTTGTATCTGCACCAGTTCTGAAGAATGGCTAAGTCCTTCCATTGTCTGAGCTTGATTAGCCAACGTTGCTTCTATCTGAGTAAGTTTGATCGACATTGGCTCAATCTTCTCAAGTTTCTCCATGACGGGAGTGAGATCAATCTCGGACCTTTCCGCTTTTTTGTCTTTGTTTGATCATCCTGAGCTCGGCTTCATCCCGAGCTCCGGTCTCCAATTGAGCCTCGGTCGATTATCGGACATTTGAAATTAAAGATAGTACTTTCAAGAAACTCCGGCATAATTATTAATAGTGCGAAAAGGTACGAAGAGTGCTAACCGATCTGAGAGGTTGATCACCATGTAAGTCTCTTTTTTTTTGAGATCGATCCTCGGCATCTCCTGTTGGTCCCCATCTCCATCTTTGGATTTGTCTCCTCATTTTCTTTCGGGCACCAACCTCCGATTACTTTCTTCTCGGCTAAACTTCCTTTGAACCAACTCATCAAAATCGGAATTTTTCATCCCGAGCTTTGTCCTTACGAACCTGAGAAGTCGGTCGGGAAGGTCATCTCCTCATTCCACCGATCTTCCCCTCTGAATGCGGCAATGTCAAGCATCTAGGGAAGAGTCCGATTGAGGATATACATTGTCGTCCTTAATCCCGAAGAATATATCTTGCGGATCGGGGTATAAAAAAAGAGCTTTCGAGGGTGTCGGTCAAATGAACCGTTCCCTTTGCTCAGCTCGCCTTCTTGGCCTCGCCCTTCTTCCACCTCGGGCTCTACGGTTCGATAGAAGCTTGACTAAGGGATCAAGCATTATGTCACTTTCGGAGCTCATCAGTACATTTTGCTCCTGAGCTTGATGATATCTGAAGCTTGTGCATTCAGTCCTCGGTTGCATCGAGTGGGTTACGAGGCTGGTGGCATTTCCTCGATATAGTCCGAGTTGGCTCGTCGGTCTGAGCACCGCACATCTTGATTGACTCTGAGCTTGCTCTTGATCTGAGCCTACACATCCGAGGTAAGCATCTCGGAAGTCTGAGCTCCTTAAAAAATTCTGAGAAATTTTATCTGGTAGTGATGTCTCGAGCACCTCGAGAGAACACCTTTCCTCCGTCACGATCCTGTGTCCTTGAGATAACTTTGAGCGGCACTTGTAATGGTGAACTTTGAAGCGGTTTGGCCCTCGGGTTGTCTCTCCTCCGAATCATCAAGCTACCATCGTCGGTGAGAACCACCAATCTTCTGCGCTTTGGAGCGAGGTTCTTCGCCCATTATTTTTGCTCCTTGCTCCATTTTTGCCTCCAAATGAAACCTTCCCCGGTTTGTTGGGTTTCTTTCTCGGCGACCGCGAAGGTGATTCTACCTTCTTTTCTCTTTTCCTCGAATGGCCTCTTCTTCACATCAGTGGGCTTGAAGAGAATTTTGGATTTAGGGAATGGGGTTGAATTGGCGAAGATATCCTCCTCCTCTCTGCACGTCTCAAAATATAGGCAATTTTGGTGGCATGGTGGATCTTGCCTTTCATCGTGATTTCCCCATTGACTCTTTTTATGATCTTGGCTTGCTCCGACACCATCTGGACTAAGAATTTCAGCCAGTTGAAGTCAGTGGTGGGAGATGCCTCGATCACCGCCATCGATCTGAGCTTGGGGTACTAATCATTTCAAAACTCCCCAAGAAGACTCATGACGCTCTTGCTCACAATATCCATCGACACGATATTGTGGCTTTAGGTGCTTCTTATTCAAAGTTGCCTCAAACTTCACAGATTTCTCGGCAAATCCTATCTAGGTACTCCTGCTTTCTTTTTACGACATATACATCGCAGATCCTCTCCTCTATCACATAACTCAAACACATCATTCAGATTTTTCGGGATAATGCACAACTCCCTCTCAAAATTGACGTATTTTGATGAGTGCCCTAGATGAGATACGGTAATTGAAGAGTGCATACAATCTTCTTCATCTATTTTCAAATTGCAGATGAATTCGATTACCTCATTTGCGAACTCTGTCCGGCTAAACTGCGACTAGATGGGTGAGTTTAGATCGGATCATTTGCGAGCCTCCTCTTACGGCTTTGAGTTGGTTGTGCTTTCAAGTGACACTGATGAACTCGTACCATGGCTTATTGGTTATGGCTAATCTTTCGAACACGGTTTGGGGCCATTTTAGAATGTGATTGAAGAATGTGAAGCTTTAGGTTTTACGATTTACGGGCAAAGGGATTTTAGTTTGAGAACGAAGGGTTTGATAAAATTTTGGCTTGAATAGCTTAAAGAGGTATAAATAGCTTTAAGATCGTGGAGAATCGTGTTTGGTTAGGTGAAAAGCAACGGTTGAGATTAATCTCCGATTAACCCGGTATATGAACCGAGCGATCTCCTAAAAAGTAAGCCGCCAAAATATCCTCTTTGGTCAATAATGTGGCGAGCATTAAATGATTTGTCCTTCTTCGAATTTAAAACGATCCAAATTTCAAAACATTCCTCGGTGTTTTTTGTATTTATTAAGTAATGATTCTTGAGTTTTACTTAAGCAATAAATGGATCACATGAGTCATTACCTTTTCGGACTAACTTCCTCTATCGGTCTTCTTGAGTCTTCGACCTTGATAAAATGTCAAGATAATCTTTGAAATCTTGAAAGGGTTCAAGATCTACTCTTGAAAGTTGACCTTGATGAATCTGAGTTTCTAAGACTCGATTCGAAGATTTCCATTTTATCCCGAGTTTCTCGAGAATTTCGAGAAAGCTTCATGCATCCGAAAAAATCTTCAATTTTTCGATTTACTCTATACACTGGTTCTAACATCCCTAATTCAACCGAAAGTTCTCAAATATTGATTCAAATAAAAAGGTTTAGTCAAGATATCGACTCTTTTTGCTATCGATTATGAATTTTCTCCATCCTTATGTCCTTTTTCTCGACATGATCTCGATGAAGTGATGTCTCGATATCCACATGCTTGCATCCGGTGTGCAATACCGGATTTTGTGAAATAGCAATGGCACTATTATTGTCACAAAATATTGGTACTTCATTGGCCACAACTTTATAATCCCTTAATTGTTGTCTCGAGCGAAAGAATCCGAAAGCACTGCACTTCCTCGCAGACCATGTATTCAAAACCTTGAATCTTGGTTGCTCTTGAGGTCTGCTTTTTGAAAACCAAGATATCGGTTGCTTCCTAGAAATTGACAAGTTCTGTTGTGGACTTTTCATCAATTCTGCAACCTCCGTAGTCGACATCCCGAGTAACTAGTTAATTCAAGGTTATCATCACCGGATACCATAATCCTCATTCATCGTGCCCTTAAGATATCTTAGTATCTTTTTTGCGACCTCCATGTGACTAGTCTTAGGATTAGCTTGGTATCTTGCACACATATCCCAACAAAGAAATGTTATATCCGCCTACTTGTCGTGAGATAGAAAGAATGATCCAATGATTCCTCTATAATCGATTATGATTCAATTGA
Organism: Stenogyne calaminthoides; assembly: GCA_037126765.1. Taxonomy (NCBI): domain Eukaryota; kingdom Viridiplantae; phylum Streptophyta; class Magnoliopsida; order Lamiales; family Lamiaceae; genus Stenogyne; species Stenogyne calaminthoides. The sequence goes on along the minus strand of JBBCBC010000004.1, from coordinate 35,879,549 downwards.
TTTGCCTTCCGAATCGATCCATCTTGTAGTTAGTATTCATAGGAATTCTAACCGAGTTGCAATCTGTACACCATATTTGGCAATCGGATCTCCGTGTACTTTTGCTTTTGTTGATGAATATTCCTTCCTTTGATTGTTTCACTTGAAGACCTAGAAAGAAATTCATCTCTCCCATCATTGACATCTCAAACTTGCCTTTCATCGGTGTTGAAAACTTTTCACACACGGTGATGGTTTGGAGATCCAAAAATGATGTCATCAACATATATCCGAACCAAAAGATATCTTCCCCATCCTCTATCCCGAACGAGTTCTATCAACATTCCTTTTTGACAAAACCATGGTCGAAGAAACCGAGAAAGAGTATCATACCATGCTCGGTGCTTGCTTGAGACCATACAAGGCTTTTTTCGAGCACAGAAACTTGGTCATTCTTTTTGAAACCGGGAGGTTGTTCCACGAAACCTCTTCTTTGAGCACACCGCTTCAGAATGCACTTTTCACATCCATTTGATAGACTGTGAACTTCATGTGGGCAAGATATATGCAAGAAAACAATCGATGGCTTCTAGTCTTGCAACAGGTGCAAAGGTTTCATCATAATCCAAGCCTTCTTCTTGGGAATAACCTTGTGCAACTAGCCTTGCCTTGTTTCTTACAATGTTGTTGTTTTCATCTCTTTTATTCTTGAAAACCCACTTGGTTCCAATGACATTGTGCCTTTTCAGTCTATCTACCAACTCCCATACTTCATTCCTTGAGAATTGATTCAAATAATCTTGCATAGCAAAGAATCCAATAAGAATTTTGTAGAGCTTCATTAATCTCGTGATTCTTTCTCCGATAGGAAGCGGCGGAAATAGTGCACTCTCACCATGGAACCTTCTTGTCTTAACTCCTTCAGTTAGATCACCCACAATCTGACTTGTAGGATGACTATCTAACCATTTCCTTCTTGATGTTCCCCCTTCAATAGTATCCTCAACATTTAAAATGTTAGGTTCGATTAAATCGAAGAACTCGAGGAACAACAGAAGGAGAAAGTGAATCATCTTCCTCGGGAAATTCTATTCTGAACATTGTCGAGAGACATTTGTTCCCCTTTGGTTGATAGATTCGAGAATTTGCCTCACCGGTGACCACATCTTCATTGGCATCACATACCGAGTCCGGCGGTGTCTCTGCTTCGGATTGGTCACCTTTGAGTGTTGGTTTTCCCGAGTCTCACCATCCCGATTTCCATCCTGAACTTCTTTATTCGAGTCCGAGTCACCCAATCATAGATAGTGATCGACTTCTTCTTTTTCTCGTTCAGATGGATGATTTATCTTTTTGTTTCAGGCTTAATCTGGTGATCCTCTTAGTCAGTTCATCTGCATCATGTTCCTGTTTCTTCTGAACACAAATAGTTTCATCAAAAACAACATGAGGTGTTTCCTCCACAATAAGAGTCCTACAGTTGTAAACTCTGAAGGCTTTACTGACTTCAGAATATCCTAAGAATATTCCTTCATCAGCTTTACTATCAAAGGTTTTCAACTGATCTTTACCATTATTGTGTATGAAACATTTGCAACCAAACACACGAAAGAAAGAAACAAGAGGCTTCCTTTCATTCCAAAGATCATAAGGTGTTTTGCCTTGACTCTTAGTCAGCATGGATCTATTCTGTGAGTAGCATGCAGTGTTGACAGCTTCAGCCCAAAATCTTTTAGGAATATCAGCTTCAGCTATCATTGTCCTTGCAGCTTCTTTCAGAGTCCTGTTCCTTCTTTCAGCAACACCATTTTGTTGAGGGGTCCTTGCAGCTGATGTTTCATGAGAAATTCCATTTCTTTTAACAATAATCGATATAATATGATTTATAAATTCAGTTCCTTTGATCTCGATTTTGACCACACTCAGATTCTTCTCAATCATTGAGCCTTTTCAAGAACTCTGGCGACTTTATCTCGAGTCTCTTTCTTCTTGAAAAGAATATGACCCAAGTATATCTCGAGTAGTCATCAACTACTACCAATGTATATTTCCGCCATTAGTGCTCACAGTGTTATAGGACCAAAAGATCCATATGAAGTAATCAAGTATTCTTTTCAAGAGAAACCTCAACTTTACTTTTAAATGATGCTCTTATCTGCTTGCCTTTTCCGCATGCATCACAAATATGTTCCTTCTTCAACAACCGTTAGGTAACCCTCTCACAAGAGCTAATCTTGCAAGCTTGTTCGTTTTTGAAATTTAGGTGATTCATTCTTTTATGCCATAACCAACCGGTATCTGTGGAACTTTTAGCAACTAAACATGTATCTTTAGGAGTTGAACTCCAATCGAAGAAGATACACATTCCCTTTTCTTGTACCAATCGAAGTACTTTCTTTTCGTGATGTATCATCTTTCACAAAACATAAGTTTTTGGAGAACTCAACATTAAAACCTTTTATCACGAAATTGGCTAATTGAAAGCAAGTTATGCTTCAATCCAGATACATATGAAACACCATGGATATGAATCGAGTCGATTTCCAAAGTTCCATATCCTTCATCATCCCTTGAGTTATCTCCAAAAGTGATCTCAGGGGCTCTTTGTTCAACATAGTCACCGAGTATCTTCTTGTATCCTGTCATATGTCTTGAACATCCACCGTCAAGATACCATATATCGAGCTTTTTTTCATCTCTGCTCATCGATTACCATGTGATCTTTAGTCGATTCGGTGGTTTGTTTTTCCTCCCCGAAAAAGATCAATTCTTAGGTACCCATTTTGTGTAGGGTCCTACGAGGTTAAATTTGACCTTTCTAATCCAAATCGCTGACAACTCTAATCACTTTAGAGTGGCTAATTTGTCTTCCATAAACATCAACATACACATCTTCTACTCTAGGTGCCTTAGCGAAATTTACGTATGTGTTCTATCTTTAGCATGAACATGGGCTTTTGAATTCTTCTTTGGTTCAGCCTTTTGTTCCATTGCTTTGGCTTCGTCGGCAAATTTTGTCCAATCTTTGTTGACTTGGGTTGTGTAACCTTTACCCTTAGACGAGTGGGGTTTAGGTTGCTGTCTTTGAAATATGGGTCTTTCAAGATATCGATGACTTGGTCTCTTCAGTTGAGAATATCTCTGCTGAGTGTTTCTCTTCTGAAGATTCCTCTGATGGTTCAATGTAGATCCTTTCAAGTTTGCATTCTTAGCCTGAGGCTTTGAAGTACTTGCTTGAAATTTTCCAACTGACTGCTCAGGTTTTCTAGCCTTCACCTGAGGTTTGAGCTTTCTAACGATCATTCGGTTTCTTCAAACCATAGGTCCTTTTCCTTGTCTACAACCTTGGGCATTACTTCATATTGAAGTGTAGGTGCCAATGATTTAACAAAGATTGTCTTCTTGCTACTTGATGCAGCATTTAGATGACCTTGTGAGGTTCCCCTTGGAATGTATCCCAATCCAGATTTTATAGTGGCAGATCTCTGGTAACTCAATTTCATCTATTACTTTAGATGCATTATTCAATAGAGTTAACTTCTTCTGTGCACTATCCTCACAATTCTGTAGAGTTTCATGCTTCTCAGAGAGGTCATTGAACTTAGTTCTGATTAGCTGAATTTCTTCAGTGGATTTCTCTAGCTTTTCAGTTAGGGTCTCTATCAACTTCTCTTTCTCACGAGAGTTGTACTTTCGAACATCCATTCATCAAGAGCTCCCATAAATTGAGAAGTGATTTCAGTTTTGCTAGAGTCTTTCCATTTTAGATTTTCAAAGATTCGATTCCTTATTCGCTCTTGAGTTTTATTTAGCGATCCTTGCAAAAACAAAGATAGTCCTTCATCGATTCTCAAAAGAATCCATCGAGTCAAACCGACTGTTTTTCAGGTGGAACTTGAAAACTCTTGTGCTAGTAGGAGCAACTACAGAGACGTAAGAGTTTACCTCCTCAATGGCCATCGAGCCGATGTCATCACTTTCACCGTCGAGAATATTTCATCCAAGAGCTAGATTCCTCCTCGTGAGTGTTCTTCTTCAAAGAACCATGGCCTTTGAGAACTTCCGGTCTCTTTTTTTATTGTCTTTCTCTTCTCTCCTAGCACTCAACTCGACAATCATACCGAAGTGACCTTTCTTCCGACAATTATAAATCTGTTGGCATCATCATCCCGATCATTTTCTTCTTTGGACTTGGAGTCCTTCTTTTTGGATGAAGATCCTTCAGCTTTCAGGTCCTTCTTCTTCTCGGTTGATCCGTCTCTCGGTTTCTTCCGGTACACAGTAGTTCCCGTGTAAAAGCTTTTGTATTTTCCAAATCTATTATTAAGTCTGTCAAACCTTCTTGCCATCGATTGCTAGCTTTTCCTCAAGCTCATCCCGATGTTTGGCATGGGGGTTCTCGGACTTTTTAGTTTTTGAGTTTTATCTTTGGCTTTTAAAGCCACATTTTTACTTGATGAAGAATCATCTTTCTTTGTCGGCCTTTTTGGATTTCTTATCAATTACAAATTCATAGGCTTTCAGCTCAGAGAAGACTTGTTGGTATGGCATTGAACTAATGTTCTTGGTGTTTTCAATCACCACTGCATGAATATCCCATTTCTTAGAAAGACCTCTAAGAATTTTCAATGCTACTTCTCTTTGTGGATATTTCTTTCCAAGTGCATTTAGATCATTCATGATGCTAGTGAATCTGACTTCCAATTTGTCTATTGATTCACCATCATCCATTTCAAAACCGGCCAAACTTTCCAATTGCCAACGAAAGTTTGTTTTCTTTTATATGATCGTGCTTTCACATAAATTAGTGTATCCCATATTTCCTTAGCAAGATATTACGGAGAGATCATTCCCATCACACCATCATCAATTGTACTGTATAGTGTGTCTTTTGCAATGTAGTCTAGATTGACTAACTTTCTCTCCTCAGGAGTTAGTTGGTCATCAGACTTAGGAAATTCTGCTCTAGGATCAATTCTCTCTTCTTCTCAGAATTAAGGATTCACCACAAAGAAATTTGAATGGTCCTTGAGAAACCACTCTCCACATACGCTCATGTTTGGAATACGAGATGAGCTGCATTCTCGATCTCCATAGATCATAGTTCTCTCTCGAGAACATGGGAAGTTTTTTAGAAGACATTTTTCTGATCTTTTGAAAAGAAATTTTTTTTTTTCAGCAAATAAGATCAGTTCAGATAGACCACAAGTATTTTTGAAAATAAAACTTTGGTCAACACAGCAGGTGGTCAAGTTGAACCACTGCTTTGATACCACTTGTTGGTCCCGGTGAAAACGAGTCTTACACGTGTATGGGGGGGGAATACACGTGTTCAGTATTTTAAAACTTTTTTTCTCGAGGTCACTTTTGGTCGATAATCCCACGAAGGTTCGGTTAAGAGAAGCACAAATTGCTCCGAGTCAAAGTCTCTCGAGACAGTGATCCCGAAATGCTTTCGTAAACCTCGGATAATCCCAACCGAGTCCTCGTGTCCGAGAGATCCCGAGTTGCTTGGATCGAGATAACTAACTTATGAATCCTCGGAAGAGAGTTCGGGTTTGGTAACTATCTGTTCTAGCTACTTTCGATCGTCTTGAATGGTTGGCCCTTAGTTTATACTGTTTTAAGCTTTCTTTGAAAACCTTCCCTTATGAAATAGTGATTAGGCTGTGATTCACTTATGCAACTTCAAATGATTGATTCCAAATGAATATCGTGAAAAGTATGCTTTAAATCAAGTTAATGCAAATGATTAAGCCTGAGATAAGGAAAGCAATAAAGAACACAAAGCTTATATAGTGGTTCGAGACTCAAGCTCCTACATCCACTCTCTCTGACTCTTCAGAGAAATTCACTATCAACTTCTGAGCTTTCTGACTACCTCGTAGTTTACTTACTCAATTCGGCCCTGAGTTTTCTGACTACTCCACGTAGTTTACTTACTCAACCCGACCTTGAGTTTTCATTTACCTCCGTAGTTTACTTACTCAATCACACACAAGCTTTTGGACTACCCTCAGAGCTTACTAACTTCTCCTCTAGAGTTTTTCGACTACTCCCAGTGGTTTACTAACTCTTTACAACACTTCTCACCAACAAACACACTCCAACTACCTTCTCAAGGGTTTGGGGTTTCTCGGTTGGTTTCCAACTAGGATGAGATATCCTTTACAATGAAGCACAATGCAAAGGGTTAGGATATCTCGACTAAGCTTTGGATAAATCTTATCAAGCTAGGCTTAGTTAAGTGAGCTCTCTTCAATATAGAAGCACTTGGGAAATTCAAGGTATTTCGAGTGCTTTAACTTTTGCAAGAATAAGTTTGAGCTCTTGAGTTGCGTATAAATTTCCCGTAACCTTACAATGTAGAGGGTCACCAAGATTTATAGGCATACACCAAGGTTACTCTTGAAAACTATCCGTTGGAGAGATAACTTCCGTGAGTTCCCTCTTATGGTGTGTGAGAAACGGCTATATTTAGAGTTTGACACTCCTAAACACGTTTTAGGCAATAGCCTTTCATGTAGCCGGTCTTCTTCTTTTTTTTGCCTGGAACTTTCGTTACATCCGACATCTTTTTCAAATTGTCCTTTGTCGATTATCGTGATGGTACAAAGGTCGTCTTCCTCTTTTTGACTTTTGTCTCCAGTTAAAGGTAGACACCTTCAACGGCTCTTTTTGGTTACAAACTCGAGTTTGATATAACCTTAACAACACTTCCGACTTAGTTCCTTTTATGCGCATTTGAATGTCTTGGCAATATCTTATTTTTCTAAGGCATCGCGTTTTCTCGATGTTGCATCCTTCGAGATAGATATATTGATTGCCTCGGAACATTCGGAGTTCATCTTGAGCATTTAGTACATTCTTGAGTCTTGATGAATTCTTTGTGCTTCGATAATCTTGATCTTGATTTCTCGGTCTTGACCTTGCGTATTCAGAGTCTTCTGAGTCTTCAGGGTCTTCTGAGTCTTCAGAGTTTTCTGAGTCTTCTGAGTCTTTAGATTTATCTTGGTGATATCTTTGAGTCTTCATCTTTGAAGTCTTGATTCTCGATTTCATCTTTGAGACTTGATATCTTGAAAACATCTTTGAGTTCTTGAGTCTTGAAACTTATCTGAACTATATCTGCTGACTATACATTTTGCAGATAACATCCTGAATACTCTAAAAACTGAATCCTGACTCATTTACCAAGATCATTACTGAACATGTCATACTCAGGGGTTTTGGGATCTTAATCAAAATCATATAATCTTTTATTAAATTCATCTCCCAACACCTCGGCACAAAGAATAAATAGATACGGTGAAAGGGGGTCACCTTGTCGAAGACCCCTACCCATAATAATGGATCCCACAATATCATCATTTACTTTAAATCTATACCGAATAGGTTGAATACAAAGCATCATCCATCGTATCCATACCTCACCAAAACCCATCCTTCGCAATATAACTTCCAAATAAATCCAATCCACTCGGTCATATGCCTTACTAATATCAATTTTAACCGCCAACTCCCCTACCCTCCCTTTTGTCTTCCTTTTCATGGTATGAATAAGTTCAAAGGCTATTAGAATATTGTCTTGGATTGATCTCCCAGCTACAAACGCATATTGAGATTTATCCACCAACTCCGGCAAAACATTCTTCAAACGATTGCATAATACTTTCGAAAGAATTTTGTAGACCACATTGCTTAAAGATATAGGCCTCAAATCTTTCATAGTGGAAGGGGAATCACATTTTGGTATGAGTGTAACAACCGTGTCATTGAGGCCTTCTGGAAAACACCCATCTCGTAACCAAGACTTACATGCAACAAAAATATCACCTCCCACCACATCCCAAAACTTTTGATAGAAAGCCGGATTAAAACCATCCGGCCTAGGTGATTTATCAGGATGCATTTGATTAACAACTTGAGTGAATTCATCAAAGGTAAAATCAACAATTAACCTGTTATTGTCCTCCAATGTCACACTCGGTTGCACACACATAAGAGCATCTTCAAGCTGTGTACTTAACTCTCCAGATTCAAATAGTTCCTAAATAGAATTCAACACCACATTCACTATCTCAAGTTGATTCTCCACCCAAACACCGCTGGCATCCTGCATTCGTTCTATCCTATTCACTTTTCTTCTCGTGGACGCAACCCTGTGGAAGAAAGTAGTATTCAAGTCCTCATCTCTTAGCCAATGAACCTTGGCTCTTTTCCTCCAATACAAATCCTCTTTTATCAGCAAGGTCAACAACTGCTTACGAACCTCAACAAATTTAGCACTAGCACTGGCATCCGATTTGCCTTGCAATCTTTTCAGTTCGAGTTCTAAATCCTTCTTGTTTTGCTTGAAAGCTGTGGCAACATGATCACCCCATAAAGATAACGTATCGGCCGTAGCCAGGAGTTGGTCAGTTAAAGCAAAATCTCTAAATCCCCACCAGCTCCTTTTCACAACAGATTGAAGATCCTCTTCCTTGAACCATTTATTTTCAAAACAAAATCTCTTTGTACGCCTCATTGTAGTAACTGGAATCAGCTCCAGAAGAATCGGGTTATGATCCGAGATTGGGGTAGTTAAATTCAAGAGTCGAGCCGACGGAAACAACTGCTACCATTGATGAGACCCAAAGGCCTATCTAGTCTTTCTTCAATGAAATCAGGAGTGCCTCTACCCCTCGACCAAGTAAATCGATGGTCACAAAGTGGAATTTCAGTAAACCCACAAAAATTAATCGCCTCCCGAAAGCCATGAAAAAGATGAGGCCGATGTGCCACTCTACCATTTTTATCCTCACCCGTAAGTAAATCATTAAAATCCCCCAAACAAACCCATGGTAAAGAGTTTGCAGAGGCAAATGTTCGTAACAAATTCCAGGAAATATATCTTCTATAACGCTCCAGACAACCATAGAAACCAGTCATCCTCCAATCTACTCAATTGTAAGTAACTTTCATATCAAAATGATTCATCGAATAAGAAAGCAAAGTGCAAGACACATTATTATTCCACATAAAACATAGGCCACCACTCCGGCCATTCCAATCAACTGTAAAACAGTTTAAAAATTTCAACTTCACACGAACAAAATCAAGTTTCACAGAATTAGAAAGAGTTTCGCAAAGAAAAATAATAAAGGGTTGATGAGCTTTAACAAGCTCGCACAGTGCCGAAATTGTAGCAGATTGACCCAAACACCAACAATTCCAACTAAGGGCATTCATCACTCCCGGCAGGCATGCCCGTCGATAAAAAAAAGTACATTTGGAATTTCAAATGGACATAGTATCAAAAGCCTCTGTTGAATTCTCCCCACCCATCACCATTTTATCACGTTTGTGTTTCCTCTCTTCCTCCAACGCAATAGCAGATTCCTCTTCATTAAGGGTACAATTATCATCATACACCGGGTTAATTTGCATAGGCCTATTCAACAAATTATTTTTATGAGAGATATCCCTGGTGGCGTTATAATCAGAATCTTGGTGATTGCCATTCATTCCCTTATTAACACCCATAATATCCGCCCGCACGTTACGGGATTCCTGAAAAATCGACATTGACTGTGCCATAAATTGTTATCATCCGCTAAAATCCATAAATTGATATATGTTGCATTAAAATTTATTTTTATAATTAAAATAATTTTTATGATAGTACTGTTGGGGTTATACTGGAAAGTATGCTTTTACTTTGTATAACCAAACTGAATTTCTGTCTTATTTACTGAAATAAATTATTTATCACTGATGCTTTAAATATCATTGAATGTTACATATATTTACTGCATAATTGTTCAATAAACAGTACGTGTTACATTGTAGTTAATTTAGTGATACCAGATCACAGAAGATTAAATTAACAGTCCCTTGTAACTAAAAGTACGCTGTTCACGACCTAGATGGAAATGAACAATCCATCGTGAAAGGTTGAAGTGTAAGGCTCAGATTGGCTTGTCTTGACCAAGAGATTACACTAGTGCATGACTGATGCACTGAATAGGACCAACAGGAGGATAAATTCTTCAGCACTGAATTAGGAAGAATTAGACCTCAGTGGTTCGTTATTTCTTAATCTTCGTCCCTTAAATAGGATCGTGTGTGATTAGTAATTATTTCTTTGACTTATGACGGGTAGAGAATCAATGAGATTCAATACTTTATATCTTGGACAATATTATTGGTCACATGCGATTGCTAAGATTTAATATGGAGAATCATGTGCAAGTACGCTTGTTCGGCCCCCTTGGGAGGTTCACAAGATTTATCATACCAAATCTTCCAAGTGGAATTAGTTTCCGGTATGGATAATAATGTTGAACCGTTCCTTGACCAAAGACAAAATATATTAATTAAAGGAAAGCTGTTTCAGTGGCTTGAATTAATTAATGAGCTAGATAATCTTAAACACGGGAAATAATGACAGGGAGCCATATTAACAGTAATATGGATTAAGATGGATAGTGCAATATTAATTATGTAGTGGGATTAATTAATATTTATGGGCTTGAATAATATTGTGGCTCAATATTAGATATTCAAAGTCCATTAGAAGGTCCAATCTTAATTCTCCTAAAGGCCCCTCAAGTAGCCCAAACATAATGTCCAATAACTGAAAAAAGTGTTTAAAATAAAATAAATTATGGTTGCTTAATTTTCCAATTTTTTCGAAAAACATGAATAAAAAGGGGAGAAAGTTTTTCTTTGAATTTTGTTATGGAATGAGGATATGTATTCTTGGAATACAAGATTATCTCATTAAATTCAAGAAATCTCCCACTTAGTTATTTATGTGGGATTTTCGAAATTTATGAGAAATAAAGTGAAAGAAAGATTTTCTTGATTTTCTTGAAAAAACATTATGGAAGATATGTATTCTTGGAATACAAGTGTATCTAATAAATTCAAGAAGATCCAAATCTTGGAATCTTTATCCTAAAAATTTCGAAAATACCATAACAATAAGAGAGTGGGATTTTATGGAATATTTTAATTATGGAGAAAAGAATATATTGGATATATATTCAAGATTTCTTGGAGATCAAGAAAGAGATTTTCTCTTCCTTTTTTCCTAGCAAAAATCGGCCACCACTCTCTTATAAATAGGGGATGATTTTTTCATCCCCAAGTGCAATTCCATGTGTTGGAAAAATTAGAAATCCACAAAGGTGGTGCAACATAATTTTATTTTTCCCTTTTGTTAAATTGTTCGCGAGTTCCTACCACCGGATTGTTGAACAAGGATAAGGGAATACTTGAGAAGGTCTTTTGGTGTGTTCGTGTGAACGAAATCCATCTTCTCAATGGTTGTCACTCCGAGAGGTTAGTTCACATAAACCCGTTGTAATTCCGCAAGCGTAGGATTTATGTGAACTGTTTATATGCATGATTTGTTGTTGAATTATTATTTGAATTAATTCATGCTAGTACTAATTGTTAGAATTAAATTTGTATTTAAATATTCATCCCGAATAGATCCGGGCAATTAATTCCCCAACAACTCGTATCAGAGCCTCTGGTTTTCGCTCAATTTTAAATTGTAATTTAATTCGTTTTCATTAAATTTGAAATTGGATAGTAGAATTGCTAGATCTTTTTTGCAGGTATCCAATTGTCATGGTATTTGATGAATGTTTATATTTATGCTTGCATATAAATTATGGTTTTTAATTCGATTCATTCAATTGCTTTTGCTCGCGGAGAAAATCCACTTAGTAGATTAGATTTGTTTGATTCGCTCAATGTAATAGATTGGTTAGATCTAGTTTATTTATTTTTCATAAATAAATTATAACCGGATCTAAAACGGAAAGCAGTAGACGAAGAATTAAAAGACGAGATTCGAATCAGCGCAGTGGGGGCGGTATCGCGCAAACGCGCTGGGAGGGAGGGTATGCCATGATGATGTGCGCAGTAATGCACGGGCGGGGGCGAGGCCGGGGCCGAGCGCCGCATGGGATCGAGCTGGGCGCACAGACAAGGCCGACGACAAGACATGGATGACGCCAGGTGAAGCGCGAGGCGGCACGAAAGGGATCTCGTATGGGCGGGCGCTACGGGTACGCGGGCGCACCTACCGAGGCTTGCCGAGATATGCCGAGTGTTGCTAGGCGACGTGCGCCGGGCGCTTATGCGCGCACTCACGGGCGCGGATCGACACGGCCGGGGAGTGCAAAGCGTGCACTCCGACCCGCGAACTGGTCGATGACGTGGCTTGACATGGCGTTTTTTTTCAAGATGGTCAGGTGGGAGCTTTTCGAGACGAACAATGAAGGCAGTAAAGACGATTTCTCAAGATCAAGACATGACAAAAATTAATCGTGACAATTGGATATATGTGCCCAATGTGTTAATTTTTTGTTTTGATATTTTACATTATTTTATGCTTATTTAAATTGTGTTTAAATATGCGATGCATGAGAAAATGTTTTTTTTGAAAAATCTCACATTCAAAAATTACTAAGTATGTTTAAACAATTAATTGAAAATTTTATTCTGGATAATAAAATTGAATTAATTTTGACCTCCATGATTTATTTATTTGTGGATTCTTTTGGAGAAATTCCCCCTACGGGACGGTCAAAAGATGGATTTCACATGAGTAAATTCCGAAAGGATGATTGTGGGTTATTACTAGTGGCGACGATGACCCTCCCCACGAGGCTCGTTCAAAGCAAAGTAATAATTCTGTATTTAATCATGGTTATTAATTAGGTAAAAAATTGATATGCATATACTTCCCCGAAGTCCCTGTCAATTTTATGTTGGTCAAGTGGGAGCCAACTATTAATATGGATATTAAAGGTTTGTAATTGTTTCTTGTTTTTAACCTGCTTGAATGTGTTTAAGTAATGACCCACGCCCACGCCAAGTGGCTTATTTAAACTGTTTTGAGATGTTGGCTGATGCATGTTCATATTTTTTTGAGATTTTAATATGATACACGTGATCGAACCTTGTGATATGTTTGTGCTTATACAAATTGTTATTTATTTCAGTTCAACATGTCGCAACCTTTTAATCCATTGTATTCTATACTTAAAGACCATCAATTAACTGGTGAAAACTACGTTGTTTGGGAAATGAAAAATTATGATTGTCCTAACTGCACAAGAATCCAAATGGGTGCTTGACACACTAAAACCCGAAAAACCTGCTGAGGAAACTGGCATATGGGACGAGATAGAACGTAGTGAATGGGAGTTGACTAATGAATTGGTGAAGGAAACAATCTTAACATGTATGTCTGATTTGTTGAAACGCCTTCATCAAGGATTTGAATCAGCTGCAGACATTATGCGAAATCTCGAAGAGATGTTTGCACATTCTGCCCATATAGCTATCCAAAGCATAATGCTTGATATGGCAAAGATAAAAATGGAAGAAGGAACGACCGCAAGGGAGTACGTTCTTAGGGTTATGGTTCTCTTTGAGGAACTTGAGATTCTTGGCGAAAAATGTGATTTCAAAACTAAGGTTGATTTCATTCTCCACACTCTGCCAAAGAGCTATGATCATCCCTATCTAGAGTACCTAATGGAAGATCTAGATTTCACTGTGGATGATCTAGTAAATGCTCTTACATTGGTCGAAGAGGAAGTGGAGCGCAAGAAAAAGTACTTGGTTACAAAAGGGTCTTCGTTTCCTTCTAGGCCAATTGGTGGTAAGAACGATGAGAAAGAAAGGCTAAACCAATTGGGCTCAACGTCCCTCAAGAGTGAAGGTTCAAGCAAGAGGAAACATTTGGAGTGCGGAAGTTCGGGACAATGTAGGTCAGCCTGTTCCAATCCTAAAGGAAATGGAAAGAAAGGTAATTCTCACACACTAGTTGTTGAAACTTGTTTAGCTGCGTATGCCTCCCATTTATGGGTGGTGGATACGGGATCCACTGATCATGTTTGTTTCACTTTACAGGGGTTCAAGCGGACCCAACAACTTAGTGGGAGTGAGATCCTCATCACACTGGGCGATGCTACGAGACTGGCAGCCGAAGCAGTGGGAAAAGTGCTCCTGTCTTTTGAAGACATAGTTTTAATTTTAAGAAATGTTCTTTACGTTCCTAGTTTTAGAAAGAATTTAATTTCGGTTTCTAAACTCTACCTTGATGGATATTCGGTTACTTTTGATAAAGCTGTTACCATTTCTTTTTATGATAAATTTATATGTCATGGAACGTTGTTGAACAATCTCTATACAATTAACTGTGCACACCACTCACGAAATGCATCCTATAACACATCAACTGTTTCCGATAAAAGAAAACGTTCATCAGACGTGAACGAGACACTTCTATGGCATCTTAGATTGGGACATATTAATCCAAAACGGATTCAAAGGTTGGTAGAAGATGATTCATTGGAGTCTCTCCGGGTTGAATCAATCCCAACTTGCGAATCATGTTTGGAGGGTAAAATGACCAAGAGGGCATTCGGAGCCAAGGGGAATAGAGCCAAAGAAATGTTAGAAATCGTTCACACAGACGTATGTGGTCCAATGTGAATCAAAGCAAGAGGAGGTTATGAGTATTTCATCACCTTTATTGATGATTACTCAAGGTACGACTACATTTTCCTTATGAAGCATAAATCTGAGACCTTTGACAAATTCAAAGAATTTAAGGCCCAAGCAGAGAATCAAAGGGAAAAACGTATCAAGTCTCTACGATCTGATCGTGGAGGCGAGTACCTCAGCGATGAGTTTTTTAACTACTTGTCAGATGAAGGGATTGTATCCCAGCTAACTGCACCCGGAACCCCTCAACAAAACGGGGTTGCAGAGCGAAGAAACAAAACTCTTTTAGAAATGGTTAGATCAATGATGAGTTATGCGGATCTACCCAAGTCATTCTAGGGTCATGCCTTGGAAACATCGGCTTATATTCTGAACTTGGTGCCATCCAAATCGGTTCCCAAAACTCCCAAAGAATTGTGGACCGGGCGCAAGCCCAGTTTGAGACACATGATAATTTGGGGGTGTCCGGCCTACGTGTTGGACAAGGAAGCCGGAAAATTGGATCCTCGATCAGAATTAAGATTGTTTATAGGATACCCCGAGGGAACAAAAGGGTGCATGTTCTATGGTCCCGAAGATCAAAAGGTGGTAATTAGCACTCACTTTAGATTTTTGGAAGAAGACTATATGAACGAAAGAAAGCCCAGAAGTGAGATTACCTTAAATGAGCTAAGGGGGCTAACCTCAGTGCCAACTGTACAAGATAACATACCAAACGACACACTTACACAACCGGAACCTCGTCGTAGTGGGAGGGTTGTAAGACAACTCGATAGATTCATGGGGATGGGAGAGTCCTCAGACTTAGTCCCCGGTCAAGATGAATCAGACCCATGGACTTACGACGAGGCAATTCAAGACAAGGATGCGGTTTCTTGGCAAACAGCAATGGAAGCCGAAATGGGTTCTATGGATCGTAACAGAGTGTGAGAGCTAGTCGAACCACTTAATGGGGTCAAACCCATTGGCTGCAAGTGGGTATACAAGAGAGAAAAGAGACCCTGGGATTTTAAGGTGGAAACCTTCAAGGCAAGGCTTGTGGCGAAAAGGTTATACTCGTAAAGAGGGATCGACTAGGAGGAAACCTTCTCACCAGAGCAATGCTCAAGTCCATCTCAATTCTCTTGTCGATTGTCACAAGATCTCGACTTTGAAATCTGGCAAATGGATGTCAAGACGACTTTCCTTAACGGAAGTCTTGAAGAGAAAATCTATATGCAACAACCCCAAGGTTTCGTTGGAAAAGACCAAGAACACCTAGTTTGAAAGCTCAAGAAGTCCATTTATGGACTCAAACAAGCATCCAGAGCTTGGAACCAATGTTTTGATCAAGTAATAAAGTCTTATGGGTTCGATCAAAATGAATACGAAAGTTGTGTGTACAAGAAGCGTGTCAGAACTGCATTGGTATTCTTAGTACTATACGTAGAAGACATTTTGCTCATCGGTGACGATGTAAAGGTGTTGTCAGACGTAAGGGCATGACTTTCAAAACAGTTTGATATGAAGGACTTAGGGGAAGCCGTGCACATCCTTGGGATCAAGATCACTCGAGATCGCAAGAAAATGATGATAGGCTTATCACAAGCTTCATAGACACTGTCTTGAAGCGATTCAAAGATCGCGAGATTCCAAGAAAGACTTCGTACCTTTCAGACATGGAATCCATATAACCAAGGAAATGTGCCCTAAGACACAAAAAGAGATGGATGACATGAAAGGCATTCCTTATGCTTCGGCTGTCGGAAGCCATATGTATGCAATGTTGTGCACGAGATCGGATATCTACTTTGCTGTTGGCATGGTGGCAAGATATCAAAATGTAATCCAGAAAAAGAACATTGATCTGACGATTAAGAACATTACGAAAGTATCCGAAAAGAACTTCGGGATAGAATGTTAGTTTATCGCCAGACGATCTAATCCCCATCGGTTATCACGGACTCGGTTTCCAATCGGACTTAGATTCCGAAAATCTACCTCCCAGAGTGTTTTTGCATGGGGAGGAGCCATGACATGGGGAAGCGTTAAGTTTGAAAATGCATCGCCGATTCTACCATGAAAGTCGAATCGTAGTCGCTTATGCGGCAAATGAAAAAGCGGTTTGGCTCAAGAACTTCCTAGTGGACTTGGATGTAGTTCGAATTTGCCCAAAGACAATCATCATTTCTTCGTGATAATGCCGGGAAGCGATTGCAAATTCAAGGGAACCAAGAGCCCACAAGGCCAACAAACACATTGAAAGGAAATACCATCTTATACGAGAAATCGTTAGAGAGGAGATATAGAGGTGGCAAAGATCGCGTCGAAGACAACCCAGCGAGATCCATTCACAAAGGGTCTCGCCTCGACACACATTCGAGACATTTGGAAGGAATGGGTGTCAAGATCGTTGCCAATCTGCTTTGAGTATAAGTGGGAGATATTATTAGGTTACGTGTAGGTGACATTAGATGTCACGATTAGAACTACACGAGATATGATGTAGTATACTTAAAACCGGACTTTGAGTATAAGTGGGAGATTGTTGGGGTTATCTTTGAAAGTATGCTTTTACTTTGTATAACCAAAACCAATTTCCGCCTTATTTATTGAAATAAATTATTTATCACTGATGCTTTAAATATCATTGAATGTTACATATATTTACTGCATAATTGTTCAATAAACAGTACGTGTTACATTATAGTTAATTTAGTGATACCATGTCACATAAGATTAAATTAACAGTCCCTTGTAACTAAAAAAATGTACTGCTCACGACCTAGATGGAAATGAACAATCCATTGTGAAAGGTTGAAGTGTAAGGCTCAGATTGGCTTGTCTTGACCAAGAGATTACACTAGTGCATGACTGATGCGCTGAATAGGACCTATAGGAGGATAAATTCTTCAGCACTGAATTAGGAAGAATTAGACCTCAGTGGTTTGTTATTTCTTAATCTTCATCCCTTAAATAGGATCGTGTGTGGTTAGTAGTTATTGCTTTGACTTATGACGGGTAGAGAATCAATGAGATTCAATACTTTATATCTTGGACAATATTATTGGTCACATGCGATTGCTAAGATTTAATATGGAGAATCGTGTTGCAAGCACGCTTTGTTCGACGGTTCTTGGGCGGTTCATAAGATTTATCATACCAAATCTTGCAAGTGGAATTAGTTTCCGGTATGGATAATAATGTTGTACCGTTCCTTGACCAAGGACAAAAGATATTAATTAAAGGAAAGCTGTTTCAGTGGCTTGAATTAATTAATGGGCTAGATAATCTTAAACACGGGAAATAATGATCGGGAGCCATATTAATAGTAATATGGGTTAAGATGGATAGTGCAATATTAATTATGTAGTGAGATTAATTAATATTTATGGGCTTGAATAATATTGTGGCTCAATATTAGATATTCAAAGTCCATTAGAAGGTCCAATCTTAATTCTCCTAAAGGCCCCTCAAGTAGCCCTAACATAATGTCCAATAACTGAAAAAGGTGTTTAAAATAAAATAAATTATTGTTGCTTAATTTTCCATTTTTTTTGAAAAACATGAATAAAAAGGGGAGAAAGATTTTCTTTGAAATTTGTTATGGAATGAGGATATGTATTATTGGAATACAAGATTATCTCATTAAATTCAAGAAATCTCCCACTTAGTTATTTATGTGGGATTTTCGAAAATTATGAGAAATAAAGGGAAAGAAAGATTTTCTTGATTTTCTTGAAAAGATATTATGGAAGATATGTATTCTTGGAATACAAGTGTATCTCATAAATTCAAGAAGATCCAAATCTTGGAATCTTTATCCTAAAAATTTCGAAAATACCATAACAATAAGAGAGTGGGATTTTATGGAATATTTTAATTAGGAGAAAAAAAAATATTGGATATATATTCAAGATTTCTTGGAGATCAAGAAATAGATTTTCTCTTCCTTTTTTCCTAGCAAAAATCTGCCACCACCCTGTTATAAATAGGGGATGATTTTTTCATCCCCAATTGCAATTCCTTGTGTTGGAAAAATTAGAAATCCACAAAGGTGGTGCAACATAATTTTATTTTTCCCTTTTGTTAAATTCTTCTCGAGTTCCTACCACCGGATTGTTGAACAAGGATAAGGGAATACTTGAGAAGGTCTTTTGGTGTGTTCGTGTGAACGGGATCCATCTTCTCAACGGTTATCACTCCGAGAGGTTAGTTCACATAAACCCATTGTAATTCCGCAAGCGTATGATTTATGTGAACTTTTTATATGCATGATTTGTTGTTGAATTATTATTTGAATTAATATAGTATTAATTCATGCTAGTAATAATTGTTAGAATTAAATTTGTATTTAAATATTCATCCCGAATAGATCCGAGCAATTAATTCCCCAACAACTAGTATCAGAGCCTCGGTTTTGGGTTCTGAATTTTAAATTATAATTTAATTCGTTTTCATTAAATTTGAAATTGGATAGTAGAATTGCTAGATCTTTTTTTGCAGGTATCCAATTGTCATGGTATTTGATGAATGTTTATATTTATGCATGCATATAAATTGTGGTTTTTAATTCGATTCGTTCGAATTTGTTTTGCCTCGTGAGAAAATCCACGAGTAGATTAGGATTTGTTTAATTCGTTCAATGTAATAGACTAGTCTAGATCTAGGTTTATTTATTTTTCATAAATAAATTGTAACCGGATCGGAAACGGAGCAGAGACGAAGAATTAAATGACGAGATCCTAAACCGAAAAGCAGTGAGGGCAAGGCCGCATCTTAAACGCGCTGCGGAGGCATGTGCTCGATGCGGACGCGCAGACGCAGCCAAGACGCACGGGGGCGCAGGTCGGTGGGCCGAGCGACGCGGATCGAGCCGGCGGACGCAAGCAAGCGGTTTCATGCGCGAGTCAAGGATGCGCTTTGTGGGCGCTACGATGGATGCGCACGGACGGGACGCGAGGCGAGGTTAAGGATCCGTATGGGCGGCGCCACTGCACGCCTACTTAAATGTCAATATCTCTACCTTGAATTACCCACAATACCTCTTCTTTATTACACTCAAATCCACTTTTCACTTTTCTCCTTAGTTTGCGTGTCGTTTTCAGTGTTGCAATCCTCTTGGGACGGAAGGAGTAATAAACAACTCGCTCGTTAAAACACAAAAAAAAAGTGATATAAAAAAAGAGTTGGGACGGAGAGGAAATAATACTTTAAAATAAAATAAAATTCAAGCGATCTGTTTCACTATAAACCTACTAAAAAAATACTATACACTATGTAAAAATAAGACATTTTTTTTAAAGAATCAATTACAATAGTTTCCTAACATATCGAGGAATACTCGAGTGACGTTCATTAATTAACATCAAATTTCAGTAATAAAATAATACTTCCTCCGTTCCATTATAATTTTCTCACTTTTTTTTATGAAAGTCCCACTATAATTTTCTCATTCCATAAAAAGAAAAAGTAACTCCACTATCTATAATTTTATCCTCACTTTTTACATAAATTTACAAAAAAATGACACTCACTACTCCACTCATTACTCCACTTACTTTTTTTTCTCTCTCCCAATACCTAAAACTAGCTTTCATTTTTATTATTTTTTTATTATTCTTTAAACAAAACAATAAAAAAAAACCGGGATAATTACATTGGGACGGAGGGAGTAATAAACAACTCGCACACAAAACAACTCGCGTGCGGGATAATTACTCTAATTTTTTTATTAATTTTTGTGTGCGAGTTATTTATTAATATTTGAAATAATAAAGTGACTTTTAAGGTGGGGTATGATAGTCTTTACCCTCCTCTGTCATGCGCATTTTTTAAAATTACTTTGTCATTTCAAATAGTAATAAAAAACCCGCTCGCTAAAACACGAGCGAACAGTAACTGTGCAAAGTATTCCGGGATGGAGGTAATATAAGTTTTCACGGTTAATAATGATTTATAAATCACGAGTAATGTGGGCCCTTTTATTAAAACTAGATTGTTCCATAATATTAATAATATTGATGCATATATATACACACTTATATAGAACTCTAACATAAATGCTTCGCTCTTATAATTGGCGAATTTATGCATACCTTTATACTTAAGAAAGATAATGAATATTCCGTCAAAAAAAAGAAAAGAAAGATAATGAATAATTTGAGCTTTTATATTGTGTACTAAGATAATAATAATAAGGTGAGGTTATCCTGTTAAAATATATTATGCTTTTTAAAGAGTTGACTCGTTTATTGAGTCTAATAAGTTTTTAAAATTATCACATTTCTTTTATTTCTTGACATTTAGATAAAATTAATCAAACCTTATACTTTATTTATAATTATGTGTTGGCTGCTAATATTACTACTACTATTATTAGTATGTATGCAGGTTTATGTTTAGTAATGTGTGTGAGTTATATATAGGGCGTGTGTGTCTATATATGTATACTATATATATGTATTAATTTACTATATTAATGTGTGAGTTTTATTAATTTAAATTAACATTGTTAAATTAATGGGTTATGCGTTTGAACTGGTTTTGGCGAGACGTGTGCAGAGGTTTGTGATTTGGGGTGTGAGTTTTTACCATTTCAATTATTATTATTATTATTATTATTAATTTTTTTTTTCTATAGTGATGTGTTGTGGGTATGCAGATTGTTTGCCAGTAGTTATGTGTTAATCAAGTGTTGTGTGCTTTAGGCCTTTAACTAATAAATATTATAAATTAAAAAGTATAATAGTTTTTTTTTTAAAAGAATCAATTACAATAATTCATTTTACTACCGACACATGATAATCACCACAAGAGGGGGACCACCACCCCATAATTTTAGGCCTTTAACTAATAAATATTATAAATTAAAAAGCATAATAGGTTTTTTTTTTTTTTAAAGGCAATCAATTACAGTAATTCCTTCTACCACCGGACACATGATAATCACCACAAGAGGGGGACCACCACCCCATAAGAGGGGTACCACCACAAGAGGGAATAAATTCCCTTTTCGTGTCTCGAACTCGGGACCTCAAGGTCTCAGGTGATGGAGCTCTAATCACTTGAGTTATCCACACTTGACAATATAATAGGTTTTATTACAACTATTAGTAAAATTATTTCTCACTATTCATTCGTGTAAATTATTAGATAGTATATGTTTAAGATATACTAGATGATTGGGGGGTCGTCTATGATAATTATGTGAGCGATGTGTTTTATCAAATTAAATATTTTTTTAAATTGAAAAATTATACTTGAAATATATTTTACTCCATTATGATTAATTTAATTAAAAATATCAATTATGTGACAACATATTTATTATTTTAATTTTACTATTGAGACTGAAGGTCACTTAATTATCTTTTATATTGTTAAATGGTTATTTACAATAGTTAATGAATTTGTCTGATAATTTATTTATCTGCTAAAGATTATTTAGTAAATAAATATCATTAGAATTTTATATATTACTCCTTTTCAACTGTTAAGTAAAACATGTGTTTAAATTATAGATGAGTTGTGCCATAAATTGTTTTTTTTTAAAGCGAAAACCAACTCAGCACAAGCAAGTTCTATTGGTAAGGCCGTTCACAAAGTCCGATACTCGACCCAATAATGAGGACTAGAGTACTTTTTAGAATTCCTAGCCAAACAGTGAGCCATACAATTGGCATCACGAGAAACCCATTTAACAATGTAATGTGGTTTAGAACGTAGCACACTCTTGCATCCTTCAATAATACTACCGAACGTAGAATTAGGCGATAAAGAACGATTAACCGCATCAACTACCATCTTAGCATCCATCTCTATAATGACTCTCGTCAACCCCATCTCCTTAATCCATGAAAGAGCTTCATGTAGTCCTATCGCCTCCCCCTCTTCCGACTTGTATACTCCCGGCATAACATGAGTACGGCTATATACATGCTTTCCCCATTCATCATGGAGAATAAATCCAAGACCCATCTCCCATGTTTCCGAGAAGAAAGTCGCATCAATATTAAGCTTTAGAAAGTCACGAAGGGGTCTATGCCAACATTTGCAGTTCAACCTTCTCACCACCATATCCTTCGAGCTGCGAGAGTTCCTCCATTCCACCAAACACTGCCCAGATAGCCGGACCATAGTAGCAACAACAATACTGGTGGATTTCCAAACATGAGCATTACGCTCTCGCCAAAGACTCCATAAAGTCATGCAAAAAACCTCCGCCGATTCAATAGATAATGACGAGATAAGCTTCAGTGTCCAATCACACAAGCCATCACTTTCAAGAATCATGGCTTCAAGCAAATCTAGCAGCGACACTAGTCTCCAACATTCTTGAGCAAGACTACAATCCACAAAGAGATGCCAACCCGATTCATATCCAATATCACAATTACCACAAGTTGTTTCAACCACCATATGTTGACGCCTCAGTTCTACTCTGGTTGGGGTAAAACCTTTGCATATCCTCCATATACACGATTTTACTTTAGGGGGAATCTGTAGCGACCAAAGTCGGGCCCACCCCTTCGAAATGTTTCCATTGAAATCAGATATCAATCGCATACCCAATTTATAAGCTGACCTCACCATATAGTTCCCAGTTCTATCAAAATGCCATGTAATTGTATCCTGGAATCCAATAGGCGGTATAGCCGTGTTGAGAATTTTTGTTGCATCATCGGCCGAGAAAGCTTCCCGAATAACTGGGACATCCCAAAAATATGTGCCCGAAATCAATAAATCCGCAACGACCATGTCTTCAAAACCGTGCACACTAGTGGTGTTCGAATAAAAAAATCATCATCTGAATCCAACCAAGGCTGGTTCCACACCCTTACTCTATCACCGACACCAACCTTTCAACGTGTGCCCTTCCTGACCAAATCCTTCGCCATCCAAATGCCACGCCAAGTGTAACTCAGATTTCATCCAACCGACGATGATAGAAAATTGCCACGATTGAAGTATTTCGCTTTGAGCACACCACATACCAGGGCATTTGGTTCGTTCATCAGTCTCCACCCCATTTTCCCTAATAACGCCAAGTTTAATATATGCAGGTTCTTGAAAGACATACCTCCATTATCCTTATCTGTACATAATGCCTCCCAAGACGACCAAGTTAAACCTTTTGCATTATTAGAATCATGACTCCACCAAAATACATTCAACATTCTATGGAGCTCATGAAGAAACGTATCAGGTAGCAAGAAGACACTCATACAATATGTGGGGATAACTTGAGCAACAACCTTTATCATAACCTCTTTACCCGCTTTAGAAAGTTTCTTACCCTTCCATGCATTGAGTTTTTGCCAGACACGATCCCTTATATATGCAAACACCTTTTTTTTGTTACAAATAATTAAGGACGGCATCCCTAAATAACACCCAGTATTGAGTGCTTGATGGATCCCTAAAATCTAATTCAACACATCCCTCAACCTCTCATCCACATTCGAACTGAACAAAGTCCACGATTTTGAGTAATTTATTGCTTGCACAGAAATCTGCTCATACAAAATCAAAACATTTTTAAGAGATTGTACTTTAGATTGGGTCGCTCTACAGAAGAGTAGACAATCGTCCGCAAATAATAAGTGAGAAATCATCGGACTCCATCGACAAACTTTCCCTCCATGCAAATGACCTTCCCGATTCATCCTTCTCATGAGTGAAGAGAGACCCTCGGCACAAAGAATAAATAGATACGGTGAAAGGGGGTCACCTTGTTGAAGACCCCTACCCGGAATAATGGATCCCACAATATCATCATTTACTTTAAATCTATACCGAATAGTTTGAATACAAAGCATCATCCATCGTATCCATACCTCACCAAAACCCATCCTTCGCAATATAGCTTCCAAATAAATCCAATCCACTCGGTCATATGCCTTACTAATATCAATTTTAACCGCCAACTCCCCTACCCTCCCTTTTGTCTTCCTTTTCATGGTATGCATAAGTTCAAAGGCTATTAGAATATTGTCTTGGATTGATCTCCCAGCTACAAACTCATATTGAGATTTATCCACCAACTCCGGCAAAACATTCTTCAAACGATTGCATAATACTTTCGAAAGAATTTTGTAGACCACATTGCTTAAAGATATAGGCCTCAAATCTTTCATAGTGGAAGGGGAATCACATTTTGGTATGAGTGTAACAACCGTGTCATTGAGGCCATCTGGAAAACACCCATCTCGTAAACAAGACGTACATGCAACAAAAATATCACCTCCCACCACATCCCAAAACTTTTGATTGAAAGCCGGATTAAAACCATCCGGACCAGGTGATTTATCAGGATGCATTTGATTAACAACTTGAGTGAATTCATCAAAGGTAAAATCAACAATTAACCTGTTATTGTCCTCCAATGTCACACTCGGTTGCACACACATAAGAGCATCTTCAAGCTGTGTACTTAACTCTCCAGATTCAAATAGTTCCTAAATAGAATTCAACACCACATTCACTATCTCAAGTTGATTCTCCACCCAAACACCGCTGGCATCCTGCATTCGTTCTATCCTATTCACTTTTATTCTCGTGGACGCAACCCTGTGGAAGAAAGAAGTATTCAAGTCCTCATCTCTTAGCCAATGAACCTTGGCTCTTTGCCTCCAATACAAATCCTCTTTTATCAGCAAGGTCAACAACTGCTTACGAACCTCAACAAATTTAGCACTAGCACTGGCATCCGATTTGCCTTGCAATCTTTTCAGTTCGAGTTCTAAATCCTTCTTGTTTTGCTTGAAAGCTGTGTCAACATGATCACCCCATAAAGATAACGTATCGGCCGTAGCCAGGAGTTGGTCAGTTAAAGCAAAATCTCTAAATCCCCACCAGCTCCTTTTCACAACAGATTGAAGATCCTCTTCCTTGAACCATTTATTTTCAAAACAAAATCTCTTTGTACGCCTCATTGTAGTAACTGGAATCAGCTCCAGAAGAATCGGGTTATGATCCGAGATTGGGGTAGTTAAATTCAAGAGTCGAGCCGACGGAAACAACTGCTACCATTGATGAGACCCAAAGGCCTATCTAGTCTTTCTTCAACGAAATCAGGAGTGCCTCTACCCCTAGACCAAGTAAATCGATGGCCACAAAGTGGAATTTCAGTAAACCCACAAAAATTAATCGCCTCCCGGAAGCCACGAAAAAGATGAGGCCGATGTGCCACTCTACCAGTTTTATCCTCACCCGTAAGTAAATCATTAAAATCCCCCAAACAAACCCATGGTAAAGAGTTTGCAGAGGCAAATGTTCATAACAAATTCCAGGAAATATATCTTCTATAACGCTCCAGACAACCATAGAAACCAGTCATCCTCCAATCTACTCCATTGTAAGTAACTTTCATATCAAAATGATTCATCGAATAAGAAAGCAAAGTGCAAGACACATTATTATTCCACATAAAACATAGGCCACCACTCCGGCCATTCCAATCAACTGTAAAGCAGTTTGGAAATTTCAACTTAACACGAACAAAATTAAGTTTCACAGAATTAGAAAGAGTTTCGCAAAGAAAAATAATAAAGGGTCGATGAGCTTTAACAAGCTCACACAGTGCCAGAATTGTAGCAGATTGACCCAAACACCTACAATTCCAACTAAGGGCATTCATCACTCCCGGCAGGCATGCCCGCCGATAAAAAAAAATACATTTGGAATTTCAAATGTACATAATATCAAAAGCCTCTGTTGACTTCTCCCCACCCATCACCATTTTACCACGTTTGTGTTTCCTCTCTTCCTCCAACGCAATAGCAGATTCCTCTTCATTAAGGGTACAATTATCATCATACACCCAAGTTAATTTGATAGCCTATTCAACAAATTATTTTTATGAGAGATATCCCTGGTGGCGTTATAATCAGAATCTTGATGATTGCCATTCATTCCCTTATTAACGCCCATGATATCCGCCCGCACGTTACGGGATTCCTGAAAAATCGACATTGACTGTGCCATAAATTGTTATCATCCGCTAAAATGCATAAATTGATATATGTTGCATTAAAATTTATTTTTATAATTAAAATAATTTTTATGATAGTACTGTTGGGGATATACTGGAAAGTATGCTTTTACTTTGTATAACCAAACTGAATTTCTGTCTTATTTACTGAAATAAATTATTTATCACTGATGCTTTAAATATCATTGAATGTTACATATATTTACTGCATAATTGTTCAATAAATAATACGTGTTACATTGTAGTTAATTTAGTGATACCAGAATCACGAAGATTAAATTAACAAATCCCTTTGTAACTAAAAAAAGTACGCTTACCACGACCTAGATGGAAATGAACAATCCATCGTGAAAGGTTGAAGTGTAAGGCTCGGGATTGGCTTGTCTTGACCAAGAGATTACACTAGTGCATGACTGATGCACTGAATAGGACCAACAGGAGGATAAATTTTTCAGCACTGAATTAGGAAGAATTAGACCTCAGTGGTTCGTTATTTCTTAATCTTCGTCCCTTAAATAGGATCGTGTGTGGTTAGAAATTATTTCTTTGACTTATGACGGGTAGAGAATCAATGAGATTCAATACTTTATTTCTTGGACAATATTATTGGTCACATGCGATTGCTAAGATTTAATATGGAGAATCATGTGTGCAAGTAAATACGCTTTGTTCGATTTGGTTCCCTGGGAGGTTCACAAGATTTATCATACCAAATCTTGCAAGTGGAATTAGTTTCCGGTATGGATAATAATGTTGAACCGCTTCCTTGACCAAGGACAAAAGATATTAATTAAAGGAAAGTCGTTTTTTTTGAATTAATTAATGAGCTAGATAATCTTAAACACGGAAATAATGACCGGAGCCATATTAATAAAGAATATGGATTAAGATGGATAGTCTAATATTAATTATGTAGTGGGATTAATTAATATTTATGGGCTTGAATAATATTGTGACTCAATATTAGATATTCAAAGTCCATTAGAAGGTCCAATCTTAATTCTCCTAAAGGCCCCTCAAGTAGCCCAAACATAATGTCCAATAACTGAAAAAAGTGTTTAAAATAAAATAAATTATGGTTGCTTAATTTTCCAATTTTTTCGAAAAACATGAATAAAAAGGGGAGAAAGTTTTTCTTTGAATTTTGTTATGGAATGAGGATATGTATTCTTGGAATACAAGATTATCTCATTAAATTCAAGAAATGTCCCACTTAGTTATTTATGTGGGATTTTCGAAAATTATGAGAAATAAAGGGAAATAAAGATTTTCTTGATTTTCTTGAATAAAATATTATGGAAGATATGTATTCTTGGAATACAAGTGTATCTAATAAATTCAAGAAGATCCAAATCTTGAAATCTTTATCCTAAAAATTTCGAAAATACCATAACTATAAGAGAGTGGGATTTTATGGAATATTTTAATTATGGAGAAAAGAATATATTGGATATATATTCAAGATTTCTTGGAGATCAAGAAATAGATTTTCTCTTCCTTTTTTCCTAGCAAAAATCGGCCACCACCCTCTTATAAATAGGGGATGATTTTTTCATCCCCAAGTGCAATTCCATGTGTTGGAAAAATTAGAAATCCACAAAGGTGGTGCAACATAATTTTATTTTTCCCTTTTGTTAAATTGTTCGCAAGTTCCTACCACCGGATTGTTGAACAAGGATAAGGGAATACTTGAGAAGGTCTTTTGGTGTGTTCGTGTGAACGGGATCCATCTTCTCAATGGTTGTCACCCCGAGAGGTTAGTTCACATAAACCCGTTGTAATTCCGCAAGCGTAGGATTTATGTGAACTGTTTATATGCATGATTTGTTGTTGAATTATTATTTGAATTAATATAGGATTAATTCATGCTAGTAATAATTGTTAGAATTAAATTTGTATTTAAATATTCATCCCGAATAGATCCGGGCAATTAATTCCCCAACAACTCGTATCAGAGCCTCGGTTTCGGGCTCTGAATTTTAAATTGTAATTTAATTCGTTTTCATTAAATTTGAAATTGGATAGTAGAATTGCTAGATCTTTTTTGCAGGTATCCAATTGTCATGGTATTTGATGAATGTTTATATTTATGCATGCATATAAATTGTGGTTTTTAATTCGATTCGTTCGAATTCGTTTTGCCTCGTGAGAAAATCCACGAGTAGATTAGGATTTGTTTAATTGCTCAATGTAATGTTTAGATTAGGTTTATTTATTTTCATAAATAAAAATATAAATTATGATCAAACGGAGCACAGACGAAACGAATTAAAAAAACGGATTTAACCGGGCGCAGGGCGGGGAGTTATTTTGGGCGAGGCAATATAAAGCGCGCGAAATAACGTTAAGAGATAAATACAGGCTTGCGGCCCAAAGGCGAGGAAATGGCGAGAATGACGCAAGTAGACGAAGGTTATGGTTCGGATGAACCAAAGATTCGCTACGATTTCAAACATCGATTTAACGAGGTGAGCAGCGGCACCCTATTCAGAGATCGCAGATGGGGATGAGCGACGTACAAAGCCTACCGAGGCTTGTCGAGATATGTCGAAAGGCCAAGAAAAGGAGGCGCTGGCGCTTACGCTACAAGATAAGACGATCGAGACGACACGCGGGAAAATAATGTGCAAAGGCAGCCCGAAAGAAGGCACTTAATCGTCGATGACGTGGCTTGACATGGCGTTTTTGTTCGAGACGGTTAGGTGGGAGGTTTTCGAGACGAACGATGAAGGCCGTAAAGACGATTTCTCAAGATCAAGACATGACAAAAATTAACCGTGACAATTGGATATATGTGCCCAATGTGTTAATTTTTGTTTTGATATTTTACATTATTTTATGCTTATTTAAATTGTGTTTAAATATGCGATGCATGAGAAAATGTTTTTTTTTGAAAAATCTCACCTTTGAAAATTACTAAGTATGTTTAAACAATTAATTGACAATTTTATTCCGGATAATAAAATTGAATTAATTTTGACCTACATTATTTATTTATTTGTGGATTCTTTTGGAGAAATTCCCTCCCCACGAGGCTCGTTCAAAGCAAAGTAATAATTCTGTATTTAATCATGGTTATTATTTAGGTATAAAATTGATATGCATATACTTCCCCGAAGTCCCTGTCAATTTTATATTGGTCAAGTGGGAGCCAACTATTAATCTGGATATTAAAGGTTTGTAATTGTTTCTTGTTTGTAACCTGCTTGAATGTGTTTAAGTAATGACCCACGCCACGTGGCTTATTTAAACTGTTTTGAGATGTTGGCTGATAATTGTTCATATTTTTTTGAGATTTTAATATGATACACGTGATCGAACCTTGTGATATGTTTGTGCTTATACAAATTGTTATTTATTTTAGTTCAGCATGTCGCAACCTTTTAATCCATTGTATTCTATACTTAAAGACCATCAATTAACTGGTGAAAACTACGTTGTTTGGAAATGAAAAATTATGATTGTCCTAACTGCACAAGAATACAAATAGGTGCTTGACACACTAAAACCCAAAAAACCTGCTGAGGAAACTGGCATATGGGACGAGATAGAACGTAGTGAATGGGAGTTGACTAATGAATTGGTGAAGGAAACAATCTTAACATATATGTCTGATTTGTTGAAACGCCTTCATCAAGGATTTGAATCAGCTGCAGACATTATGCGAAATCCCATATAGCTATCCAAAGTATAAGGCTTGATATGGCAAAGATAGAAATGGAAGAAGGAACGATCGCAAGGGAGTACGTTCTTAGGGTTATGGTTCTCTTTGAGGAACTTGAGATTCTTGGCGAAAAATGTGATTTCAAAACTAAGGTTGATTTCATTCTCCACACTCTGCCAAAGAGCTATGATCATCCCTATCTAGAGTACCTAATGGAAGATCTAGATTTCACTGTGGATGATCTAGTAAATGCTCTTACATTGGTCGAAGAGGAAGTGGAGCGCAAGAAAAAGTACTTGGTTACAAAAGGGTCTTCTTTTCCTTCTAGGCCAATTGGTGGTAAGAACGATGAGAAAGAAAGGCTAAACCAAGTGGGATCAACGTCCCTCAAGAGTGAAGGTTCAAGCAAGAGGAAACGTTTGGAGTGCGGAAGTTCGGGACAATGGAGGTCAGCCTGTTCCAATCCTAAAGGAAATGGAAAGAAAGGTAATTCTCACGCACTAGTTGTTGAAACTTGTTTAGCTGCGTATGCCTCCCATTTATGGGTGGTGGATACGGGATCCACTGATCATGTTTGTTTCACTTTACAGGGGTTCAAGCGGACCCAACAACTTAGTGGGAGTGAGATCCTCATCACACCGGGCGATGCTACGAGAGTGGCAGCTGAAGCAGTGGGAGAAGTGCTCCTGTCTTTTGAAGACATAGTTTTAATTTTAAGAGATGTTCTTTACGTTCCTAGTTTTAGAAAGAATTTAATTTCGGTTTCTAAACTCTACCTTGATGGATATTCGGTTACTTTTGATAAAGCTGTCACCATTTCTTTTTATGATAAATTTATATGTCATGGAACTTTGTTGAACAATCTCTATACAATTAACTGTGCACACCACTCACGAAATGCATCATATAACACATCAACTGTTTCCGATAAAAGAAAACGTTCATCAGACGTGAACGAGACACTTCTATGGCATCTTAGATTGGGACATATTAATCCAAAAAGGATTCAAAGGTTGGTAGAAGATGATTCATTGGAGTCTCTCCGGGTTGAATCAATCCCAACTTGCGAATCACTTTTGGAGGGTAAAATGACCAAGAGGGCATTCAGAGCCAAGGGGAATAGAGCCAAAGAAGTGTTAGAAATCGTTCACACAGACGTATGTGGTCCAATGTGAATCAAAGAAAGAGGAGGTTATTAGTATTTCATCACCTTTATTGATGATTACTCAAGGTACGACTACATTTTCCTTATGAAGCATAAATCTGAGACCTTTGACAAATTCAAAGAATTTAAGGCTCAAGCAGAGAATCAAAGGGAAAAATGTATCAAGTCTCTACGATCTGATCGTGGAGGCGAGTACCTCAGCGATGAGTTTTTGAACTACTTGTCAGATGAAGGGATTGTATCCCAGCTAACTGCACCTGGAACCCCTCAACAAAACGGGGTTGCAGAGCGAAGAAACAAAACTCTTTTAGAAATGGTTAGATCAATGATGAGTTATGCGGATCTACCCAAGTCATTCTAGGGTCATGCCTTGGAAACATCGGCTTATATTCTGAACTTGGTGCCATCCAAATCGGTTCTCAAAACTCCCAAAGAATTGTGGACCTGGCGCAAGCCCAGTTTGAGACACATGATAATTTGGGGGTGTCCGGCCTACGTGTTGGACAAGGAAGCCGGAAAATTGGATCCTCTATCAGAATTAAGGTTGTTTATAGGATACCCCGAGGGAACAAAAGGGTGCATGTTCTATGGTCCCGAAGATCTAAAGGTGGTAATTAGCACTCACTTTAGATTTTTGGAAGAAGACTATATGAACGAAAGAAAGCCCAGAAGTGAGATTACCTTAAATGAGCTAAGGGGGCTAACCTCAGTGCCAACTGTACAAGATAACATACCAAACGACACACTTACACAACCAGAACCTCGTCGTAGTGGGAGGGTTGTAAGACAACTCGATAGATTCATGGGGATGGGAGAGTCCTCAGACTTAGTCCCCGGTCAAGATGAATCAGACCCATGGACTTACGACGAGGCAATCCAAGATAAGGATGTAGTTTCTTGGCAAACAATAATGGAAGCCGAAATGGGTTCTATGGATCATAACAGAGTGTGAGAGCTAGTCGAACCACTTAATGGGGTCAAACCCATTGGCTGCAAGTGGGTATACAAGAGAAAAAGAGGACCGGACGGGAAGGTGGAAACCTTCAAAGCAAGGCTTGTGGCGAAAGGTTATACTCAGAAAGAGGGGATCGACTAGGAGGAAACCTTCTCACCTGTAGCAATGCTCAACTCCATCCGAATTCTCTTGTCGATTGCTGCGCATCTCGACTTTGAAATCTGGCAAATGGATGTCAAGACGACTTTCCTTAACGGAAGGCGTGAAGAGAAAATCTATATGCAACAACCCCAAGGTTTCGTTGGAAAAGACCAAGAACACCTAGTTTGCAAGCTCAAGAAGTCCATTTATGGACTCAAACAAGCATCCAGAGCTTGGAACCAATATTTTGATCAAGTAATAAAGTCTTATGGGTTCGATCAAAATGAATACGAAAGTTGTGTGTACAAGAAGCGTGTCGGAACTGCATTGGTATTCTTAGTACTATACGTAGAAGACATTTTGCTCATCGGTGATGATGTAAAGGTGTTGTCAGACGTAAGGGCATGACTTTCAAAACAGTATGATATGAAGGACTTAGGGGAAGCCGGACACATCCTTGGGATCAAGATCACTCGAGATCGCAAGAAAAGGATGATAGGCTTATCACAAGCTTCATAGACACTGTCTTGAAGCGATTCAACATGCAGGATTCCAAGAAAGACTTCGTACCTTTCAGACATGGAATCCATATAACCAAGGAAATGTGCCCTAAGACACAAAAAAAATGGATGACATGAAAGGCATTCCTTATGCTTCGGCTGTCGGAAGCCTTATGTATGCAATGTTGTGCACGAGATCGGATATCTGCTTTGCTGTTGGCATGGTGGCAAGATATCAAAGTAATCCGGGAAAAGAACATTGGACGGCAGATTAAGAACATTCTGAAGTATCTGAAAAGAACTTCGAAAAAAAGAATGTTAGTTTATCGATCGAACGCCTAATCCCCATCGGTTATATACGGACTCGGATTTCCAATCGCACTTTAGATTCCGTAAAAATCTACCTCCTCAGTGTGTGTTTTGCATGGGGAGGAGCCATGACATGGGGAAGCGTTAAGCGAAATGCATCGCCTATTCTACCATGAAAGCGAATACGTAGTCGCTTTTTAATGGCAAATAGTTCACCAACAAAGAAGCGGTTTGACTTCAAGAACTTCCTAGTGGACTTGGATGTAGTTCCTAATTTGCCCAAAGACAATCATCAAAAAATAGCTTTTACGTGATAATGCGAAACGATTGCAAATTCAAGGAACCAAGAGCCCACAAGGCCAACAAACACATTTAAAAGGAAATACCATCTTATACGAGAAATCGTTAGAGAGAGATATAGAGGTGGCAAAGATCGCGTGGGAAGACAACCTGGCGATCCATTCACAAAAGGGCCCTTTTATTAAACTAGATTGTCCCTCGAGAACACATTCGAGAGACATTTGGAAGGAATGGGTGTCAAGACCGCTTAAAATAATCTGCTTTGAGTATAAGTGGGAGATATTATTAAATTCTTTTTATTAGGTGACATTAGATGTCACGTACAGAACTACACGAGATATGATGTAGTATACTTAAAACCGGACTTTGAGTATAAGTGGGAGATTGTTGGGGTTATATTTATATAAAGTATGATTTTAATTTGTATAACCAAACCAATTTAATGTCTTATTTTATTTGAAATAAATTATTTATCATTGATGCTTTAAATATCATTGAATGTTACATATATTTACTGCATAATTGTTCAATAAACAGTACGTGTTACATTATAGTTAATTTAGTGATACCATGTCATAGAAGATTAAATTAACAGTCCCTTGTAACTAAAAGTACGCTGTTCACGACCTAGATGGAAATGAACAATCCATCGTGAAAGGTTGAAGTGTAAGGCTCAGATTGGCTTGTCTTGACCAAGAGATTACATTAGTGCATGACTGATGCACTGAATTGGACCAACAAGAGGATAAATTCTTCAGCACTGAATTAGGAAGAATTAGACCTCAGTGGTTCGTTATTTCTTAATCTTCGTCCCTTAAATAGGATCGTGTGTGGTTAGTAATTATTGCTTTGACTTATGACGGGTAGAGAATCAATGAGATTCAATACTTTATATCTTGGACAATATTATTGGTCACATGCGATTACTAAGATTTAATATGGAGAATCATGTGCAAGTACGCTTGTTCGTTTTCCCCCTTGGGAGGTTCACAAGATTTATCATACCAAATCTTGCAAGTGGAATTAGTTTCCGGTTTGGATAATAATGTTGAACCGTTCCTTGACCAAGGACAAAATATATTAATTAAAGGAAAGCTGTTTCAGTGGCTTTAATTAATTAATGAGCTAGATAATCTTAAATACGGGAAATAATGACCGGGAGCCATATTAACAGTAATATGGATTAAGATGGATAGTGCAATATTAATTATGTAGTGGGATTAATTAATATTTATGGGCTTGAATAATATTGTGGCTCAATATTAGATATTCAAAGTCCATTAGAATGTCCAATCTTAATTCTCCTAAAGGCCCCTCAAGTAGCCCAAACATAATGTCTAATAACTGAAAAAAGTGTTTAAAATAAAATAAATTATGGTTGCTTAATTTTCCAATTTTTTCGAAAAACATGAATAAAAAGGGGAGAAAGTTTATCTTTGAATTTTGTTATGGAATGAGGATATGTATTCTTGGAATACAAGATTATCTCATTAAATTCAAGAAATCTCCCACTTAGTTATTTATGTGGGATTTTCGAAAATTATGAGAAATAAAGGGAAAGAAAGATTTTCTTGATTTTCTTGAAAAAACATTATGGAAGATATGTATTCTTGGAATACAAGCGTATCTAATAAATTCAAGAAGATCCAAATCTTGGAATCTTTATCCTAAAAATTTCGAAAATACCATAACAATAAGAGAGTGGGATTTTATGGAATATTTTAATTATGGAGAAAAAAATATATTGGATATATATTCAAGATTTCTTGGAGATCAAGAAAGAGATTTTCTCTTCCTTTTTTCCTAGCAAAAATCGGCCACCACCCTCTTTTAAATAGGGGATGATTTTTTCATCCCCAAGTGCAATTCCATGTGTTGGAAAAATTAGAAATCCACAAAGGTGGTGCAACATAATTTTATTTTTCCCTTTTGTTAAATTGTTCGCGAGTTCCTACCACCGGATTGTTGAACAAGGATAAGGGAATACTTGAGAAGGTCTTTTGGTGTGTTCGTGTGAACGAGATCCATCTTCTCAACGGTTATCACTCCGAGAGGTTAGTTCACATAAACCCATTGTAATTCCGCAAGCGTAGGATTTATGTAAACTGTTTATATGCATGATTTGTTGTTGAATTATTATTTGAATTAATATAGTATTAATTCATGCTAGTAATAATTGTTAGAATTAAATTTGTATTTAAATATTCATCCCGAATAGATCCCGCAATTAATTCCCAAACAACCTGCATCGAGCCTCTTTTGGGCTCAATTTTAAATTGTAATTTAATTGTTTTCATTAAATTTGAAATTGATAGTAGAATTGCTAGATCTTTTTTTGCGGTGTATCCAATTGTCATGGTATTTGATGAATGTTTATATTTATGCATGCATATAAATTGTGGTTTTTAATTCGATTGCTCAATTTGTTTTTTCGGAGAAAATCCACGAGTAGATTAGGATTTGTTTAATTGCTCAATATAATAGACTAGTCTAGATCTAGGTTTATTTATTTTCATAAATAAATTATAACCGGATCGTAAACGAGCAGAGACGAAGAATTAAAAGACGAGATCCCGAACCGAGTACGAGGAGGCATGCGTCGGGCACGCGTTCGATGCGACGCTACGAAAAGCCAAGACGCGCGCGGGGGCGAGAGGCCGGCAGGCCGAGCGACACGGATCGAGCCGGCGGCGCATAGCGCAGCGCTTTCGCGTTTCGAAGGTGAATGCCCGAAGCCGGCGGCGCTGGCTAT
Organism: Stenogyne calaminthoides; assembly: GCA_037126765.1. Classification (NCBI taxonomy): domain Eukaryota; kingdom Viridiplantae; phylum Streptophyta; class Magnoliopsida; order Lamiales; family Lamiaceae; genus Stenogyne; species Stenogyne calaminthoides. The sequence continues at coordinate 35,843,293 of JBBCBC010000004.1, read as the reverse complement.
TCAAGGCTGACGATGAGGCGAGGATCTTTTCTGGGATGGCTCGTGAGGGCGAGGCGATACGCGCACGAGATATCGAGGTCTATCTCTAGGTTTGCCGAGATATGCCGAGATATGCCGAAGTCTTGACGTATCGCCGGAACTTATATGCTTGCCAAGACGGGGGGCGGATCGAACGGCCGGGAGTGCAAAGCCGTGCCTCAACCCGCGAGCTGGTCAATGACGTGGCTTGACATGACGTTTTTTTTTTCGAGACAGTCAGGTGGGAGCTTTTCAAGACAAACGATGAAGGCCGTAAAGACGATTTCTCAATATCAAGACATGACAAAAATTAACCGTGACAATTGGATATATTTGCCCAATGTGTTTAATTTTTTGTTTTGATATTTTGCATTATTTTATGCTTATTTAAATTGTGTTTAAATATGCGATGCATGAGAAAATGTGTTTTTTGAAAAATCTCACCTTCGAAAATTACTAAGTATGTTTAAACAATTAATTGACAATTTTATTCCGAATAATAAAATTGAATTAATTTTGACCTCCATGATTTATTTATTTGTGGATTCTTTTGGAGAAATTCCCCCCCGGGATGGCCAAAAGATGGATTTCACATGAATAAATTCCGAAAGGATGATTGTGGGTTATTACTAGTGGCGACGATGACCCTCCCCATGAGGCTCGTGTTGGGATTTATAATTTGAAAGTATGCTTTTACTTTGTATAATCAAAATCAAATTTTGGACTTATTTACTTGAAATAAATTGTTTATCACCGATGCTTTAAATATCATCGAATGTTACATATATTTACTGCATAACTGTTCAATAAATAGTACGTGTTACATTGTAGTTAATTTAGTGATACCAGATCAAAGAAGATTAAATTAACAATCCCTTGTAACTAAAAGTACACCAATCACAACCTAGATGGAAATGAACAATCCATCGTGCAAGGTTGAAGTGTAAGGCTCAGATTGGCTTGTCTTGACCAAGAAATTACACTAGTGCATGACCGATGAATCGAATAGACCTCACAGAGAGGACAAATTCTCCAGAACTGAACAAGGAAGAATTAGACCTCAGTGGTTCGTTATTTCTTAATCTTCGTCCCTTAAATAGGATCACGTGTGGTTGGTAACTATTGCTTTGACTTATCATGGGTAGAGAATCAACGAGATTCAATACTTTTTATCTTGGGCAATATTATTGGTCACATGTGATTGCTAAGATTTAATACGGAGAATCGTGTGCAAGCACGCTTTGTTCGATTTGCCCCTTGGGAGGTTCATAAACTTTATCATACCAAATCTTGCAAAGTGAACTAGTTTCCTATGGATAATAATGTTGAACCATTCCTTAACTAATGACATAAGATATTAATTAATGGAAAGCTATTTCAAAGGGCTTGAATTAATTAATGGGCTAGATAATCTTAAACACGGAAATAATAACCGGAGCCATATTGACTATAATATGGGTTAAGCTGGATAGTGCAATATTAATTATGTAGTGGAATTAATTAATATTTATGGGCTTGAATAATATTGTGGCTCAATATTGATAATTCAAGATCCATTGGAAAGTCCAATCTTAATTCTCCTAAAGGCCCCCTAAGTAGCCCAACATATAGTCCAATAACTGAAAAAAGTGTTTAAAATAAAATAAATATTGTTGCCTTATTTTTCCATTTTTTTTCAAATTTATGGATTAAAAGGGGAGAAAGATTTTCTTTGAATTTTGTTATGGAATGAAGATATGTATTCTTGGAATACACGATTATCTCATTAAATTCAAGAAATCTCCCACTTAGTCATCCATATAGTATATTTCGAATTTTTGAGAAAAAAAGGGAAAAAAAGATTTTCTTGATTTCCCTGAAAAGATATTATGAAAGATATGTATTTCTTGAAATACAAGAATATCTCATAAATTCAAGAAGATCCAAATCTTGGATTCTTGCCCTATTTTTTTCGAAAATATTCCATAACAAAGAGTAGGTGGGATTTTGTGAAATATTATAATTATGGGAAAAAGAATATAAGAGATATATTCAAGATTTCTTGGAGATCAAGAAAAGATTTTCCCACATTGTTTTGCCCTAAAATTTCAACCACCTCTACTCTATAAATAGGGGATGATTCTTTCATTCCCAAGTACAATTCCATGTGCTGGAAAAATTAGTAAATCCACAAAGGTGGTGCAACAAAATTTATTTTCCTTTTGTTAATTGTTCGCAAGTGTCCTACCACCGGATAGTCGAGCAAGGATTAAGGGAATACTTGGGAAGTTCTTTTGGTGTGTCTAATCAACAAAACCATTACCATCCCAAGAGGTACGTTCAAGTAAACTCGTAGAATTTCCGCATGCGTAAGATTTACGTGATTCAATTATATGTATGATTTGTTGTTGAATTATTATTTGAATTAATATAGGATTAATTCATGCTAGTAATAATTATCAGAATTAAATTTGTATCCGTGCAAATTATTCCCCAACATCTCTTTCAAAGCAAAGTAATAATTCTGTATTTAATCATGGTTATTACTTAGGTATAAAATTGATATGCATATACTTCCTCGAAGTCCCAGTCAATTTTATATTGGTCAAGTGGGAGCCAACTATTAATCTGGATATTAAAGGTTTGTAATTGTTTCTTGTTTGTAACCTGCTTGAATGTGTTTAAGTAATGACCCATGCCACGTGACTTATTTAAACTGTTTTGAGATGTTGGCTGATGCATGTTCATATTTTTTTGAGATGTTAATATGATACATGTGATCGAACCTTGTGATATGTTTGTGCTTATACAAATTGTTATTTATTTCAGTTCAACATGTCGCAACCTTTTAATCCATTGTATTCTATACTTAAAGACCATCAATTAACTGGTGAAAACTACGTTGTTTGGAAACGAAAAATTATGATTGTCCTAACTGCACAAGAATCCATATGGGTGCTTGACACACTAAAACCCGAAAAACCTGCTGAGAACACTGGCATATGGGACGAGATAGAACGTAGTGAATGGGAGTTGACTAATGAATTGGTGAAGGAAACAATCTTGACATATATGTCTGATTTGTTGAAACGCCTTCATCAAGGATTTGAATCAGCTGCAGACATTATGCGAAATCTCGAAGAGATGTTTGCACATTCGGCCCATATAGCTATCCAAAGCATAAGGCTTGATATGGCAAAGATAAAAATGGAAGAAGGAACGACCGGAAGGGAGCACGTTCTTAGGGTTATGGTTCTCTTTGAGGAACTTGAGATTCTTGGCGAAAAATTTGATTTTAAAACTAAGGTTGATTTCATTCTCCACACTCCGCCAAAGAGCTATGATCATCCCTATCTAGAGTACCTAATGGAAGATCTAGATTTCACTGTGGATGATCTAGTAAATGCTCTTACATTGGTCGAAGAGGAAGTGGAGAGCAAGAAAAAGTACTTGGTTACAAAAGGGTCTTCTTTTCCTTCTAGGCCAATTGGTGGTAAAAACGATGAGAAAGAAAGGCTAAACCAAGTGGGCTCAACGTCCCTCAAGAGTGAAGGTTCAAGCAAGAGAGAACGTTTGGAGTGAGGAAGTTCGGGACAATGGAGGTCAGCCTGTTCCAATCCTAAAGGAAATGGAAAGAAAGGTAATTCTCACGCACTAGTTGTTGAAACTTGTTTAGCAGCGTATGCCTCCCATTTATGGGTGGTGGATACGGGATCCACTGATCATTTTTGTTTCACTTTACAGGGGTTCAAGCTGACCCGACAACTTAGTGGGAGTGAGATCCTCATCACACTGGGCGATGCTACGAGAGTGGTAACTGAAGCAGTGGGAGAAATGCACTTGTCTTTTGAAGACAGAGTTTTAATTTTAAGAGATGTTCTTTACGTTCCTAGTTTTAGAAAGAATTTAATTTCGGTTTCTAAACTTTACCTTGATGGATATTCGGTTACTTTTGATAAAGTTGTTACCATTTCTTTTTATGATAAATTTATCTGTCATGGAACATTGTTGAACAATCTCTATACAATTAACTGTGCACACCACTCACGAAATACATCCTATAACACATCAACTGTTTCCGATAAAAGAAAACGTTCATCAGACGTGAACAAGACACTTCTATGGCATCTTAGATTGGGACATATTAATCCAAAAAGGATTCAAAGGTTGGTAGAAGATGGTTCATTGGAGTCTCTCCGGGTTGAATCAATTCCAACTTGCGAATCATGTTTGGAGGGTAAAATGACCAAGAGGGCATTAGGAGCCAAGGGGAATATAGTCAAAGAAGTGTTAGAAATCGTTCACACAGACGTATGTGGTCCAATGTCAATCAAAGCAAGAGGAGGTTATGAGTATTTCGTCACCTTTATTGATGATTACTCAAGGTACGGCTACATTTTCCTTATGAAGCATAAATCTGATACCTTTGACAAATTCAAAGAATTTAAGGCTCAAGCAGAGAATCAAAGGAAAAAACTTATCAAGTCTCTATGATCTGATCGTGGAGGCGAGTACCTCAGCGATGAGTTTTTGAACTACTTGTCAGATGAAGGGATTGTATCCCAGCTAACTGCACCCGGAACCCCTCAACAAAACGGGGTTGCAGAGCGAAGAAACAAAACTCTTTTAGAAATAGTTAGATCAATGATGAGTTATGCGGATCTACCCAAGTCGTTCTGGGGTCATGCCTTGGAAACATCGGCTTATATTCTGAACTTGGTGCCATCCAAATCGGTTCCCAAAACTCCCAAGGAATTGTGGACCGGGCGCAAGCCCAGTTTGAGACACATGAGAATTTGGGGGTGTCCGCCCTACGTGTTGGACAAGGAAGCTGGAAAATTGGATCCTCGATCAGAATTAAGGTTGTTTATAGGATACCCAAAGGGAACAAAAGGGTGCATGTTCTATGGTCCCGAAGATCAAACGTTGGTAATTACCATTCACTTTAGATTTTTGGAAGAAGACTATATGAACGAAAGAAAGCCCAGAAGTGAGATTACCTTAAATGAGCTAAGGGGGCTAACCTCAGTGCCAACTGTATAAGATAACATACCAAACAACACACTTACACAATCGAAACCTCGTCGTAGTGGGAGGGTTATAAGACAACCCGAGAGATTCATGGGGATGGGAGAGTCCTCGGACTTAGTCCCCGGTCAAGATGAATCATACCTATGGACTTACGATGAGGCAATCCAAGACAAGGATGGAGTTTCTTGGCAAACAACAATGGAAGCCGAAATGAGTTCTATGGATCATAACAGAGTGTGAGAGCTAGTCGAACCACTTAATGGGGTCAAACCCATTGACTGCAAGTGGGTATACAAGATATAAAGAGGACCGGACGGGAAGGTGGAAACCTTCAAGGCAAGGCTTGTGGCGAAAGGTTATACTAAAAAAGAGGGGATCGACTATGAGGAAACCTTCTCACCTGTAGCAATGCTCAAGTCCATCCGATTTCTTTTGTCGATTGCTGTGCATCTCAACTTTGAAATCTGGCAAATGGATGTCAAGACGGCATTCCTTAACTGAAGTCTTTAAGAGAAAATCTATATGCAACAACCCCAAGGTTTCGTTGAAAAAGGCCAAGAACACCTAGTTTGCAAGCTCAAGAAGTCTATTTATGGACTCAAACAAGCATCCAGAGCTTGGAACCAATGTTGTGATCTAGTAATAAAGTCTTATGGGTTCGATAAAAATGAATACGAAAGTTGTGTGTACAAGAAGCGTGTCGAAACTTCATTGGTATTCTTAGTACTATACGTAGACGACATTTTGCTCATCGGTGATGATGTAAAGGTGTTGTCAGACGTAAGGGCATGACTTTCAAAACAGTTTGATATGAAGGACTTAGGGGAAGCCGGGCACATCCTTGAGATCAATATCACTCGAGATCGCAAGAAAAGGATGATAGGCTTATCGCAAGCTTCATAGACACTGTCTTGAAGCCGATTCAGCATGCAGGATTCCAATAAAGGCTTCGTACCTTTCAGACATGGAATCCATCTATCCAAGGAAATGTGCCCTAAGACACAAAAAGAGATGGATGACATGAAAAGCATTCCTTATGTTTTGGCTGTCGGAAGCCTTATGTATGCAATGTTTGCAGCACGAGATTGATATCCGCTTTGGTTGCTGGCATGGTGGCAAGATATCAAAGTAATCCGGAAAAGAACATTGATCGGTAGTTAAGAACATTCCGAAGTATCCAAAAGAACTCGATAGAATGTTAGTTTATCACCAGACATACCTAATCTCCATCGCTTATACGAACTCGGATTTCCAATCGACTTAGATTCCGTAAAAAAATCTACCTCCCAGAGTGTGTTTTGCATGGGGAGGAGCCATGACATGGAGAAGCGTTAAGGTAAATGCATCGATTCTACTATGGAAGTTTTAATACGTAGTCGCTATGAGGCAACGAAAGAAGCGGTTTGTCTCAAGAACTTCCTAGTGGAATTGATGTAGTTCGACTTGCTCTAGCACAATCATCAAGCATCGTGATAATGCCGAGCGCTTGCAAATTCAAGGGAACCAAGAGCCCACAAGGCCAGCAAATACATTGAAAGGAAATACCATCTTATACGAGAAATTATTAAGAGATGAGATATAGAGGTGGCAAAGATCGCGTCAGAAGACAACCTAGCAGATCCATTCACAAAGGGTCAGCCTCATAACACATTCGAGAGACATGTGGAAGGAATGGGTGTCAAGACCGTTGCCAATCTGCTTTGAGTATAAGTGAGAGATATTATTAGGTTCGTGTAGGTGACATTAGATGTCACGTATTAGGAACTACACGAGATATGATGTAGTATACTTAAAACCAGACTTTGAGTATAAGTGGGAGATTGTTGGGGTTATACTGAAAAGTATTCTTTTACTTTGTATAACCAAATTGAATTTCTGTCTTATTTACTAAAATAAATTATTTATCACTGATGCTTTAAATATCATTGAATGTTACATATATTTACTGCATAATTGTTCAATAAACAGTACGTGTTACATTCTAGTTAATTTAGTGATACCAGATCACATAAGATTAAATTAATAGTCCCTTGTAACTAAAAGTACGCTGTTCACGACCTAGATGGAAATGAACAATCCATCGTGAAAGGTTGAAGTGTAAGGCTCAGATTGGCTTGTCTTGACCAAGAGATTACACTAGTGCATGACTGATGCACTGAATAGGACCTACAGGAGGATAAATTCTTCAGCACTGAATTAGGAAGAATTAGACCCCAGTGGTTCATTATTTCTTAATCTTCGTCCCTTAAATAGGATCGTGTGTGGTTAGTAATTATTGCTTTAACTTATGACGGGTAGAGAATCAATGAGATTCAATACTTTATATCTTGGGCAATATTATTGGTCACATGTGATTGCTAAGATTTAATATGGAGAATCGTGTGCAAGTATGCTTGTTCGATTTTCCCCCTTTGGAGGTTCATAAGATATATCATACCAAATCTTGCAAGTGGAATTAGTTTCCGGTATGGATAATAATGTTGAACCGTTCCTTGACCAAGGACAAAAGATATTAATTAAAGGAAAGCTATTTCAGTGGCTTGAATTAATTGATGTGCTAGATAATTTTAAACAAGGGAAATAATGACCGGGAGCCATATTAACAGTAATATGAGTTAAGATGGATAGTGCAATATTAATTATGTAGTGGGATTAATTAATATTTATGGGCTTGAATAATATTGTGGCTCAATATTAGATATTCAAAGTCCATTAGAAGGTCCAATCTCAATTCTCCTAAAGGCCCCTCAAGTAGCCCAAACATAATGTCCAATAACTGAAAAATGTCTTTAAAATAAAATAAATTATGGTTGCTTAATTTTCCAATTTTTTCGAAAAACATGAATAAAAAGGGGAGAAAGATTTTCTTTGAATTTTGTTATGGAATGAGGATATGTATTCTTGGAATACAAGATTATCTCATTAAATTCAAGAAATCTCCCACTTAGTTATTTATGTGGGATTTTCGAAAATTATGAGAAATAAAGGGAAAGAAAGATTTTCTTGATTTTCTTGAAAAGATATTACGGAAGATATGTATTCTTGGAATACAAGTGTATCTCATAAATTCAAGAAGATCCAAATCTTGGAATCTTTATCCTAAAAATTTCGAAAATACCATAACAATAAGAGAGTGGGATTTTATGGAATATTTTAATTATGGAGAAAAGAATATATTGGATATATATTCAAGATTTCTTGGAGATCAAGAAAGAGATTTTCTTCCGTTTTTCCTAGCAAAAATCGGCCACCACCCTCTTATAAATAGGGGATGATTTTTTCATCCCCAAGTGCAATTCAATGTGTTGGAAAAATTAGAAATCCACAAAGGTGGTGCAACATAATTTTATTTTTCCCTTTTGTTTAATTGTTCGTGAGTTCCTACCACCGGATTGGTGAACAAGGATAAGGGAATACTTGAGAAGGTCTTTTGGTGTGTTCGTGTGAACGAGATCCATCTTCTCAACGGTTGTCACTCCGAGAGGTTAGTTCACATAAACCCGTTGTAATTCCGCATGCGTAGGATTTATGTGAACTGTTTATATGCATGATTTGTTGTTGAATTATTATTTGAATTAATATAGGATTAATTCATGCTAGTAATAATTGTTAGAATTAAATTTGTATTTAAATATTCATCCCGAATAGATCCGGACAATTAATTCCCCAACAAGTACTAGTCTGATATAGATTTATTACTTGAGGAAATTATTAAGCAATTTAATAATCAAGAGCTTCTGATAATAATTAAACTTTCAAGAAAACATGTTGGGTGAAGTGCTTCGAATCAGATGCTCGGGACGACCCTACAACTTGAGTTATTTTGCAAAAGGAATTCAAAAACAGTTCTAACTTATCTATAAAGTTATAAGGTGAGTGACACTATTTGTATGCAGTGGTTTATGTTACAAGGATTGTTGGTGTATCTGAACTCAACTAAACAAAATATGAATCTATAACTTAGAACACAATAAAATAATTAATAAAATAGACAAGCTTATGAATGATATGATATGTATCTTATGAGATACATAATATGCGATTTCTCGAAGGAGGTGGGAAGATGTAAGAGGGGATTGCGCGTGGTAGTTTGCTACCAGTGTTCCATATGTTGGTTATCATGAGATAGGTTGGAAGCGACAAGGGGATTGCATGTGGCCGGAGCAACCAGTGTCCCAAAATGAATCTAAATGATCCAAATGAATCTTTATGATCAAATGATCATTATGAATCATATCTTATAAATATCAATAATGTTATGAAATTAAGCTACTAAAAATATTACCATAAGAAAATAAGCTACGAACGAGTCTATACAAAGACTCCGTATAATCCTCCAAAAATGATCTACACAAAAGCGTTTGAATAATCTTTAATAAATTACCAAGATAATCATATTTTGGTGACCTGTATGAGTAACAACGTATAAGTTGCCCGCTGAGATTTTTATCTTACCCCCCCTCCCCTCTCCCCACAGTTTGATATTTTCAGGATATGATCGAGAGGGGCCAAAGCAACAGGAAGAATGACACGGAGTTTCCGTAATAATGATTTTCAATGAATGTGTAATTATATCATACATAGTTTAATTATTATGCTAAGAAACCTTTTAAACTTACTTGATAAAGGATCATATACATTACCCTTTTTATAAACATCACATTTATAAATATATATCTTGCAATATAAATTAATGGGCCTTTCAATATTCTTTACTCAATTAATATTGATGATTAGGTTCTTCCGCTGCAAAATGTAATACTTATGCTTGTTGTTATATTTTAAAAAGAATTTTTTAAGCTCAAATTTTACATTCAGTAAGCTGCAAGAGCCAACATTCTGGGTTCGGGGCATTACAGTCTGCTTGGTTAGGGGTAATGAAAGGATTAATGAAAATTATTTTCATTAATACTGCTTGATAATTTTGATGTGTCGATAATGAGAATAGAAGTAAATAATTGATTACCTTACTTTTATCATATATTCACCTTCCTCATATGATATCCATTGTTAACTTTTTAACCAATCAATAACAATACAATCAATAACCCTATAATGATTGACCCCTTAATGATACTAATTATCATTCCCGAGTCATACCAATCAGACTCTTAATTTTTCATTATTAAAGTTGGTAGAAAATGGTCTTATATATGATCTATGATTTTATTGTTCTCAGTCTCATCGTGTTCTAAAAGTAAAATTTAACACTAATAATAAAGTGGTTATTTGTCTCATGCATAAAACTATCTTGTGAAATTCCTCGAGATGTTCTTAATATCAAAATAATATTAACCTACAATAAAATAGGAGATACTTATTTATAGGAAAAATTAGGTCAATGACATTAAATTCCTAATTTAATGATAAAAAAATACATTAATTAAATACCATAAAAATTCTAACTAAAAAAAACAAAAGGAAAACTGGAATTTAATGAAGTTTTGTTATGAAGTTTTGCGTGCCCACATACATATGTTTTGTTATGAAGTTAATGAACTCCAATGGTATATATATATGAATATATATAAATAATATGATTAGGTCTCTTGTGTACTGAATGCACTATGCAAATTAAATGTATTTTTTTTAAATTAAATAATTATAATTAAAAAAAAACTTAAATTGTATAATATAATTAATGCATACAAACTTTTATCATATAATATAACGTGTATTTTCAATCTTAATATTTGGATATTAAGAAAATGAGCTATAATTATTTTGCTAACGATTTTTCTTAGCCCACTGAAAGCAATTCCACTCATATTTTTTAATAACACGGTATTCGGTCCAATGACCGACTAATCCTAATATATGGTAGTTTTATAATTAAACATTATTTTATAAGAAGTGTTTAAAAAAACATTATTTTATGAGATTCTTTATGTTTGTCACATGCTATTCACTCGTGTCCGATGCTAAGGTTGGGGGTAGAAATTCTTAAATATGTCATTAATATTGGACAAACTAAATGATGATAATTTTTTTTTTTCAAAACAGTGGTAAAATTTATGTATAAATTTACTTCACACGAGTGAGACTATTAATAGTGGATCCAAAATGTATACTTTGAGGATGATGCTCGGTGGGTACGATGAAGCACAAGTTTTAAATTTAATTAATAGTAAATATCAACACTTATATATTGATATAATTATATATATATATACACATAAATTAAAATAAAAAGGATAAATACTATGGACAGGTCCGAATTTCATCCCAACGGGGGCGAAATTCTCCATTAAGTAAGGGCGACAAAATTTTAATATCCTAAGACGGGCGAAATGATAAAATTTTACTATTTTAAAATATAAATAAAAAATTTCTATATATATAGTACAAATTTTTAAATCCCAAAAAAAGCGACCGCCACCCGGCACCCCCCTAGATCCATCTGTGATAAATACACATTAACATTATTATATACATGTGTGCATATATATATATATTAAGGGATTACGTTTTTTATAGTCTAGTAACTTTGCATCGTTTTAAAACTGGTCCCAATTGTTTTGACTTTTAAAACACAAAAAAAAAAAAAAGTGATGTAAAGAAAAAGTTGGAACGGAGGGAGTAATACTTAAAAAAAAAAAGAATTCAAGCGATCTGTTTTCACTATAAACCTACTAAAAAATATACACTATGTAAAAATAAGAAATTCTTTTGGTTTGACGGGGAATACTCGAGTGAAGTTCATTAATTAACATCAAATTTCAGTAATAAAATAATACTTCCTCCGTCCCATTATAATTATCTCGCTTTTTTTTTTATGAAGATCCCACTATAATTTCTCATTTCATAAAAAAAGAAAGTAATTCCACTACCTATAATTTTTATCCTCACTATTCACACAAATTTACAAAAAAATGTCACTCACTACTCACTAACTCCACTCATTACTCCACATACTTTTTTTCTTTTTCTCAATACCTAAAACTAACTTTCATTTTTATTATTTTATTATTATTTTTTAAACAAAATAATAAAAAAAATGAGACAATTACACCGACGGAGGAGTAATATATACTAGCATAAATGAGAGTATAATGAAAAAAGTTACATTTCATTTAAAAGCAATTGTTGACTAAATCATGATGCGAGTCGTTGTCTTTATTCCATGATATTCTTAAACAAATATATTGTGACCAGGCAACATAGATACGATAATACCTGTACATTTGTCTCATTCCACAATTTTCTTAAATTAATAAATAAATATTTGAAATACATATCCGGTGATGGTCCTATCCATTCCTATGGATCCACTCCCACAAACTTAATTTTTCTTACTTCCATCGCCTCAATTTGTAGGGTTTCAGATTCACCCACATTTTCCTAACTATTCATGATATATTATTTGTCTCCAGCGAGGATGTCTGACTCCCTGAATTCACAATGAAACCCTTATCGCTTTAACACTCTAGATTTGAGTAATGTATTAAGTAAAAGATATAAGTTTTCACGGTTAATACTGATTTATAAATCACGAGTAGTGTGTGCCCCTTTATTAAAACTAGATTGTTCCATAATATTAATAATATTGATGCATATATGTTGGCCCCGGTGCAAACGAGTCTTACACGTGTATGGGGGGGGGAATACACGTGTTAGTGCTTTTTAAAACTTTTTTCTTCGAGGTCACCAGTCGATAATCCTCAATATTAGGTCCCCGAGAAGCACAGACGCTTCGAAGTCAAAGTTCATCGAGAGAAAAAGGATCCCGAAGCCGCTTTAAGAAGCCCCGATAATCCCAACCGAGTCCTCGAGATCGAGATCCCGAGTTGCTTGGATCGATAACTAACTTATCGAACCCTCGTAAGAGCAAGTCCAGCTTTGGTAACTATCTCTGTTCTAGCCTACTCGATGCGCGAATGGTCGTCTTTTAGTTTATACTCGCTTTTAAGCTTTTATTTAAAACCTTCCCTTAATGAAATAGTGATTAGGTTGTGATTCAGCTTATGCAACTTCAAAGGGATTGATTCCAACCTAATATCGCGATGAAAAGTATGCTTTCAAAATCGGTCAATGCAAATCAAAGTTAAGACGTATAAGGAAAGCAATAAACAACACAAAGAATTATAGTGGTTCGTAGACTCAAGCTCCCACGCCCACTCTCCGACTCTTCGTGAGAAATTCACTAATCACTTCGAAGCTTTCGACTACCTCGCGTAGTTTACTTTACTCAACTCGCCCCGAAGTTTTCGACTACTCCACGTGGTTTACTTTACTCAACCCGACCTTGAGCTTTTTCGACTACCTCCGTAGTTTACTTACTCAAACACTCACAAGCTTTCGGACTACCTCTATAGCTTACTCACTTCTCCTCTAGAGTTTTCTCGACTACTCCGCCAGTAGTTTACTAACTCTTTACAACTCTACTCACCAACAAACACACTCCAACTACCTTCTCAAGGGTTTGGGGTTTCTCGGTTGTTTTCAACTAGATGAGATATCCTTTACAATGAAGCACAATGCAAAGGGTTAGATATCTCGACTAAGCTTTGATAAATCTTATCAAGCTAGGCTTAGTTTAGTGAGCTCTTTCAATATAGAAGCACTTGGGAAATTCAAGGTTTTTTCGAAAGTGCTTTTAACTTTCAATAATAAGTTTGAGCTCTTGAGTTATGATAAATTTCCGTAACCTTACAATGTAGAGGGTCACCAAGATTTATAGGCATACACCAAGGTCACTCTTGAAAACTATCCGTTGGAGAGATAGCCGTGAGTTTCCTCTTAAGGTGTGAGAACGGCTATATTTAGGGTTTGAACCTCCCTAACACGTTTTTAGGCAATAGCCTTTCATGTAGCCGGTCTTCACTTTTTGCGTACCGAACTTTGTACATCCGACATCTTTTTTTTTGGCTTGTCACCGTCGATGTCGATGATGGTACGATCTTTGTCTTCCTCTTTTTTGACTTTTTGTCTCCAATTAAAGGTAGACACTTTCAACGGCTTTTTTTTGTTACAAACTCGAGTTTGAAATAACCTTAACAACACTTCCGACTTAGTTCCTTTTATGCATTTTGAATGTCTTGGCAGATATCTATTATCTAAGAAATCGCGATCTTCTCATTATTGTATCCTTCTGATAGATATATTCAGTGCCTCGGAACATTCAGTTCATAATCGAAAGCATTCAAGACCTTCATTGAGTCTTCGCATAATTATCGTGCCTTCAAGATTCTTGATCTTCAATCTTCGCCTTGATCTTGCGTCTTGAGTCTTCGAGGTCTTCTTCGAGTCTTGAGTCTTCCGAGTCTCTTGACCGATAATCGAATTTTCGTCTTTGAAGTCTTGCCTCAAGATCCCATCGAAGTCTTCAAGATCTCGATTTCCTCGAGTCTTCAAAACTTCGTTTCAAATCGAAAACTTCGTTTCTTCGAAACATACCGAAGTTCTTCAAAGTCTTCAGAACCTATCCTGATCTATAGCTGATGACTATACATTTTGCAGATAACATTTTGAATACTCCAAAAACTGAATCCTGACTCAACTATCAAGATCATTCTGAACATGTCATACTCAGGGGTTTTGGGATCTTAATCAAAATCATTTATCTTTTATTAAATTCATCTCCCAACAATTTCTCCCTTTTTGATGATGCCAAAACCTATCTTGTTACAAACATATAACCTATACTCAGGTTTCAGTTTATTCTATTACAAGATTGGGTTATGTCTCCCAACATTTTCCTGAATAGAGAATCTCTCAACAATTTCAGAGAGTCTCCACCAATTTAAATCTTTCAACAATTTCTTCAGTAATGAATCTCTTTAAATAGTTCATTACCAAATACTTAAAACAATTTCCCCCATATTCAGACAATCAGTTCAGAGACATACATTCAGCATATCAAATAAAAGACATGTAAATAAGATAATGAGATATTATCTTGTGAGCATAAATGATAAGGTTTTCATTGATGATTGGTATACCATTACAGATTACAATGAGTCTTATCAACAAAATAAAAAAGACAAAAAATTTAAAGATTACAGAATCTTCTCGAGTCTTGATCTTCGATCTTGATTTTTGCTTTTCGGTCTTCTTCGCTTCTTCATTTTTCATTCTCAACTTCATCAGCGGGCACCTCCAAGTTGAACATTCCGAAAAATCTCTTCTTTAGCTCATTTCTCTCCTTGATGATGTCCGGACTGTTTCCTGTTAAACCCAACTGACCAGCATACTGAGCAATTTCTTGAGTAATGGCCTTCTCATTTACCAAGCCATTACCAAGTCTTGGAGGAAGATAGGAATATGGACCAGGGGCTACTATCTGTACCTCTCCTTCATCCGCAAGGTTAATCCAGCTCTGTAGATACTTTGGATAGAAGGTTAGGAGATATTCAATGAATGTTTCATCTTGATCTGAGCTTTCCCCTCTCCATTCCCTCGAGAACATCATAATTGAACCGGAAGGTTCTTTCGACCTCTTCCCCACATATCGTTGAGTTTGATAGGCATCCATTTATCAACGTGGGGCCACTTCATTGCTTTTGATGTCTCTTTTTTCCTCTTGCTCGCAAACTTCCTCGAATTCACTCCTTCACTTCGCTCTCCGCTCTATCTTCTTTTTCGATCACGATGCTCCCGAGATCGGAAGCGGCTTTCTTAAATTGTTCTATTTGGAGTGTCTTGAGAGCATCTCTCGTTTGAAGACTTTCTTCCGAGGTTGAGACTCGATTCTTCCGCTTTCTTCATCATCCGAATCGGCTTTCTCTGATTGGCTTAGAAGCCTTTTGACGCTTGTTTCCGTTGAACAACGCCCAAGGCTTTCCTTTCATAGAAAATTCAAAGAAAGACTGGCTTGTTCCAACCTTAAATTTCTCTATCACTCGGTTTCTCTCACGACTTCAAGCATGGTTTCATCCGACTTCGAGTGTAGATCGACTTTCTCCCGAGCAAACTTCAACTTCTCAAGAGCTTCGACTTCCTTTCAAGGCTTTAGCTAATATGAACATTTCAAAGATCTTTTGAGCCTTTTTTCTCCATAAGACGCGTTAAATAACTTTCAAGTCTTCACCTTCCTTTTCCCCCTTCGCACCGTACTTTGGAAGAAGTCTGAGAGTGTCAGGTCCATGTGATATTGTTCTTGCTCACACAAATGATCTCTCCTCGCTAACCGATCTTGCTCACCTTCCATCCTCCCGATGTGGTTCTTAGCCACGTAAACTTCTTCGAATAAGTGGGCAACCCACCCGGTGCTTTTTTAACATCTCTCGCTATCTTGGTCATGAGTATCGAGCTCATTTCCTCAACAACAGACTTGATTAGCACCTCATTCTTCTCTTGCCAATTTCACCTCTAGAATTCATCTCTCCGTGTTTCGCTTGAACAAGACTTAACTCACGCCTTGACTCCCTCCGGCTTCTCATTCACTTTTTCTTCCATGGAGGTCATCTTGGTGGTCAGAGTGTCTTGAATGTTCACCAGGTCTGAAGAGTGACTAAGAAGCTCCATCTTCTGAGCTTGGCTCGCCAATATCTCCTCCATCCGAGCAATTTTGATCATCATTAGCTCAACCTTCTCAAGTTTTTCCACCAAGGGAGTGAGGTCAATTTCAGGAACCTTCTGCACCTTCAGGCTTTGTTTGATCATCCCGAAGCTTCGGCTTCATCCCGAGCTCCGCCTCCAATCGAAAGATCACCCAGACATCGAGAATCCGTCCGTATTAAAGATAGAACTTTCGGTAACTTTGACATAATTGTTAATAGTGCGAAAAGTTAAAGTGCTTGCTTGTATTGACCAATTTCGGTTGATCAACCTTCAAGTCTCCTTTTCCATCTGAGATCGATCCTCCGGCATCTCCTGATCCCCATCTCCATCTTGAGATTTGTCTCCATTTCTCGGGCACCAACTTCGATTCCTCTGACTTCTTACTTGAACTAGCTCATCAAAATCGGAGTTTTTCATCCCGAGCTTTGTCCTTCCGAACCGAGAAGTCGGGCCGGGAAGGCGTCTCATCCCACCTCGAGATCAAGAATATCAAGCATCTCGGGAAGAGTCTCGAACAGGATGAACCACGGTCGTCCTTAATCGAAGAAGACATCTTGCAGATCGGGGTATGAGCCGAGCTCGGTAATCAAGAATGAATCGTTCCCCTTGCTCCTCCACTTTTCTTCTTGACTTCTCATCTTTTCCCGTCTTTCTCTGGTTCGGTTGAAGCGTCGGGTGAGGATCAAATCACATTCGGGAGCTCATCAACAATATCTGAGCCTCGGCAACATCTGCGTTTGTCGCGGTCGGATCTCGGTTGCATCTGAGTGGAGTTCTGAAAGAGGTTATCCTCGGTTTAGTGAGTTACTCTTGATCTGATAAAGATACGACTCTGGCAGCTCTTAATTTCACATGCGATTAATCTCAGGTCAGGCTCGGTAAAAATTTCTTGAAAATTTTTCTAACTCGAGCACCTCGGAAATCTTCACAGAGATAACTTGAACTCACGGCGGTTTGGCCCTCGAATCTCTTAATCCTTGCCACTTCATCGTTGAGAACCACCAATCTTCTGCATTTTGGGCAAGATTCTTCGTTTCATCATTTTTGCTCCTCGTTCCATCTTTGCCTCCAACAAAACCTTCCCCGGGTTTGTTGGGTCTCTTTTTCGCAGAAACGTATGAAGGTGATTCTACCTTCTTTTTCTCTCTTCCCCGATGGCCCTTCTTTGCAAACAATGGACTTAAAGAGAATTTTGGACTTAGGGAATGGGGTCGAATTGGCGAAGATATCCTCCTCCTCTCTGCACATCTCCAAAATATAAGAAATTTTGGTGGCATGGTGGATCTTGCCTTTGATTGAGATCGCCCCGTCAGCCTTCCTCAAAACTTTGGTCTACTCACTCACCATCTGAATCAGGAATTTTAGCCAGTTGAAGTTAGTGGTGGGTGAGGCCTCGATCGCCGCCATCAATCAACTTGAGTGCTGATTCTCAAAACTCCCCAAAAGACTCATGATGCTCTTGCTCACAATATCCATCAAAACACGATATTGTGGCTTTAAGTGCCTTTTATGCAGTGTCGCCTCAAATTTCACAGGATTCTCAGCAATCCTATCTAAGTAATCCTGCTCTCTACCCAACATATACATCGCAGGATCCTCTCCTCTATCACATAGCTCAAAAACATCATTTAAATTCTTTGGAATTATATATAACTCCCTTTCAAAATCGGTGAATTTAGATGATTGTTCCAAATGTGATACAGTGATCTTGGAATGTAAACCATCCTCTTCATCTATCTCGAGATTACAGAGGAATTCGACACCTCTTTTCGTACTCCTCGGTCCGGCTCGGTGACTAGATGGGTGAAGCTTAGCTTGATCGAATCATATCGCAGTCTCTCCTCTTCCGGCTTTGAGTTGGTTGTGCTATCGAGGTGAGACAACGAACTGCACCCGCGGCTTGTTGGTTTCGGCTAATCTCTCGAACAAGGTTGGGGCAATTTTAGAGATTGATTGAAGAAATGAAGCTTTTAGGGTTTAGGAATTTTCTGGGCAAAGGGATTTTTCGCAGAGGATTTGGGAATGAAGGGTTTGATAAAATTTTGGCTTGAAAGACTTCTTAGGGTATATATAGCTTCGAGATCATGGGGAATCGCGTTGGTTAGGTGAAAAGCAACGGTTGAGATTAATCGCCGATTAATCGGGTATACTGAAACGATTTATCTCCAAAAAAGTAAGCATGAAAAATATCCTCATTGGTCATTAATGTTACAGAGCATTAAATGACTGTTGACCTTCTCTAGGAATTTCAAACGATCCCACCCAAAAGTTTTCCTTAGGTGTTTTGTATTTATTGCAAATGATTACTGAGCTTTACTTAAGCAATAAATGAGTAGCATGAGTCATTACTTCTTCAGACTAATTTCTCTCTATCAGTCTTCTTCTTGATCGACCTTGATAAAATGTCAAGATAATACTAAGTAATCTTGAATGGGTTCAAGATAATATCAATACTAACCTTCAAGAACTGAAGTTTCCACGAGACTCGATTCGAGATTTCCATTTTATCCCGAGTTTCTCAAGAGAATTTCGAGAAAACTTCATGCATCCGAAAACCTTCAATTTTTCGATTTTTACTCTATACACCGATCTAACATCCCTAATTCAACCGAAAAGTTCCCGAAATCTTGATTCAAATTTAAAGGTTTAGTCAAGATATCGCCTCTTTTGCTTATCGAGATGAATTTTCTCCATCCTTATGTCCTTTTTTCTCGACATGATCTCGATGAAGTGATGTCCGATATCCACATGCTTGCATCTCGTGTGCAATACGGATTTTGTGAAATAGCAATGGCACTATTATTGTCACAAAATATTGGTACTTCATTAAGCAACTTTATAATCCCTTAATTGTTGTCTGAGCCAAAGAATCGAAAGCACAACAACTTCCTCGCAGACCATGTATTCACTTTCATAGTACTTGTTGTTACTAATGAGGTCCGCTTCTTCGAAAAACCAAGATATCACCAGCATCCTAGAAATTGACAAGTTCCCCGTAGTGGACTTCCCGTCAATCCTCGCAACCTCCATAATCGAGATCCGAGTAACCGCTAATTCAAGGTATCATCACCGATACCATAATCCTCTATTCATCGTGCCTTTAAGATACTTCAAGATCTTTTTGGCGAAATTTCCATGTGACTAGCCTTAGGATTAGCTTGGTATCTTGCACATATCCCAACAAAGAAATGTTATATCCGACTCTACTTGTCAAGAAGATAGATCAATGATCCAATGATTCCTCTATAATCAGTATGGCTTACTGATTTGCCTTCAGAATCAGGATCCATCTTGTAGTTAGTATTCATGAGAATCCTAATCGCATTGTAATTCTCATACACCATATTTGGCAATCGATCTCTCGTGTGTACTTTGCACCGTTGATGAATATTCCTTCATTTGATTGTTTCACTTGAAGACCTAGAAAGAAATTCATCTCCCCATCATTGACATCTCAAACTTGCCTTTCATCGTTGTTGAAAACTTTTCACACAAAATGATGGTTTGAGATCCAAAAATGATGTCATCAACATATATCCGAACTAGTAAGATATCTTCCCCATCTTCTATCCTCAACAGAGTTCTATCAATAATCCTTTGACAAACCATGGTCAAGAAGAAATTGAGAAAGAGTATCATACCATGCTCCGGGTGCTTGCTTGAGACCATACAAAGCTTTTCTCGAGCCTCAGAAACTTGGTCATTCTGCTTGAAACCGTGAGGTTGTTCCACATAAACCTCTTTCTAAGCACACCGCTCGAAATGCACTTTTCACATCCATTTGATAGATCGTGAACTTCATGTATGCAAAGATATGCAAGAAACAATCTGATGGCTTCTAGTCCGCAACAGTGCAAAGGTTTCATCATAATCCAATCCTTCTTCTTGAGAATAACCTTGTGCAACTAAATTTGCCTTGTTTTCTTACAATGTTGTTGTTTTCATCTCTTTTATTCTTGAAAACCCACTTGGTTCCAATGACGTTGTGCCTTTCAGTCTATCTACTAGCTCCCATACTTCATTCCTTGAGAATTGATTCAAATTTCATCTTGCATAAAGAAAGAATCCAATAAGAAACATGTAGAGCTTCACCAATCTCGGTAGGTTCTTTCTCCGATAGGAAAGCAAATAGTGCACTCTCACCATGGAACCTTCTTGTTTTAACACCTTCAATTAGATCACCCAAATCTGACTTGTAGGATGACTATCTAACCATTTCCTTCTTGATGTTCCCCTTCAAGAGTATCCTCAACATTTGTAATGTTAGGTTCAGATTAATTCAAGAACTTCGAGGAACAATGTAAAAGGAGAAAGGAATCATCTTCCCTCGTGAAATTTATTCGAACATTACGATGACATTTGTTCCCCTTTGGTTGATAGATTCGAATTTGCCTCGCCTGTGACCACATCTTCATTGGCATTACATACCCGAAGTCTCGAACCGGTGTCTGCTCAGATTTGTCACCTTTTGGAGTGTTGGTTTTCCCGAGTCTCACCATCCCGAAGTTCCATCCTCGAACTTCTTTATCTCGAAGTCTGAGTGTTGGTCCCGAAAAATCCAATTTAAAACTCGTAAAATCTCAATGGGAGGTGACTTTATAATTTTTCGAATGTGTTATGCAGATTTGCTAAAAGTATGTATGATGCTTAATATGAAAGCAAATAAGAACACACGTATTTTTATAGTGGTTCTGGACAACTCGTCCTACATCCACTCTTCCCTTCATGGGGCACCAACTTAACCAATGAGATGTTTACCGAAGTTCTCACTCAAACGGGACTTATCTCTCTCACGGGATCGCTTACCCCTCCCTTTCGGGATTGCTAGATGTTTACCGAGTTCACACTTAAACGGGACTTATCTCCTCACCATGGGATTGCCTACCCTCCCTTTCGGGATTGCTAGATGTTTACCGAAGTTCACACTCACCTACAAACTTATCCTATCAAACCGATTTGGGTAAGGTTTGTTTGGTTTCAACTAGGTTGAGATTTTCCCTTACATTTGTTTTAATTTCAATTCTAAGGATGGGAAAAAATCTCTAAGCTAGATATTACATTTGTGCTTAGATCTATTGAAGAACACTCTTGGGTAAATTTGGATATGTAATGCTCTGTGTTCTTGAATGGAGATGCTTGAATATTTGGCTTTAATCTTCACTTTGCGCAAAGAAACTCCATCATCTTCTTTTGAAGATAGTGAATGTATTTATATATGGATTTGAATATTACCGTTGGAGAGTAATATTCAAATTCATACTAATAGTCTTCCAAATTTTTTTGTCCTATTGCAGACCGTTGTTTGCGGCTTTATGTCACATTCATATATGTGTTGTTATCTTCTTATATTGTCCAAATTTTTTTGTGTCTAACGGATCGATCACTATTATTCGATCCGTATGCATATTTCTGGTCTCAATGAAATTTGGTCCGCAGATTTTGGGTCCGGGTCCGTCCGGTGCAGTCCGGTCTGCATCGATTCGGCATTCAAAGATATCTTAAGATCGATTCGGCAAAGATCTAAGACGATTCGATTCGGATTAGTATTACAGACGACAACATCGATCTTATGTCGATTCAAAGTATCATCTTTGCATCGATTCGATCAATCTCTTGATCGATTCGATTCAAAGTCTTCAATCGATTCGAGATATCGATCAAATTCAAAGATCAAGATTTTGATCGAGACGCCGATCTTGTTTCGGTTTTCCTTGAATCGATTCGACATATCACCATCCGATTCGACGCCGATCTTTCGGGCCTCAACTTTTAAGATTAAAGATCTCAGATCTTCAAAGAATTGAAATTCCATTCGATCAAATTCAAGAAATCGATTCGAACCGAACAATTTCTTTCTTCTTTTCGATTTGATTTCTTCTTCTTAACTTGTTCTCAGTTCCCTCAACTTGTTATCGTAGAT
This sequence comes from Stenogyne calaminthoides, assembly GCA_037126765.1. Taxonomy (NCBI): domain Eukaryota; kingdom Viridiplantae; phylum Streptophyta; class Magnoliopsida; order Lamiales; family Lamiaceae; genus Stenogyne; species Stenogyne calaminthoides. The sequence continues at coordinate 35,820,843 of JBBCBC010000004.1, read as the reverse complement.
TAATTTAAATAACCGCAGTTGATAATGTTTTCGCATAATTTATCAAAACTAAAATATCCCAACACCGAGTCATTCCAATCATGGGATGTGACTGACTTCTTCTTTTCAGGTTCAGTGAATGATTTATCTTTCTGTTTCAGGCTTAATCTGGTGATCCCCTTAGTTAGTTCATCTGCATCATGTTCCTGTTTCTTCCAACACAAGTAGATTCATCAAAAAAATAACATGAGGTGTTTCCTCCACAATAAGAGTCCTACAGTTGTAAACTCGAAAACTTTTTCGACTTCGAATATCCTAAGAATATTCCTTCATCGCCTTTTACTATCAAATGTTTTCAACCGATCTTTACCATTATTGTGTATGAAACACTTGCAACCAAACACACGAAAGAAAGAAACAAGAGGCTTCCTTTCATTCCAAAGCTCATAGGGTGTTTTGCCTTGACTCTTAGTCAGCATGGATCTATTTTGAGAGTAGCATCCAAAGGTTGATGACTTTCAAATTTCAAAATCTTTTAGGAATATCGGCTTCAACTATCATTGTCCTTGCAGAACTTCTTTTCTTCGTAGTTATGTTCCTTCTTTCAAAGAACACCATTTTGTTGAGGGTCCTTTGCAAATGATGTTTCATGAGAAATTCCATTTGTTTGCACAATACTCGATATAATATGATTTATAAATTCAGTTCCTTTGTCGATCTCGATTTTGACCACACTTTCATTTTTTCTCAATATCGAGCCTTTTCAAGAATTCTCGCGCTTTATCTCGAGTCTCTTTTCTCGAAAGTAAGAATATGACCCAAGTATATCTTGAGTAGTCATCAACTACTACCAATGTGTATTTCCGCCATTAGTGCTTACAGTGTTATAGGACCAAAAGATCCATATGCAATGGCGAAGTATTCTCACAAGAGAAACATCTACTTTGATTTTAAATGATGCTCTAATTTGTTTTCCTTTCTGGCACGCATCACAAATATATTCCTTACTGAACACTTCATTAGACAACCCTCTTACAAGAGCTTAATCTTGCAAGCTTATTCAGGTTTTTGAAATTCAAAAGATTCATTCTTTTATGCCATAACCAACCGGGTATCGATGGAACTTTTAGCAACCAAACATGTATCTTTAGGAGTTGAACTCCAATCAGCAAGATACACATTTCCTTTTCTAGTACCAGTCAGTAATATTTTCTGTGATGTATCATCTTTCACATAACATAAGTTCTTAGAGAACTCAACATTAAAACCCTTATCACAGAATTGGCTTATTGAAATCAAATTATGCTTCAATCCAGATACATATGAAACACCATGGATATGAACTGAGTCGATTTCCAAAGTTCCATATCCTTCAGTCTGTCCCTTGGAGTTATCTCCAAAAGTGATCTGTGGGCCTCTTTGTTCAACATAGTCATTGAGTATCTTCTTGAATCCTGTCATATGTCTTGAACATCCACTGCCAAGATACCATACATCAGGGGTCTTTTCATCTCTGCTCATCAGTGCTATGTGATCTTTTATCAGCTTAGTGCCCTTGTTTTCCTCCTGAAAAATAGATCAATTCTTAGGTACCCAATTTGTGTAGGGTCCTACAAGGTTAGATGTACCTTTCGGAATCCAAATCTGTCTGACAACTCTAATCACTTTAGAGTGACAAATTTGTCTTCCATAAACATCAACATACACATTTACTACTCTGGGTGCCTTAGCAGTTTTCTGTGTATGAGTGCTAGCTTTAGCATGAACATGGGCTTTTGAATTTTTCTTTGGTTCAGGCCTTCTGTTCAGATGCTTTGGCTTTTGTGCAGCCGGTCTAAATCTTTGTTGACTCGGGTTCAGGTAACCTTTACCCTTAGGCAAGTAGGGTTCAGGTTGCCTGTACTGAAATCTGGGTCTTTCAGTATACTGAGGACTTGGTCTCTTCAGTTGAGAATGTCTCTGCTGAGTGTTTCTCATCTGAGGATTCCTCCGATGGTTCAATGTGGAGCCTTTCAGGTTTGCATTCTTAGCCTGAGGCTTTGAAGTACTTGCCTGAAACTTTCCAACTGACTGCTCAGGTTTTCTAGCCTTTACCTGAGGTTTGGGCTTTCTAACCTGATCATTCAGTTTTACTGAGACCATAGGTCCTTTTCCCTTGTCTACAACCTTGGGCATTACTTCAGTTTGAAGTGTGGGTGCCACTGGTTTTACAAAGATTGTCTTCTTGCTACTTGATGCAGCATTCAGATGACCTTGTGAGGTTCCCCCTGGAATGTATCCCAATCCAGATTTTATAGTGGCAGATCTCTGGTAACTCTGAATTTCATCTATTACATTAGATGCTTTATTCAATAGAGTTAACTTCTTCTGTGCACTATCCTCACAGTTCTGTAGAGTTTCATGCTTCTCAGAGAGGTCATTGAACTTAGTCCTGATTAGCTGAATCTCTTCAGTGGATTTCTCTAGCTTTTCAGTTAGGGTCATTATCAACTTCTCTTTCTCTGAGAGTTGTACTTTCAGAACATCCAGTTCATCAGTAGCTCCCATTAATTGAGAAGTGATTTCAATATTGCTAGAGTCTTTCCATTTTAGATTTTCAGCTTTCAGTTCCTTATTCTGCTCTTGAGTTTCATTTAGCAGTTCTTGTAAAACAGCATAGTCCTTCATCAGATTCTCAAAAGAATCCATCAGGTCAAAATGACTGTTTACAGTGGAACTTGAAAACTCTTGTGCTAGTGTAGGAGCAACAACAGAGAAAGAAGAGTTTACCTCCTCAATGGCCATCAGACAAATGTCATCACTTTCACTGTCTGAGAATATCTCATCTGAAGAGCTAGATCCTTCCTCAGAGTGTTCTTCTTCTGCAACCATGGCCTTTTTGCTAGAGAACTTCTTGTCTCTTTTAGCTTGCCTTTCTCTTCTCCTTAAGACTCAAATGACAATCATAATTTGAAGTGACCTTTCTTTTTGGCGCTTTATAGCATCTGTTGGAATCATCATCCTGATCACTTTCTTCTTTGGACTTGAAGTCCTTCTTTCTGGATGAAGATCCCTCAGCTTTCAGGTCCTTCTTCTCAGTTGATCTGTCCTCAGGTTTCTTCTGGTACCTGTGGTTCCTGTAATAGTTTTTGTATTTTCCAAATCTACTATTAAGTCTTTCAAACCTCCTTGCCATCAGTGCTAGCTTTTCCTCAAGCTCATCCTGGTTTTTGGCATGGGGGTTCTCAGAATCTCTAGTTTTACAGGTTTTATCTTTGGCTTTTAAATCCACATTCTTACTAGATGAAGAATCATCTTTCTTTGGCAAATTTTTTTGATTTCTTATCAATTACAAATTCATAGGCCTTCAAATTTCGAGAAGACTTGTTGATAGTGCATTGAACTAATGTTTTTGGTGTTTTCAATCACCACAGCATGTATATCCCATTTCTTAGAAAGACCTCTAAGAATTTTCAATGCAACTTCTCTTTGTGGATATTTCTTTCCAAGTGCATTTAGATCATTCATGATACTAGTGAATCTGACTTCCAATTTGTCTATTGATTCACCATCATCCATTTCAAAACTATCAAACTTTCCAATTGCCACCGAAAGTTTGTTCTCTTTTATGATCTGATCTGCCTCGCACATTACAACTAGTGTATCCCAAATCTCTTTAGCAAGAAGATTACGGAGAGATCATTCCCATCACACCATCATCAATTGTCTTTGTATAATGTGTCTTTAGCAATATAGTCTAGATTGACTAACTTTCTCTCCTTAGGAGTCGGGTTGGTCATCGACTTAGGAAATTCTACTTTCTAGGATCAATTCTCTCATCTTCGCTTCTCCTCCGATTCACCACAAGAACCGGAATGGTCCTTGAGAGACCACTCTCCACATACGCCATGTTTTGGAATACGATGAGCCTCGCATTCTCGATCTCCATAAATCATAGTTCTCCACCGAGAATATGGAAAGTTTTTAGAAGACATTTTATCCGATCTTTTTAAAAGAAAAAAAAATTCAAAGAAATAAGATCGGGTTCAGATATACCACAAGTATTTTTGAAAATAAAACTTTGGTCAACACAAAGAGGGTCAAGTTGAACCACCGCTCCGATACCACTTGTTGGTCCCTTGCTGCAAACGAAGTCTTACACGGTATGGGGGAATACACGTGTTAGATTTTTAAAACTTTTTCTTCGAGGTCACTTTTGGGTCGATAATCCTCAAGATTAGGTCCCGAGAAGCACAAATCGCTTCGAGTCAAAGTCTATCGAGATGCAGTGATCCCGAAGCTTTCGAAGCCTCGATAATCCCAACCGAGTCCTCGAGTATCAGAGATCCCGAAGTTGTTGGATCGATAACTAACTTATCAAACCCTCGGAAGAGCAAGTTCGGTTTGGTAACTATCTCGTTCTAGCTACTCGATGTCTTGGAATGATTGGCCCTTTAGTTTATACTCGTTTTAAGCTTTGTTGAAAACCTTCCCTTAATGAAATAGTGATTAGATTGTGATTCAGTTATGCAACTTCAGTGGATTGATTCCAACTGAATATCAGTGAAAAGTATGCTTTCAAAATCAGGTCAATGCAACAGTTAAACACAGATAAGGAAAGCAATAAACAACACATAAATTATAGTGGTTCAGAGACTCAAGCTCCTACGTCCACTCTCCCTGACTCTTCAGAGAAATTCACTAATCACTTCTGAGCTTTCTGACTACCTCGCGTAGTTTACTTACTCAACTCGGCCCTGAGTTTTCTGACTACTCCACGTAGTTTACTTACTCAACCCGACCTTGAGCTTTCTGACTACCTCCGTAGTTTACTTACTCAAACACTCACAAGCTTTCAGACTACCTCTATAGCTTACTCACTTCTCCTCTAGAGTTTTCTGACTACTCCGCTTAGTTTACTAACTCTTTACAACTCTACTCACCAACAAACACACTCCAACTACCTTCTCAAGGGTTTGGGGTTTCTCGGTTGGTTTCCAACTAGGATGAGATATCCTTTACAATGAAGCAAAATGCAAAGGGTTAGGATATCTCGACTAAGCTTTGGATAAATCTTATCAAGCTAGGCTTAGTTTAGTGAGCTCTCTTCAATATAGAAGCACTTGGGAAATTCAAGGTTTTTCGAGTGCTTTAACTTTCAGTAATAAGTTTGAGCTCTTGAGTTGCGTATAAATTTCCCGTAACCTTACAATGTAGAGGGTCACCAGTATTTATAGGCATACACCAAGGTCACTCTTGAAAACTATCCGTTGGAGAGATAGCTTCGTGAGTTTCCTCTTAAGGTGTGTGAGGAACGGCTATATTTAGGGTTTGAACCTCCTTAACACGTTTTAGGCAATAGCCTTTCATGTAGCCGGTCTTCACTTTTTGCAGCCTGGAACTTTGTACATCTGACATCTTTTTTCAATTGCTTTATCCGCTGTCGATGTCGATATGGTATAATGTTTGTCTTCCTCTTTTTGACTTTTGTCTCCAGTTAAAGGTAAACACTTTCAACTATCTTTTTTGGTTACAAACTCGAGTTTGATATAACCTTAACAACACTGCCGACTTAGTTTCTTTTATGCGCATTTGAATGTCTTGGCGGATATCTATTATCTAAGAATCGCGATCTTCTCGATGTTGCATCCTTCTCGATAGATATATTCGATTGCCTCGGAACATTCGAGTTCATCTTGAGCATTGATGCCTTCTTGAGTCTTCGGTAATTCTTGTGCCTTGAAGATTCTTGATCTTCAATCTTGATCTTGGTCTTTGCGTCTTGAGTCTTGAGGGTCTTGAGTGTGAAGTCTTGAGTCTTCTTGGTCCCTCGACCGATGCTTGAATCTTCGTCTTTGAGTCTTCGGTTCCTCGGTATCTCTTCGAGTCTTGATATCTCGATTTCTCTTGAGTCTTTAGAAACTTCAGTTTCAAACTGAAACTTTAGTTTCTTCAAACATATCTTGAGTTCTTGAGTCTTGAACCTATCTCGATCTATATCTGGCGACTATACATTTTGCGAGATAACGTGCGAATACTCCAAAAACTGAATCCTGACTCAACTATCAAGATCATTCTGAACATGTCATACTCAGGGGTTTTGGGATCTTAATCAAAATCATATATCTTTTATTAAATTCATCTCCCAACAATATATATATACAATTATATAGAACTCTAACATAAATGTTTCGCTCTTATAATTGACGAATTTATGCATACCTTTATACTTAAGAAAGATAATGAATAATTTGAGCTTTTATATTGTGTACTAAGATAATAATAATAAGGTGAAGTTATCCTATTAAAATATATTATGCTTTTTAAAGAGTTGACTCGTTTATTGAGTCTAATAAGTTTTTAAAATTATCATATTTCTTTTATTTCTTGACAATTAGATAAAATTAATCAAACCTTATACTTTATTTATAATTATGTTTTGGCTGCTAATATTACTACTACTATTATTAGGGCCCGTTTGGCTAAGCTTATTTTAAACATCTTATAAGCTCTAACATCTTATAAGTTGTTTTGAGAGCTTATAAGATGTAATTTTTAAGTAGCTTATAAGTTGTTAAAGTGTTTGACTAATAAAACTTATAAGTTCTTTAATAGTAATTTTTAAAAAACTATTTTTTAATTTTAAAATTAATATAATTTTTTCAATTTTTTTAATAATATTTTTTTTTCGAAAATAAATATATTTTCCCAAAATATATTTTTTTTTCCAATTTTTTTAATAATATTTTTTTTCAAGAAAATAAATTTTTTCGAAAATAAATTTTTTTCTTTCAGAAAAAAATCGAAAATATTGAAAATAAAAAATCCAGAAAATAATTTTTTTCGAAAATAAATATATTTTTCCAATTTTTTTTTTTCAAAATATTTTTTTTTCGAAAATAAATATATTTTCCTAGAAAAAATATTTTTTTTAAAATAAATATTTTTTTTAGAAAATAATTTTTTTTCGAAAATAAATATATTTTCCCAGAAAATATATATATATTTTTTTTGGTGAAAAAAAAAAACGGGCCGGGTTGGATTGAATTCGGACCGAGTTTGGGCCGGGATGAGTTAAGATATGATAGAGCTTGTTTAATTTTTGTAAAATAATTTGGGATATCTCAACTTATTTTTTTGGAGCTTATAAGCTCTAAAGAGCTTATTTTTAGATCTTATAAGATGCTAGACATCTTATTTTACCAAACAAAATTAATGAGCTTATAAGTTCATAAACAACTTATAAGCTGTTTTAAAGAGCTTATAAGTTGTGCCAAACACCCCCTTAGTATGTATGCAGGTTTATGTTTAGTAATGTGTTTGTGAGTTATATATAGGGCGTGTGTGTCTATATATGTATACTATATATATGTATTAATTTACTATATTAATGTGTGAGTTTTATTAATTTAAATTAACATTGTTAAATTAATGGGTTATTCGTTTGAACTGGTTTTGGCGAGACGTGTGCAGAGGTTTGTGATTTGGGGTGTGAATTTTTACCATTTCAATTATTATTATTATTATTATTATTATTATTATTATTATTATTATTATTATTATTATTATTATTATTTTCTATAGTGATGTGTTGCGGGCTGTGTTGCACAGGTGTAGGTGGGTGCGTGGGTGAGAGGGCGACGCGATACGGATACGGGGATACAGATTTTTTAAAAATCCAGGGTGCGATTCGGCAATGATACGTCTATTTATTTATTATTTTATTATATATTATACCTGTAAAATATATGAAAATAACAATATACGGAATGTTGGAGGCGTGAAGAAAGCAGAAAGGAGGCGATGGTGTGTTATGTTCGTGTGATGAGTTCTGTTCATGTGGTAAGTCTGGTGACTTGCTGACTTTGAGTGTTGATAAGGTAATTTTAAGTTTTCTTATTATAAGTTATTTTACTTATTTAAAATTATATTTCTTATCTTAAGTTTTAAAAACAACAACATTACCCCATAAATTTTTTATTTTTTTCAAAAATTACCCAAGACGCACCCAAGATGCACCGGATTCGCGTCATAAACACACTTGGTGCGCGTATCCAAAAAAAAAAAAAATCACCACGTGGCACATCTGGTGCGAATCCCAAGCGAATCGCACCTGCACCCACCAAGTATGCGATACTGCACCATAGTATTTTTTGGAGTATCCGTGCATTAGAGGTTGTGGGTATGCAGATTGTTTGCCACTAGTTATGTGTTAATCAAGTGTTGTGTGCTTTTGGCCTTTAACTAATAAATATTATAAATTAAAAAGTATAAAAGGTTTTATTACAACTATGGGTAAAATTATTTCTCACTATTCATTCGTGTAAATTATTGAAGCCTTGAAGGGGTCGTCTATGATAATTATGTGAGCGATGTGTTTTATCAAATTAAATATTTTTTTAAATTGAAAAATTATACTTGAAATATATTTTACTCCATTATGAGTAATTTGATTAAAACTATCAATTATGTGACAACATATTTATTATTTTAATTTTACTATTGAGACTGAAGGTCACTTAATTATCTTTTATATTGTTAAATGCATATTTACAATAGTTAATGAATTTGTCTGATAATTTAATTAACTGCTAAAGATTATTTAGTAAATAAATATCATTAGAATTTTATTTATTACTCCTTTTCAATTGTTAAGTAAAACATGTGTTTAAATTATAGATGAGTTGTGCCATAAATTGTTATCATCTGCTAAAATGCATAAATTGATGTATGTTGCATTACAATTTATTTTTATAATTAAAATGATTTTTATGATAGTACTAGTCTAATATAGATTTATTAGTTGAGGAAATTATTAAGCAATTTAATAATCAAGAGCTTCTGATAATAATTAAACTTTCAAGAAAACGTGTTGGGTGAAGTGCTTCGAATCAGATGCTCGGGATGATCCTACAACTTTGAGTTATTTTGCAAAAGGAATTAAAAAATAATTCTAACTTATCTATAAAGTTATAAGGTGGGTGACATTATTTGCATGTAGTGGTTTATGTTACAAGGATTGTTGGTGTATCTAAACTGAATTAAACAAAATACGAATCTATAACTAAGAACACAAGAAAACAATTAATAAAATAAACAAGCTTATGAATGATATGATATGTATCTTATGAGATACATAATATGGGATTTCACGAAGGAGGTGTGAAGATGTAAGAGGGAATTGCGCGTGGTAGTTTGCTACCAGTGTCCCATATGTTGGTTATCATGAGATGTAGGTTAGAAGCGACAAGGGGATTACATGTGGTCGGAGCAACCAGTGTCCCAAAATGAATCTAAATGATCCAAATGAATCTTTATGATCAAATGATCATTATTAATCATATCTTATAAATATCAATAATGTTAAGAAATTAAGCTACTAAAAATATTACCATAAGAAATCAAACTACGAACGAGTTTATACAAGGACTCCGTATAATCCTCAAAAAAAGATATACGCAAAAACGTATGAATAATCTTTAATAAAATACCAAGATAATCATATTTCGGTGACCAGTATGAGTAACAGCGTATAAGTTGTCCACTGAGATTTTTATCTCACCCCCTCCCCTATCCCCACAGTTTGATATTTTCAGGATATGATCGAGAGGGGCCAGAGCAGCATCAGAGATGACACGAAGTTTCAGTAATAATGATTTTCAATGAATGTGTAATTATATCATACATAGTTTAATTATTATGCCAATAAACCTTTTAAACTTACTTGATAAAGGATCATATACATTACCCTTTTTATAAACATCACCTTTATAAATATATATCTTGCAATATAAATTAATGAGCCTTTCCACTTTCTTTACTCAATTAATATTGATGATTAGGTTCTTCCGCTGCAAAATGTAATACTTATGTTTTTCATTATATTTTAAAAAGAAAATTTTAAGCTCAAATTTTACAGTCACTAAGTGGCGACCCGAGTTTAGAGCGTCGAAGCTGGAAGAGCCGACATTTTGGGTTCGGGGGCGTTACAATCTGCTTGGTTAGGGGTAATGGAAGGATTAATAAAAATTATTTTCATTAATACTGATTGATAGTTTTGATGTGTCCATAATGAGAATAGAAGTAAATAATTAATTACCTTACTTTTATCATACATTCAACCTTCCTCATATGATATCCATTGTTAACTTTTTAAGCAATCAATAACCTATAATTGACCCTTAATGATACTCATTATCATTCCCGAGTTATACTAATTAGGCTCTTAATTTTTCAGTATTAAAGTTGGTAGAAAATGGACTTATATATGATCCATGATCTTATAGTTCTCAGTCTCATCATGTTCTAAAAGTAAAATTTAACACTAATAATAAATTGGTTATTTTTCTCATGCATAAAACTATCTTGTGAAATTCCTAGAGATGTTCTTAATATCAAAATAATATTCTCTTACAATAAAATAGGAGAGGTTTATTTATAGGAAAAATTAGGTCAATAACTTTAAATTCCTAATTTAATGATAAAAAAATACATTAATTTAATACCATAAAAATTCTAACTAAAAAAGACAAAAGGAAAACTGGAATTTAATGAAGTTTTGTTATGAAGTTTTGGGTGTCAACATACATATGTTTTGTTATGAAGTTAATGAACTCCAATGGTATATATGTATATATATAAATATTATGAATAGGTATCTTGTGTACTGAATGCATTATGCAAATTAAATGTATTTTTTAAAATTAAATAATTATAATTTTTAAAAAATAAACTTAAATTTTATAATATAATTAATGCATACAAAATCTTACATATAATATAATGTGTACTTTCAATCTTAATATTTGGACCTTAAGTAAAATGGGCTATAATTATTTTGCTAACGATTTTTCTTAGCCCACTGAAAGCAACTCCACTCATATTAAATTGTAAAGTTCGGACTTTATATGAGACATAATCTTTAGAAAAATTAAATAAAATGAATTAATTCATCACCTCTCTACAAGTTCAGATTATTCCCACTGAAAGAAACTCTACCCATATTAATTTGTCAAATTCAGACTTTTAGATGAGAGGAAATCATTAGAAAAATTAAATAAAACGAATTAATTCATCACCTCTTTATAAGTTTGAACTTTTAAATTAGATAGAATTCTTTCATCTTTATAAAAGCGTTAAATCAATATTAAATCAATATTTTGTTTATTAAAAAAGGGTGAATTTTTTTTGAGAAAGTTGGAAGTTGGGAGAACCTGGGTTAATTAATTAGGTTGTCCACGTTATGAGTTTTCTTTTTTAAATTGTGTAGCATAAAGATTCTCGATCCCTATTGTGAGAGTGCAATAGTATACTTTCTTTCCACCTGTTTAAAAAAAAAAAAACTAATATATGGTAGTTTTATAATTAAACATTATTTTATGAGATGTGTTTAAAAAAAACATTATTTTATGAGATTCTTTATGTTTGTCACATGCTAATCACTCGTGTCCGATGCTAAGGTTGTGGGTAGAAATTCTTAAATATATATTCTTAAATATGAACTTTTAAATTCTTAATATGTCATTAATATTGGACAAACTAAATGATGATAATTTTTTTTTTCTAAACAGTGGTAGAATTTATGTATAAATTTGGTTCACACGAGTTATACTATTAATAGTGGATCTAGAATGTATACTTTGAGGATGAGGCTCGGTGGGTACGATGAAGCATGTGTTTTAAATTTAATTAATAGTAAATATCAACACTTATATATTGATATAATTATATATATACACATAAATTAAAATAAAAAGGATAAATACTAGGGACAGGTCCGAAATTTCATTCCAACGGGGCAAAATTCTCCATTAAGTAAGGGTGGCAAAATTTTAATATCCTAAGAGGGGCGAAATGATAAAATTTTACGAATTTAAAACATAAATATAAAATTTATATATATGTAGTACAAATTTTTAAATCCCAGAAAAAGCGACCACCACCACACCCCCTAGATCCATCTGTGATAAATACACATTAACATTATTATATAAATGTATATATATATATATATATATATATATTAAGGGATTACGTTTTTTGTAGTCCAGTAACTTTGCATCGTTTTGAAATTAGTCCCGATTGTTTTGATTTTTAAATTTTTGTCCTGTAAATTTTATAAAAAGTTTAAATTGGTCATTTAACCTGCTGCAAGCTTGCAACAGGTTATCAAGCTAGTAACTGTCACATGTGTAATTCTTTTATTTTTTTCTTTAGTTTCGAAGCTCCACTTGAACTTTTTTAATCCTAATAATTTTGATCGGATTTTAGGTTGAGTTTAAAAATAATTTGTATATTAAAAGACAAAGCGGATGGAGTCAGATTACTAGGTCTAAACTGATCTAAAAATAAAAAAAATAATCAAAATACACATAAAATCACCCTTCCTCTCTAAAAAAATATGCAGAAAAATCCCAAATCAAAATTAATAAGATTAAAAAATCTAGGTTACATTTGAATTTAAAGGAAAATATAAAATAATTATATAAATGACGATTACCTATTAGTTGACCTGTTAATGCAGGTTAAATGATCAATTTTAAATTTTTAATAACTTATAAAATCAAAATAAAAAAATTAAAATAATCAGAATTAATTTTAAAAAGAAATAAATTTACTGACTACTAAAAAAAACTTAATCCCATATATTAATATATAAAGAGAGGGGGTCAAAAAATCTTGGGGCCTGCTGCCCCACAACCACTTGGCACATCCTCTATGTGTCACACTTGAAACAAATCACATGCTCATGTCAGTGGGCAAGTTTAGCTCAAGTACAATAATAGAAGTAGCATTCGAAAATAACATGTAAAAAGTTCTTCTTTTTTTTTTTTTTTTTTTTTTGTTTAAGGACAGCTGCCTTTATTTTGGGGTAAACACAAATTTGGACAAATAATATAGGAGTATTCCCAATTACTTGGAGTTAGTGTTGTTATTTGAGTAAAGTCGACTATTTGAAGGTTGAATGACTCGCGTATTTGTTGAGTCGAGCTTGCACAATCGCAATAACGAGTTGAAAAATAGAGTTCGACTCAATTTACAAACAAACCGAATAAAACTCGAGTCTAACGAGTCCTCATATAATACATTAAAATGACAAGAAAATATTTTTATATATCAAGCCCAACGAGTTGAGCTCGAATCCTTATCAAATAAATAAGTTGAGTTCGAGCCTTAACGAGATTAGTCGAACTCTCGGGCTACTAGATCGGAATAAGTGCTCTATTGATTAACTCCAGTATTCAGATTAAAACTCGTTTACCAACTTTAATCCAAAGAAACACATAATTATCTTTTTAAGTTTTTAAAAAATTCTAATGTATTTTTTTTATCAGAAAATTGTAGCGGTGGGGTTTGATCTTGCGACCACCAATTCTAATGTATTATTCTTGGAGTCGAAGGAAGTGGCGTTCTATCAAATCTTCAAAGCTTCAAAAGTTATGGACGATTGTGGTGGCGATTGAGACGGTGAAAGTGAGGAGAAAGAGTATATGGAGACGATATGAAAGATCCGAAGATAGAAAAAAAAGAAGTGAGAAACTATTTCTGCAATCACAAAAACTCTACGAGACAATCTCATTATATGTCCTATGGGATCATGGTGCCCAAAACCCAATCATATTTTTACAAGGAAATATGACCCTAATACCAAGATAAGAAATCGTATCATACATGAGACTACCTTACACAACACTTTGTATTCTACAATATAAAAAAGACAGAAGAGAAACAACGATAGGCAGAAAGAGAATAAAGGGGAAAAAAGAATTAAGGGTGGTTTAGTAATTTCAATGTCGGTCTATCTCTCGATTCCATATTTTTCATACAATGTAAACAATTGAAGACAAAATATAAAGTAGGTGTATTGTGCAATTCAAGTATATTTAATTTGAAACGTTATTAGTTGTTTTCACTAAATAGTACTCCATCCGTCCCACTATAATTGTCTCGCTTTCCTTTTATGAACGTCCCATTATAACTTTCTCATTCCATAAAAAGAAAAAGTAATTTCACTACCCATAATTTTTATCCTCACTTTTCACACAGTATTACAAAAAATGTTACTCACTACTCCACTCATTACTCCACATACCTTTTTCCTCTCTCTCAATACCCAAAACTACCCTTCATTTTTATTATTTTATTATTATTCATTAAACAAAATAACAAAAAGAAACAGGACAATTACACCGGGACGAAGGGAGTATTAGCTAATTTTGCTGAATGTTATTAATTATGTTCATTAAACTCTCTAGTCCCCAAGATTAGTTGGTCCTTCGACCGGATACCGAGTTATATGATAGAATTATGTTCATTAAACAATACTCCTTCCGTTCCTTATTATTTGTCTCATTTTATCCATTCACACAAACTAGTTTTCTCATTTATTAAGGTATCAAGACTCTGGTACCCTTATTTATTACTTCCTTCTTCCATTAAAAGTATGTTCAGTTTTCATATTTGTCTGCCTACCAAAAGTGTGTTTATTTTCTTTATGGACACATTAATTTTATCTCTACCCTCGACCATCACTTAATTACTCAAATTGTCATTGTATATTGTAGGTCCCGAACGGGTTTTGTGAGGGCAGAAGTCTAGAGGGGAGGGGTGAATAGACTTCTGAAAACTTTTTGTGCAGATCAGGTGTGATGGCGAAGCAGCCCGATCGAGTGCAAATGAATCGATTTGGATCGATATCTAACTTCTTGAATGCCAAGGCGGTCGATTCGATCTATCAGTTTAACTGATTGTGCGGAAGCTAAGTTTTACCCGTGTGAAAAACCAGTTTTAATAAATCAGATTCCAAAGTCAGTCTTTCAACCAATTGACTAAAGTGTCAAACTTGATCAGATCAGAAGCTTGGTGCTAGCTGATCTTAACTTAGAATATGTATGCAGCTTTAATAAGTTGAGTGCGATTGTGTAAAGCAGTTAATCAAAGCAGGTAAAAGCACACAAGATTTATAGTGGTTCGGACAAACCAGTCCTACGTCCACTCTTCCCTATCACAAGGGGCACCAACTAAACCAATTGGACTTAGATTTTTGTGTTAGTCCAACACAGTACACCAACAGATATTTAAAGAGTTCTCACTCAACCGATCCCAGAAATCAGAACTAGAAACCCTAGTCTGAAATCTTGCTAAACAACTTAACCTAACTTTGGGTTTGGGTAAGATTGTTTTGGTTCCAACTTTGAAATCTTTTCTAGTTTATAAGTAGCCTATCAGCTAGATGAAAAGATTTATGTGCTAAGAACTTATGGGATGAACACTAAAAAAATAATCTTCAAGTTCGTGTTCTTCGTGCGGAAATCTGATTATAGCTTGAGCTTCTTGATAGTTTCCGTGTCTTCACTCTGAAGTGTAATCCCATATTTATAGACCTCGAAATCAAAGAGTCGTTGGAGAGCAATTTGAATTTCAGGCTATATTTGGTAGACTTGCAGGATTGATGTGACGTGCTTCAGGAACGGCATGGCCGAAAGCGTGAATAGTGTCTTTTATAGCCGTTAGAGAAAGCAACACCAAATCCCGTAATTGCCGGCTCCGATCATACGTGTCTCGTTCTTATTGGTTAACAGAAGCACTTTTCAGTGTTGTTCTTCCAACTAAGGTTGACATTCTTCTTGTTCAGATCATCGACGTATGATTAGTGAAACATCGATTTTCACGGTGGTGACCGATCACCAAAACCGATCGATCTACTGATGGAGTCTTCGGTGCCCATTGTCTTAGCTTCAACTAGCAAGACTCGGTGATGTAGGTCTTCTGGTCTGATCTTCTGGAAGTCATCTGATCTTCAAGTATTCTGGAATTTGACCTTCATGACTTCAGCTGAGATATCTGACTTGATCAGATCGATCTGATCTTCTGTCCTTCTCTTGCCTTCTGGCCTGTCGGATATCAGCTGTTCTTCATATCTTCAGATCTGACCTATACATAGTGAGGTTCCCCCTCAATATGTGACCTATCTATTACATCAGTTGTTCTATACAGTAATTATCAACTGGTATCCTATAACCGGTAATAAAAACATCAGTCAGCTAACAGGTCTGACTGGTCCTATTACATGTGTTTTAGAACTTTCATCAAAACTCTAAATTTCCCAACAATTTCCCCCTTTTTGATGAAACCAAAACACCTTGAGAAACCAATCACAGTTGATAAATATAGAACAGTAAAGAGCACATAATCAGAAGACAATGAGATTTTGTCTTAGGATCAGAAAATAAACTTTTCTTTCATTAGATTTGTCGATTACATATTGCATCAGAAAAGTTTGAATTTAAAAACAGCTGATCCTGAGAGGTCTTCTGATTCTTCACTCTTTAGGCTTGTATCCTTCTGACATTTCTCTTTGATCTTGAGGGATGTTGAAAATCTGGTATAGTTTCCATTTTACATCATTGATCTGGCCGAGGATCGCTTATCGCGCGCTTTTGCTCGGATGTCAAAATAGAACCTCTGAAATGCCATCACAAATGAGTCGTCTGCCTTCTTCGAGTAATCTAACACATCATACTCTTGGCGAGATATTTTTACATTGATTATTTTGGCTTCATTTTCCGTGATACTTGAAAAAACTGATATTTGTTTTCCAACCAGTTGAGGAATTCTGCATCTGGAGATTCTTCGTGTGGAACAAGATCTAGAACAAAAGCATCCAGAAGCCATTCACTTCTGATCTTATTCCATTCCTCAAACCTATCAGCGTGTGCAGCAGTTTTTGGAATGATCTCATCAACTCTTGCTGGTAGCTGAGGTTCTGGTCCAGATTTTCCAACTTTTCCTTTCTTCGCCCTCGATCTGTATTTCTTCTTCAGATCTTCTGCCTCTGCCAATTTTTTTGCCCTTCTTTCTTCTTCACTAATTCGGGCTTCTTCAGCAATCTGCTCTTTGGATAGTTTCTCAGCCAGTTTCTTATCGGCCTAAATTTGGCTAGCTGTGCTTCTTGTGACTTTCTTAGTCTGAGTGGAGTCCGTACAAGTTGTGATGTCCCAAAGACCAAGCAGTTAGCCTAACTTTCTTGCCTTTGACTTTTCCATCTTCTCTGAAATTTCGTTAGCAAAGAGATCCAGATGGTCTAGTCTTTGTCCATAGGATTCAACTGTCTGAATCAGGTCTTCTGTTGTTCTGATCGTGTCAGTTGGTTTCTCACTCTGTCCTTCCCCCTTTTTGGTTTGGTCAAAAAAAGCGCGAGGTGGGAAGTCGAGATCCAAAGTCGATCGATATCGCCTGTTGAGATCTGCAACAGATAAACCTTGAGCTTGAGCAGTTAGACTTTGAATCTTCGAGAGCAGCTCAGTCTTGATAGATTCCACGGCAGTAGAGAGGGTAAGAATTAGTTTGTCAAGTTTCTCTTCAGTCAATTCTAGCTTTTCAGTGAGCATCAGAAAAGAAACTTGTTGTTGATCAACCTGAATTAGCTTGTCATCAACTGACTTTATAAGCTCAGCAGACAGGTTGGTCACAGTTTGGGAGAACTGATCTTTGATTGCCTCAATCTGGGAAATAGCCAATTCCCGTTGATCCGTTATTTCTTTGAGGCCAATCTGCCTCTGATCAGTTATCCTCCCCGACTTCTTCTTTCAGGAGATCTTTGAAACATGATCTGATCTCCTGAATTTGATCAGCGGTGATGTGAGTTGTAGGAATGTTTTGCGTCACCTGATCTCTTTCAGTTGTTTGCGCCTCCAGTGGTTGGTCGTGAACTGCAAAGACCGATTCACTATCATTGGCGGCTCCGCATTCTTCATAGGAACATCTGCCAGAGAGCTTCTTGGCGATCTCGATTTCACCTTGTTCACCAACCCCAACTTTCCTCGTGGATCGAGCTTTGATTGATTCAAATTGCTTATCGGCTCACCGGTGATCCCACTTGAGCGATTTCTTCATATCGAAATCAAAATCTGCAAATTCATCAAGACTCCTCCCATCCGTTCTATAATCATCATAAAATCGAGAAGCTCTTTAACCGGAGATCTTTCGGTGAGGATCTCCATAACTTCCTCTCTAATAATAGGATGGGCTACCCGCCGGATACATCGCATCGATATCTCGTTCAATTTGCATTCTGACCATTTTCCCGGTGATGGTCTTGGATGATCTGGACTCAGGAATTATTTGTTCAGATCGACCAGATTCCGGTTGATGAGATGTAGAGGGTTCTGGTGGTGTCTGAGTAGGCGGAAGTTGGCTGATTGGCTGAACCTGCAGAGGTTCTGTTGTCGAAGCAATTACGTCCGGCTCTGCAGCAGGTGATTTTTCTGGTTCGCGAACTGATGAACCGGCCGTTTTCAAGCAGGTGGAAAAGAGAAGGAGAAATATGCTCAGCAGCCATAATTCGGAGTGGCGAATCAGCTCGAGATTGAGGAGAAGGAGATCATTAGTCTCTGGCTCTTCCCTCAGAATTTTCTGGCGAGCTCTCAACTTGAGAAGCCTGCCTGTCTGATTTTTCGGCTAATTTATGTGGCTCATCAGATTGCTCTGGCACTCCTTCTTCATCTGACTCATCTTCCAGAAACAGAGTCATGGAGGCCTGTTTTGCCTTCTTAGGCCTCTTCTCCTGAGCCTTCACCAGTTTTCTTTTCTTCTTTTGGGGAGCATCTGGTGTCGACGTGGCTGCCTCCTTGGTTTTTCCTTTCTTCACCTTTGGAGGAGTGGGCCGCATATCATCATCAGGTGGCCCATATATAGCTGAAGTGGTTGTGAGGAAGGCCTTGTAGGACTTCAGTCCATTCTGGTCCCATTCAAAGATTTGGCGGTTTGTCTTTCGTAATAATCGCAACCTTGTTTGAGATTGGCGATCCTCTTCTTCGATAGACTGCCTCCGTTCATTAACTCCAAAATTTTCATGTTCTTGGAGCAGAATGGCCTTCGGGAAGCCATGCCAATTGATATTCTTGGCTTCATCGATTATCGCAGCCATGCTGTACAATTTTACGGATGTTAGAGCATCTGGGCTGAATGAAATACTCATGATCGTTTTTGACAGAATGTCAAACAACAATCAGTATTTCCTTTTTAACATCGGTCTGACAAAACTCCGCGGTCGATATTTGTCGACCTCTCAAAGAGTTCGTTTCTGATCAGCTCATCTTCATTCTCCCTGTAGTGAGCAGGCGAGATTCTTCCTTTGGGCAAGCTGAACAGACGTGTTATGTCCGCATTCGACAGTCTGATCTCCTCTCCGTTGACTGAAGAGATCAGTTCATCTCTAGGAGTGTCCGTATCCACCTTCAAATTCCTTAAGAATTCGAGTGCTTCATACTGCATCACTGGATTGCAGTGAGCATCACATAATTTTTCAAGGCCTTCTTTCTTCAGAATTTGTTCAACTTCCATGGATTCTGGATCCCGCGTAGTACCAAACTGTACAAATTTGTCATCGACAATTTTTGTTGCTAGATCCGTATAGTTGCACATTATCTTTCCCATTCCGTGAGTGGCCATCTACAACAAGATAGACTCGATTAAAATTGTGCATAATCATAAAGATATCATATATTGATTATCAGACCTATTCTCAGGCCTAGTAATCGATAAACACATACGGATAAAAAAAAAAAGGCATATCGCAGGATAACATATAGACATAATCTATGTGATCAATGGATTTTGAAAAGAAAATC
This sequence comes from Stenogyne calaminthoides, assembly GCA_037126765.1. NCBI lineage: Eukaryota > Viridiplantae > Streptophyta > Magnoliopsida > Lamiales > Lamiaceae > Stenogyne > Stenogyne calaminthoides. The sequence goes on along the minus strand of JBBCBC010000004.1, from coordinate 35,801,254 downwards.
ATCAAATAACCAGAAATTACCAGATTCTGTTTTTCCGAAAGATAAGTTTGAATCGCAAGAAAAACACTTTGAATCGCAGAAAAGTAATTTTGAGTTTTCAGAGAATAAATCGCAAGTTTTTGAGAATAAGAAAACTCTGGTAGGGTTTTGATGAAACTTATAAGGAGGAGGAGGGAAAAACGAGATTGGAAGATCAACCGTTTGAAAAGGTTAAACGATCCAGATTGAGCGGTTTTGATCGTGTGGTCAGGAAAAGCACGTACGATTGCCTTTTGGATTTAAAAGCACATTTTGTGGCAATTAATACAAGTACCCCACGTCCGCATTAAATGTTTTGCAGGAAATACGTCACAAAGGTAATGAGTACAGTAAGGCAAATATTATCAGATAAAATCAGATAAGTAAGCAATAAACAAGGAAACAGAAATGCGTATCTGGTTGACTGATATTGTAATCAGTCAATACCACTTGTAATTGTTGATTCCAATTGTTGATCTTAGTTTTCTGCCTAATCCTTATAATTTCCCAACTGTCCTTTCCAACTGATCCGCTTTACTTTGCGTCTGATTTCCCTTTTCTGATCCTCCTCGGTCAGTTGAAGTTCCCCCTTCAACTGTTATTTCTGATTTCTTATAGACTGATATATTTGATTTGTTGAGGCATCAAGCTCAACTGATCTTCCTCATCTGATCAGTTTCTTATCTAATCAGATTTCAGTTGACCTAATCTGATTCTACTCAGACCAAGCCAATTCTTGGGATAAGTGTTACCGCCAAAACTTAGTTCTTGAAGAATTGAATAGTAGTCTCGATTCCCTAAGTTGGCACGATTTGACATGTGTAATAATAGTCTGGATACTTTGTAATGTCAAGTCGCCGTAAATTTATCCAATTATCAGTCGCGTGTTTCCTACACGCTGTCCTTGTGATGCAAAATTCTCTAAAAGGTTTTGAGAACTCAAATTTGCATTTGCACCCTTGCTTGGCCTCTATAAATTGGACCAATGATTTACACAACATAACCCATTCACCATGCTTATCTTCTTTGTAAATCATATATTCTGGTGAACCTTTATTTCCGGTGAAACTTCCGGCAAAAACCTTTACCCCTTTTTCAATGAATTCAGCTTCTCAAATCAACCTTGTGTGTCCCTTATTACTGTTTTCATCGTCATCAAAGATTACACATACAATCATTGCCAAGCTTCTCTACCACCGAGGCGGCGGATCTGTTGTCGCAACTGAGAAGACACTTCTCCTAACCGTATGCACCTTGTGTGTCTATCGAGATGACGGAATTAACATCAACAGACTCAGTCTGATATAAAACATGAGTTTGATATACGGTCTTGATCAGACAACAGCTAATCTTCGTATATCAACTCAATTTTTGCATGTAACACATGTGCCCATATGATCTTTGTATCACTTTCTTGGCACATGTGTTCCATTTAACAGCTGGAGAGCCCATTGATTTCAAATCTAAGGGCTCCTGGCTTAGAAGTCCTATCAACGCCGCTCTCGCTCCATTGATTTTAGCTTCTGCGAGTGGCTTTAGGATTATTTCAAAGCCTTCTCACCCTTGTTAAGTGGGGGAAAATGGGAGCATCAGATTTTAAAATCTCTCTCTCTCCCCCCCTTCTAGGGTTAGGATGAGGGTTTAGGGTTATAGGTTTAGGGTTTTCGGTTTATGACTTATGTCTTGACCTCCCAGTCCTCTCTTGTACTTGTAACTTGTAATGTAAACCTGACCTTCGGGTCTTTATCAATGAAAATTTTTATTATTCCATTGTTGTGTAAATTTCCTGTTTTCTTATGCGATGTAAGCTTTAATCTTGTGAATCTTGTTTGTTGAATATCAGCTTAATCGACTTACAAATAATGAAATAACCAAACTGATTTAATCAGATAATCCTTTAATCTGATCAGTTCCTTTAACCTGATCAGTTCCTTTAATCTGATAATCCGTAAATCTGATCGCCTTCTCATATAAGTTCCTTGATCGATCTTACGATCGATTGAGATACCAAACTCAATCGATTCCTCTTAACTTTAGTTAGTCTCTTAACCACCGGTTCGAGATCATCCATCAAACACTTTAGGTGCTTTTTCTCCAAGATCCAGAAGCCCTAGCTCATTGCATAATTCTCTGAATCTGATCTCAGCTAGTGGTTTGGTTAGAATATCAGCTTTCTGTATATCAGTATGAATCTTTTCCATTCTGATATTCTTCTTTTCAACATGATCTCTTATAAAATGGTGTCTCCACATCCACATGCTTGCATCTTGTATGTAGAACAGATTCTCGGGTGATTGCAATAAAGATTATTATCGTCACGTAATATAGGTACATTCTTAGCTACAATGTTATAATCCTCACCGCCGACTAAGCCGAGAGCAATTGGGAGCAACAACTTTCCTGCGCACCATATATTTTGCTTCAAGAGTAGATGTCGCAATCGATGTCTCGCTTTTTGAAAACCACGAGATCGGTTTTACTTCCTAAAAAAACGACATGTTCCCGAGGTTGACTTCCCCCGTCAATCTTGCAACCTCCATAATCGTAATCGTAATACCCACTAAGCTTTAGATTATCATCTAATGGGTAAAATAAACCAAGGTTTATCGTCCCTTCAGATACTTAAGAATCCGCTTAGCTGCTTCTAGGTGGCTTTGCATTGGATTTGCCTGAAATCTGGCACATACACCTACTGCAAAAGTGATATCTGGTCTGCTGGCAGTCAGGTATAGTAAAAATCCAATGAGAGCCCTATATTCTTTCTGATTGGTTTTCGACCATCCTCATCTCGATCCATCTTGAATCCAAATCAACATAGGAATTCCGCTTTCCTTACGCTTTGAACTCCAAACTTAGCCAAGAAACTCCTAGTGTACTTTGCTTGGTAGATGAATATCCCTTCTGTACTTTGTTTAACTTGTAGACCCAGAAAGTAACTCATCTGACCCATCATGGACATCTCGAACTTCCCTTGCATCAGCTTGCTGAATCTTTCACATAGACTCTTGTTGGGAGATCCAAGATGATGTCGCCCACGTAATCTGAACCATCGAATATCTTCTCCATCTTCTATTCTCAATAAGGTTTTGTCCACTCGCTCCTTTAGTGAACCCACCGCCTATGAAGAACCGAGAGTGTATCATACCAAGCTCGAGGAGCTTGTTTCGAACCATAAAGAGCTTTTCTTAAACTGTACATAACTTGGTTGCCCTTTTCAAAGCACGGAGGTTGTTCGACATAAACTTCCTCTGCTAGTACCCGCTTAAGAATGCACTCTTTACGTCCATCCGATACATAGTGAATCCTCTGTGGGGAAGCATATGCGAAAACAAAATAATGGCTTTGGATTCTAGGTGGCGATCGCAAAGGTCTAATCATAATCAATTCCTTCTGATTGTGAATACCCCTTAGCAACAAGTCTTGCCTTATTCCTGGTTATGACATTTTTCTCATCTCTTTGTTCTTGAAAACCCACTTTGTGCCAATTACGTCTTGATGAGTTGGTCTGTCCACCAGTTCCCAAACTTGATTTCTCTCAAACTGTTCCAGCTCCTCTGTATGGCTAGAATCCAACTTGCGTCTTGTAGAGCTTCCTCTTATTGTTGTTGGTTCCTTCATAGACAGATAACAACAATACATGACACTTTCACCAACGATGTCTAGTTTTAACTCTATCGAGATGGGTCTCCGATGATCGGATCGGTTGGATGACCGGTTATCCGAGTCCTTCGCTACGATTTATGTCGGTTTGGAGAACATCATCCATTTCTGATAATAGTTCACTACTAGCGATTGGGAGTGGTGCAGAGTTATGATCCACTTGATAAGAACATGTCTCAGCTGATGTTGGACTCATCATGTGCTGATGTCTGTTCGTGGGAACTTCAGTCGTTCCCCCTTAACCGGATGGTTCGATTGATCTTGTCTCGGTTGTACCGAACTTCTTCATCGGCGCTTTTTCGTACCTTAGGATCTCGATTGACTGGTGAATCGGCTAGATCTGGAATGTATACTTATTATGAGTTATGATCCTTTTTCCTTGATCGTTAGGCGATCCATTTTCTCGAGCATCAGTCTTCGTTGATCGGGTAGTTCTTGTTACGAGACGATTTCTCTTGTTCGAAGATGTTTCATCAAAGACTACATGGGGTGTTTCTTCCACAACTAGGGTTCTTTTGTTGTAAACCACCGAAGCCTTGCTAGATGAGGAATATCCTAAAAATATACCCTCATCGGACTTGGCCTCAAAAGCCTTCAACTGACTCTTCCCATTGCTGTGTATGAAACACTTACACCCAAAAACATGGAAGTAAGAAACACGAGGTTTTCTGCCCTTCCACAGTTCATAGGGTGTTATGTAGTGAGCCTTAGTCAGAAGACATCATTACGAGTGTGGCATGCAAATGTTGATAACTTTCCGCGCTTAAATGGCTTGGTATTGCATGTTTAGCTAACATCGCATTTGACGGCGAACTTCTTTGAGTGTTCTCTGTTTCTCCGCTTCTACTACTCCATTATGTTGTGGCGTTCTTGCGGTGATGTCTCATCTTTGTATACCAAACTTAGAGCAAAAATCAGTAATAAAAGAGTTCAGAAATTCTGTACCTTTATTTGGTCTGATTTTTACTACACTGACACCCTTCTCATTTTGTAATCTCTTTAGCAGCTTGGGTATTTTTGTTGTCGTCTCATTCTTCTTATGTAAGAATATAACCCAGGTAAACTTGGAATAGTCATCCACGATTACCAGAGTATATTTGCGTCCGCTGAGACTGACTGGTGTAATTGGTCCAAATAGATCCATATGAAGCAGCTGCAATACTCTGCTGGATGCCGGTTCAGGAATTCCCTTGAATGAAGCTTTGGCCTGTTTTCCCTTCTGACATGCGGCACATGTCTGATCCTTAGAAAATACTTCATTCGGAAGACCTTCCACTAAAGACATCCTTGCTATCTTATTAAGAGTTTTAAAGTTCAGATGGCTCATTCTTTTGTGCCAGAGCCAACTGCTACTTTTGGAACTTTTAACAATCAGACATGCATTTCTTGGGCAACTGTTCCAATCTACTGTGTAGATCGTCCCTTTCCTTGAACCAGTTAGCAAGATCTGTTGAGTGGCTCGATTTTTGATAGTGCATGGATCAGTCGAGAACTCAACACTGAATCCGTTGTCGCAGAATTATGAAACCGATAATAGGTTATGCTTTAGACCTTCGACATACGAGACTCCAGTGACCTGTACATCATCATTCTCTAAGGTTCCGAATCCTTTGGTATAACCAAAGTTATCATCACCGAAGAGTACACGCGGGCCCTTTTGTTCTATGTAAGAGCTGAGGAGGTGTTTGCTTCCAGTCATGTGCCTTGAGCATCCACTATCGATGTACCAGATAGTTGCTTGTACACCCCCTTTGTTGGCCAGACCCACGCGAACCTGCAATCAAATCAGGCTTTAGGTACCCCTTTTGGATTGGGTCCTGAGGGTTTAGGTTTGGTTTTGGGGATCCATACAAACATGGCACTTCTATTGAGATCAGTTAGATCAGAAGACCTGATTTGTCTCCCATACCTATCAACATAATCATACGTCTTTTTATACGCTTTCTGATTAGTATGATTATTAGTGTGAACCTTGGATGACTTAGAAGACTTGGGATTTATCTTTTATGTTTGTCTTCTTTTCATCCAGTGTGGCTCAGGTGCAGCAGCCCTAGGTTTCTGATTATAGGGGTAGGTATGACTGCTACCATCAAAAGATTCATATCTTTTTGGCATAGGTGGTTTTTGCAGTTTACATATAGCTTGCATATTCGGCAGCTGACCTTGATTGGGTCTCAGATTAGACTTCCCTTTTACAGGTTGTCTTTTTTGATACCTAATATGTTGATCAGGTTGAGGTCTCTTCAGAAGAACTGGGTTCTTCGATTGATTCCTACCGATGATGCTTTACCAATTAGGGTCCATTTTTGTTCCCTTTTCGATTAGGCACCGCCTTACCCGCTCAATGTGTCTTTTTTCCTTATTAGATACAAGTTTAGCTTTTAGTGTATCTTTGTTTAAACTTCGTTTGATTACACCTTTTTGAAGTGAATCAAACGGGGCTTTTGAGGATGTGGAAGGGTTCTCATACCCAAGTCCCTTCTTGTTAGTCGTTGTTCGAAAATAGGTGTTCATATCTTGAACAATTTTAGATGATTTTGTAAAAACCTCTATTTTCTTGCGCAAACTATCCTCAGAAGATTTTAGACTCTCATGTAGTCGGAATAGCTCATCAAATTTAGCTTGAAGGATTTTGAAGTCATCAGCTTGTTGTTTGTTGATTGCTAGTCGATCTTTGATCCGCTTCTCCCCGATCGAAGATTTAACTTTTGAGCGTTAAGTTCTCGTAATGTTAAGTTCCTCGATTACTTTTGAGCGGTTTAAGAGATTTCATTCAAGCTTTTTGAGATCGTTCTCTTTAACAAGCTGATTATTTATGATCCTTAGCTTGTCATTCTCAGCTTCCACTATAGCATAAGTGTCTACTGCATTGGAGAGATCATCAAGCAATTGCTCAGAGTAGAGCTGCAGGTCAATCTCCCCAGCAGGTGTGCTAATAATAGCAGGTGTGAAAGCAGACAAAGCAGAAGGTTTGGAGGTTACCTCAGATTGGTCCTCCTTGGCCATCAGGCAGATCTCATCGTCATCTGAAGAGAATATCAGATCTTCATTCTCATAGAAGTCAACAGCACTGCTTATCAGACAGAAATCTTCTACAGAGGAGTATCCAGAATCCTCAGAGGGCAGATAGGAATCATCAATTCCAGATGTGTCAGCGACCATGGCTTTTATGTCCCTATAACGTTGCTCTCTTCTGTTCCGTTTTTCTTCTCTTTCTTTTGGCGTCAGGTCTGGGCAATCTGCGCTGTAGTGACTTGGTTTCTCACAGTTGAAACACGCTCCATGATCCACGGAATCTTTTCTTCCAGGTGAGTCACTCCGTCTGTAGGATCTATCGGTGACTTTTCTTTTCGATAATAATCAACTCCTTCACGATCTCATTATCTCTTCTCTCATCGATCGATTATCTCTTTTCTTTTCTTCTCGATCTCTTCGATCATCGATTCCGGTTCTTTTCGGAGATCCGTTAATGATCTCCTATCTCTTCCTCGGCTATGTTGATAATCTTTATAGAATCTTCGATACTTACCAAGTTGAATATTTGATTTTTCAAGTTTCCTGGTAAGCAGAGCGATCTGTTCTGCCTGACTTATTATGTTTCCAACAGGTTCATTGGCCTTCGATCTGCTGCTGGTTGCTTTAAACGCAATTGATTTAGACGTTGAGGCTTCAGCAGGCGTCTCGTCTTCATCTGCTTGTCCTTTTTTGATTAAGTCGAACTCATGAGCTTTAAGGCTTAGGAACAAGTTACTCGGCTTCATCTTTGAAATGTCTTGGCAATCCTTGATTACTGTGACTTTCATGTCCCATTTCTTGGTGAGAGATCTTAAGATCTTATAGTTGATATCTTTGTCTGACATCTCTCTACCAAGTTCTCGTAGCTTATTTACTGACATAGTAATCCTTCCATTGAGCTCGTTGATGGTCTCGTTGGGCAGCATCTTCAGTTTTTCGAACTTCACCAGTTCGGCTTGTAGTCGGCTGTCTTTGATCTGATCATTTCCTTCGCATATCTCAGCTAAAGTATCTCACATTGCTTTCGCAGTCTTGAGATATTTTATCTTCTCCTTGGTGACTCTATCCATCGTCTTCATGATTATATGCCTGGCGATTGTATCTAGAGTATACAGCTTTCTTTCCTCTGCATCCATCGTTTGGGCTTTTTTCGCACAAGACTTCCTGTGGCAAAGTCTGGATCTCCTCCAACTGCAGGGTTGTCGTGATATATGATGATGGGTCCTCTTTCAATGACCTCCATCATTCTGCCGCTTATCGAACCTAGATGGTTGCACATATAAATGGCCCAATCTGCATACTCATCAATTGAGAACTTCGGCAGATCATGATACATACCAGAGGTATTATCCATGCTGAGTGATTTTGGAAAAACGAATGAGTTTTAAAAATGGTTTTTCAAGATCTGTTCAAATGACCACAAAGATTCTTCCTCAAGAATCGATGATACTCAAAGCCAGTGGTCTGTAGAACCACTGCTCTGATACCACTTGTAGGTCCCGAACGGGTTTTGTGAGGGCGTAAGTTTAGAGGGAGGGTGAATAGACTTCAAAAACTTTTGTGCGGCTTCGGTGTGATGGCGAAGCAGCCCGATCGAGTGCAAGTGAATCGATTTGGATCGATATCTAACTTATCAACGCTGAAGGCGATTCGATTCGGTATCTATCAGTTTAACTGATTGTGCGGAAGCTAAGTTTTACCCGTGTGAAAAACCAGTTTTAATAAATCAGATTCCAAAGTCAGTCTTTCAACCAGTTGACTAAAGTGTCAAACTTGATCAGATCAGAAGCTTGGTGCTAGCTGATCTTAACTTAGAATATGTATGCAACTTTAATAAGTTGAGTGCGATTGTGTAAAGCAGTTAATCAAAGCAGGTAAAAGCACACAAGATTTATAGTGGTTCGACAAACCACTCCCACGCCCACTCTTCCCTATCACAAGGGGGCACCAACTAAACCAACTGGACTTAGATTTTTGTGTTAGTCCAACACAGTACACCAACAGATATTTAAAGAGTTCTCACTCAACCGATCCCAGAAATCAGAACTATAAACCCTAGTCTGAAATCTTGCTAAACAACTTAACCTAACTTTGGGTTTGGGTAAGATTGTTTTGGTTCCAACTTTGAAATCTTTTCTAGTTTATAAGTAGCCTATCAGCTAGATGAAAAGATTTCTGTGCTAAGAACTTATGGGATGAACACTAAAAAAAATAATCTTCAAGTTCGTGTTCTTCGTGCAGAAATCTAATTATAGCTTGAGCTTCTTGATAGTTTCCGTGTCTTCACTCTGAAGTGCAATCCCATATTTATAGACCTCGAAATCAAAGAGTCGTTGGAGATCAATTTGAATTTCAGGCTATAATTGGTAGACTTGCAGGATTGATGTGACGTGCTTCAGGAACGGCATGGCCGAAAGCGTGAATAGTGTCTTTTATAGCCGTTAGAGAAAGCAGCACCAAATCCCATGTTGGAAAATTTATAGTTTTGATAAAAGTTCCAAAAACACATGTAATAGGACCAATCGGACACATTAATGATCGATGTTTATATTACCGTTTATAGAATACCGCTTGATAATTCATCAGATGAACAACCGATGTAATAGATAGGTCACATATTGAGGGGAACCTCAATATGTATAAGTCGATCTCAAGATCCAAAGAATAAATGATATCCGACGGGCCGTAATGCTAGAGAAGAACAGAAGATCAGATCGATCTGATCTAGTCAGATATCTCAGCTGAAGTCATAAAGCTCAAACTCATAATACTTGAAGATCGATGACTTCCGTAAGATCGCACTGAAGACCTACATCACCCGAAGTCCGCTAGTTGAAGCTAAGTCAACCGCACCGAAGACTCCATCGGTAGATCGATCGGGGCTAATCGATCAAACAAATTTCACTAGGTGAAAATCGATGTTTCACCTACCATACGCCTATGATCTCAACAAGAAGAATGTCAACCTTAGTTGGAAGAACAACAACAAAAAGTGAGTCCGTTAACCAATAAGAATCTAGACACGATGATCGGAGCCGGAATTACGGGATTTGATGTCGCTTTCTCTAACGGCTATAAAATACAAGATTCAAGCTTTTCGGCCCATGCCGCTCTCAAGACGCCACATCAATCCCGCAGAACCTACCAAATATAGCCCGGAAATTCAAATTGCTCTCCAACGGCTCTTTTGATTTCAAGGTCTATAAATATGGGATCACACTTGAGTGAAGACACGGAAAACACCGAACAATTAAGAAGCTCAAGCAATTATCGATTTCCGCACGAAGAACACGATCAAGAAGATTATTTTATTAAGTGTTCATCCCATAAGTTCTTAGCATAGAAAACTTTTCATCTAGGCGATAGGCTACCTTAAACACTAGAAAAGATTTCATAGTTGGAACCAAAACAATCTTATCCAAAACCCAAAGTTAGGTTAAGTTGTTTAGCAAGATTTCGCATCTAGGGTTTCTAGTTAAGATTTCTAGGATCGGTTGAGGAGAACTCCTTAAATATTTGTCGGTTGTCTTGTGGTGGACTAACACATAAAACTAAGTCCAGCTTGGTTAAGTTGGTGCCCCTTGTGATAGGGAAGAGTGGGCGAGGACCGGGTTTGTCCGAACCACTATAAATCTTGTGTGCCTTTTACCGCTTTGATTAACTGTCTACACAATCGCACAACCTTTAAAAGCGCATGCATATTCTAAGTTAAGATCATTGGCACCAAGCTTCGATCCGATCAAGCTCGACACTTCATCAACCGGTTAAAAGACTAACTTTGAATCGATTTATAAAAACCGGTTTTTCACACGGGTAAAACTTAGCTTCCGCGACACATCGCTTAAACCGATAGTTACCGAACCGACCGGGCTTGCTTGTGACGATTAGTAAGTTGGTTATCGCCACAAACCGATTCACTCGCGACTCGATCGACTAACCGCCATCACACCGACCATCTGATAAAAAGTTTTCAAGTCTATTCACCCCTCCCCTCTAGACTTCGCCCTCACAAAACCCGTTCGACCTACAAGTGGTATCGAGCAACCGGGTTCTACAGACCAATCGACTTTGTGTATCATCGATTCTTGAGGAAGAATCTTTGTGGTCGATCGAATCGATCTTGAAAAACCTTCTTAAAACTCATTCATTTTCCAAAATCACTCAAAGATGGATAACACCTCGTATGTATCATGATCTGCGAAGTTCTCAATCGATGAGTATGCAGATTGGGCCATATATATGTCCAACCATCTAGGTTCGATTATGGCGTAATGATGGAAGTCATCGAAAAGAGGACCCATCATCATATATTACGACAACCCCCGCAGCTTGGAGGAGATCCGAACTTTGCCCTTTAAAGTCTTGTACAAAAAAAGCCGGCCTTGATGGATGCAGAGGAAAGGAAATCGCATACTCTAGATACTATCGCAAGGCATATTATCATGAAAACAATGGATAAGGTCACCAAGAAAAGGTTAAGTATCTCAAAAACTGCGAAAAGCAATGTGGGATACTCTAGTGAAATATATTGAGGAAATGACCAGATAAAAGACAAATAGTGCTCAAAGTTTAACCGTGAACTTCAAAAACCGAAGATGTCGCCCAATTAAACCATCAACGAACTCGGATGGAAGGATTACAATGTCAATAAACAAGCGAGAACTTGGTAGAGATGTCCGATAAAGATATCAACTACAAAATTTTAAGGTCTCTCACCAAGAAATGGGACATGAAGGTCACGGAATCAAGGATTGCCAAGACATTTCAAAAATGAAGCCAAGTAGCTTGTTCTTGAGCGTTAAAGCTCACGAAGTTCGATTTAATTGAGAGAGGACAAGCGGATGAAGATGAGGTGCCCACCAAGCCTCGACTTCCAAATCGGTTGCTTTTAAGGCAACCAAAGAAGAGATTGAAGACCAATGAACCCATTGAAAACATCATAAGTCGCGTAATGCAGACGCTTCCGCTATCGAAACTAGAAAAAATCAAATACTAACTGGGTAAGTATTGAAGATTCTATAAAGATTATCAACATACCGGCGAAGAGATAGAGATCGATAAATGATCTCTTTGAAAGAACCGAGATCCGATGATAGGAGAGATCACAGAGATGAAAGGAAAAGAGATAATCTAAATGATGAGAGAAGAGATAACCAATCGCATGAAGAAGCTCGACTACTATCGAAAAGGAAAGTCACCGATAGATCATACATACGAGTGATTCACCGAAGAAAAGGTTCCGTGGATCAAGGAGAAACAAGTTTCAACCGTGAGAAGCCAGTCACTACAAAAGCAGATCGCCTTACTGACGCCAAGAGAAAGGGAAGAAAAGAGGAAATGTAAGAGAGCAACGGACAGGACGTAAAAGCTATGGTTGCCGACACGCCAGAATCGACGATTAGATTGCCCTCCGAGGATTCTCGGATACTCCTCCAGAGAAGATTGGCCCCGACGCCAAGCTTTGTTGACTTCTATGGAAATGAAGATCTGATATTCTCTTCGATGATGATGAGATCTCACGATGGCCAAGGAGGACCAATCTGAGGTAACCTCCAAACTCGCTTTGTTCGGCTTTACACCGCTATCATTAGCACACCCGGGAGATTGATCCGTAGCTACTCTCGAGCAATTGCTTGAGGATCTCTCCAATGCAAAGAGACACTTATGCTATAGTGAAGTTTAAAAATGACAAGTCGAGGACCGTAAATAATCGCCTTGATAAAAAGAATGATCTCAAGAAAGCCTCTGAACTTAAATCTGCTGAAACCGCCGTATGCGCAACCGAGGAATTTAAAATTCGAAAAGTTAAAGCTTCGATCGGAGAAGCAGATCAAAGATCACCGGCAATTAACAAACAAAGAAAATTCGATGACTTCAAAATCCTGCAAGCAAAATTCGATGAGCTATTCCGAAGCATGAAAGTCTAAAATCATCCGAGGATAATCATGAAGAAAATAGAGGTTTTCACAAAATCATCTAAAACCGTTCAAGGCATGAACACCTATTTTCAACAACGATTAACAAGAAGGACTTGGGTATGAGAACCCTTCCACATCCTCAAAAGCCCCGATGATTCATCTCAAAAAGGTGTAATCGACGAGTTTCGACAAAGATACACCAAAAGCCAAACATGTATCTAATAAGGAAAAAAGACCGCTGAAAGGTGGGTAAAGCGGTGCCAACCGTAAGGGGAAATGTAAAATGGACCCCAACTGGTAAAGCATCACCGAATCAATCAACAGAAGAACCCGTTCTTACAAGAGACCTCAACTCGATCAACAGATCGTGAATCGAAAAAGACAACCTCAGTAAAGGAAGTCTAATCTGAGACCCAATCAAGGTCACCGCCTAATAAGCATGCTTCGTAAACTCAGAAAAACCACCTATGCCGAAAAGATATGAATCTTTTGATGGTAGCAAATCGTACCTACCCCTATAATCGAAAATCTAGGGTCACCGCACTGTAACCACACCGGATGAAAAGAAGACAAACAAAAAGATAAATCTCAAGTCTTCTAAGTCACCCAAGGTTCACACTAATAATCATACTAATCGAAAAAGCATATAAAGAGACGCAGGATTATGTTGATAGGTATGGGAGACAAATCAGCCCTTCGATCTAACCGATCTCAATAGAAGTGCTCGCTTGTATGGATCCCCAAAACTAAACCTAACCCCTCGGGACCCAATCCAAAAGGGGTACCTAAAGCCCGATTTGTCATGCGAGGATCGCGTGGTCCGCCAACAAAGGAGGTGTGCAAGCAACTATCCGTACATAGACAATGGATGCTCAAGGCACATGATCGAAGCAAACATCTCCTCGGCTCTTACATAGAACGTAAAAGGCCCGCGTGTACTCTTTTCTTGATGATAACTATGGTTATACCAAAGGATTCTAACCTTAGAGAATGATGATGTACAAGTAATCGAGTCTCGTGATGTCGAAGGTCCGGCACAACCTTTTATCGGTTTCACAATTTCATGACAACAGATTCGGTGTTGAGTTCTCGATCGACCAATGCACTATCAAGAATCGAGCCACTCAATGATTTTGCTAACCGGGTTCAAGGAAAGGGATGATCTACACAAATGATTGAACAGGTTGCCCAAGAAATGCATGCTCGATTGTCAAGAGTTCCAAAAGTAGCGAAATGGCTCGCACAAAAGAATGAGCCATCCGAACTTTAAAACTCTTAATAAGATAGCAAGGATGTCACTAGTGGAAGGACTTCCTAATGAAGTATTTTCAAAGGATCGGACATGTCTTTGATGTCGGAAGAAAACAGTCAAAGCTTCATTCAAGGAATTCCTGACCGCATCCGGCAGAAAGTATACCGCAAACCGCTTCATATGGATCTATTTGGACCGATTACACAAATCGATCTCAACGGACACAAATATACTCGTAATCGTGGATGACTACTCCAAGTTTACAGGTTATATTCTTACATAAGAAGAATGAGACGACAAACGAAGATACCCGAGCCGCTAAAAAAGATTACAAAATGAGAAGGGTGTCGGTGTAGTAAAAAATCGACGATAAAGGTACGAATTTACAACTCTTTTTATTATCGATTTTTGCTCTAAGTTTGGTATACTGAAGATGAAACATCACCGCAAGGACGCCACAAATGTAATGGAGTAAGCGAATCCGGGAGAAAGAACTCTTAAAGAAGTTGCTCGCATACGATGTTAGTTTAACATGCAATACCAAGCCGTTTTCGGGCGTAAGCAATCAACAACTGCATGCCATACTCGTAACATATGTCTTCCGACTAAGGCTCACTACAAAACACCCTATGAATGTGGAAGGGCGTAAAACCTCGTGTTTCTTACTTCCATGTTTTTTTTGGTGTAAGTGTTTCATACACAACAATGGGAAGAGTCGGGCTGAAGACTTTTGAGGCCAAGTCGATGAGGGTATATTCTTAGATATTCCTCATCTAGCAAGGCTTTCGTGGTTTACAACAGATTTAACCCTAGTTATGGAAGAAACACCCCATGTAGTCTTTGATGAAGCATCATCCCGAACAAGAGAAATCTGCCTCGAAACAAGACGTGCACTCGATCAACCAAGACCGATGCTCGAGAAAATGGATCGCCTAACGATCAAGGAAAAAGAATCGAATCGTAAAAGATACATTCCGGATCTAGTGATTCACCGGATCATTCAGATCCTAAGGTACGAAAAACCGCCGATGAAGAAGGCCGGTACAACCGAGATAAGATCAACCGAACCATCCGGTTCGGGGAACACCAAGTTCCCACGAAACGTACATCGGCACATGATGAGTCCAACATCACCGAGACATGTTCTTATCAAGTGGATCATAATTACGCACCACTCCCAAATCGCTAGTAATGAACCTTTATCGAAATGGATGATGTTCTCCAAACCAACGCAAATCGAATGAAGGACCTGGATAACCAAATCATCCAACCGATCCGATCATCGGAGACCCATCGATAAAAGTTAAAACTAGACATCGACAGTTGGTGAAAGTGCCAATTTGTAGGTGAGTGTGAACTTCGGTAAACATCTAGCAATCCCGAAAGGGAGGGTAGTAATCCCGTGAGGGAGATAAGTCCCGCTTGAGTGTGAACTCTTGTAAACATCAAGCAATCCCGAAGGAGGGTAGGCGATCCCGTGAGGGTGATAAGTCCCGCTTGAGTGACAACTTCGGAAACATCCGTTGGTTAAGTTTGTGCCCCATGCTAGCCATGCAGAGAGCCGAACAGATTCGAGAGAAATCAAGTTTGGGAACCGGTGGACGACCAAAATCATCAAGACGTAATTGGCACGAAGTGGGTTTTCAAGAACAAGAGATGAGAAAAAATGTCATCACCGAGAAATAAGGCAAGACTTGTTGCTAAGGGTATTCACAATCGGAAGAATTGATTATGATGAGACCTTTGCACCGATCGCCGCTTAGAAGCCATTCGGGTTGTTTTACGCATATGCTTCCCACAGGGTTCACTGTGTATCGGATGGACGAAAGAGTGCATTTTTAAACGGGGTACTAGCAGAGGAAGTTTATGTCGAACAACCTCCGTGCTTCGAAAAAAAGCAACCAAGTGTACCGCTTAAGAAAAGCTCTTTATGGCACAAAACAAGCTCCTCGAGCTTGGTATGATACACTCTCTCGCCTTGATAGACAATGGGTTCACTAAAGGAACAAAGGACGAGAACCTTATTCAGATTAGAAGATGGAGAAGATATTCTCGATGGTTCGGATCTCACGTGATTTACATCATCTTCGGATCTCCCAACAAGAGTCTATGTGAAAGATTCAAAAACCGATGCAAGGAAGTTCGAGATGTCCATGATGGGACGGATGAATTACTTTTCGGGTCTCCGGTGAAGCAAAGTGCAAAAGGGATATTCATCTCGCCAAGCAAAGTACACTAGGAATTTATTGGCTAAGTTTGGAGTTCAAAATTGCAAGGAAGCCAAAATTCCTATGATGACCGGATTCAAGATGGATCCGATGAGGATGGACGTAAAACAAATCGAAAGAATATAGGGCTCTCATTGATCTCTACTATACCTAACCGTCGCCAGACCAGATATCACCTTTTGCGGAGGTGTATGTGCGATTTCGAGCAAATCCAATGCAAAGCCACCTAGAAGCGACTAAGCGATTCTTAAGTATCTGAAGGACAATAAATCTTGGTTTATTTTACCCATCGATGATAATCTAGAGCTTAGTGGGTATTCTCGATTCTCGATTATGGAGGTTGCAAGATTGACAGAAGTCAACCTCGGAACATGTCGATTTTAGGAAGTAAACTAATCTCGTGGTTTTCAAAAAAGCGTACATCGATTCGACATCTACTACTTGAAGGTAATACATGGGCCAGCAGAAGTCAAGGTTCCCAAAATCGCTCCGCTTAGTCGGCAATGAGGGATTATAACATTGTAGCTAAAATGTACCTATATTCTCGTGACAAATATTGCAATCACTGTAATCCTCGTTCTACATACAAGATGCAAGCATGTGGATGTCGACACCATTTTATAAGAGATCATGTTGAAAAGAAGAATATCGAATGGAAAAGATTCACACCGATTTACGTAAAGTCGATATTCTAACCAAGCCACTAAATTTGAGATTAGATTCAGAGAATTGTGTAATGAGCTAGGGCTTCGGATCTTGGAGAAAAAGCACCTAAAATGCTTGATGGATTGTTCTCGAGAACCGGTTGGTTAAGAGACTAACCAAAGTTGAAAGGAATCGGTTGAGTTTGGTATCTCAATCGATCGTAAGATCACCAAGGATGATATAAGAAATCGATCGAAATTACAAGTTATCGATTAAAGGAATCGACGATTTAAGGTTTATCGACAAAAGGAAACGCCAGATTAAAAATTATCTCGATTAAATCGGTTGGGTTATTTTACATCTTTGTAATTCAATTTAGCCGATATTCAACAAGCAAGATTCACATTAAAGCCTACAATCGCATAAGAAAGCAAGAGAATTTACACAACAATGGAATAATAGAACTTTTTCATTGATAAAGACCCCAAGGTCGACACATTACAAGTTACAAGTACAAAGGACCCGTAGGTCAAGACATAAGTCATAACCTAAAACCCTAAACCTATAACCCTAAACCCTCATCCTAACCCAAGAAGAAATGGAGAGAGAGATTTTAAATCGATGCTCTCATTTTCCCCCACTTAACAAGGGTGAGAGAGGCTTTGAAATAATCCTAAAAGCCGCTAAGTCAAGGTTAAAACCAAAGGGAGCGAGAGCGGCGTTGATAGATTTCTAAGCCGGAGCCCTTAGACCAAGTCAATGGACTCTCCAACAGTTAAATGGAGCACATGTGCCAAGAAATTGGTTCAAAGACCTTATGGGCACATGTGCTACATGAAAAATAGAGTTGATATAATGAAGATCACCGTTGTCCGGTCAAGACCGTATATCAAACTCATGTTTTATATCGATCGAGTCTGTTGATGCTAGTTACGTCATCTCGATAGACACACAAGGTGCATACTAAGGAGAAGTGTCTTCTCGGCCATGACATACAGATCCGCCGCCTTTGGTGGTAGAGAAGCTTGGCAACAATTGTATGTGAAATCTTTGATGACGACAAAAAAACAAGATAAAGGGACACACAGGGTTGATTTGAGAAGTTGAAATCATTGAAAAAATGGGTAAAGGTGTTTCTTGCGGAAGTTTCACCGGAAATAAGGGTTCACCGAATGCATGATTTTACAAAGAAGATAAGTATGGTGAATGGGTTATGTTGTGTAAAACATGGGTCCAATTTATAGAGGCCAAGTAAGGGTGCAAATGCAAATTTGATTTCAAAAAGCCTATTAGAGAAATTTGATCACAAGGACAAATGTAGGAATCACGCGATCGATAATTGGATAAATTTACGGCGGATTGACATATCGAGATATACGGATTTATAATTATGCATGTCAAATCTCGCCAACTTAGGGAATAGAGACTACTATTCTAGACTAAGTTTTCAAGCGGTAACACTTATCCCAAGAATTGGCTTGATCGAGAGAAGAATCGATTAGGTCAACCAAAATCGATTACATACGGCCCGATCGATAAGGAAGATCAATTGAACTTGAAACCTCAACAAATCGGATATATCGATCTATGAGAAAAGCGAAATATCGATTGAAGGGGGAACTTCAACCGATCGAGGAGGATCGAAAAGAAATCGACGCAAAATGAAACAGATCGGTTGAAAAGAATAAATGGAAATTATAAGGTTTAGGCAGAAAAACTAAGATCAACAAGTGGAATCAACTTCAAGTGGTATTAACTGACATTATATCGATCAACCGACACGCTTTTCTTTTCCTTGTTATTTGATTATTTATCGAATCTTATCTGCTTTTTATTTGCCTTTACAAAGACGACACTGCAGTGTGACGTATTCCCCGCAAATCATTTAATGCGACGGGGGGCACCAGATTAATTGCTACAAAATGCGCTTTTAAATCCAAAAGGTTTTCAACGCGTGCTTTTTCCGACCATACGATCAAAACCGCTTAATCTGGATCGTTTAATCTTTCCAAACGGTCGATCTTCCAAATCTTGTCCTTTTCCCTCCTCATCTTTATAAGGTTCATCAAAAACCCTACCGAGTTTTCCCATTCACAAACTTCATGCGTTCTTTTTCTAAAAAACTCCAGACTTCTCTGCGATTCAAAGTGTTTTTCTTAAGTTTCAAAATTATCTTCCCGAAAAATGAGAATTGGTAATTTCGATTATTTGATTAATCTTTTTTCCTTAAAATCCATTGATCTTAAAGATTTTGTCAATCGATGGTATCCTGTGTTATGCTTTATTGTTTCTTGGTTTCGCATGTGTTTATCGATTACTAGGCTTCGTGTATAGGTCCGATAATCAATATATCATATCTCTATGTTTATGCACAATCTTAATCGAGTCTATCTTATTTGTAGATGGCCACTCACGGTATGGGGTAAAATAATGTGCAATTATGCGAATCGGCATTAAAGATTGTCGATTTACAAGTTCGTGCGGCTTTGACATTACTCGGGATCCTAATCAACGGAAGTGGAGCAAATTTCGAAGAAATGAGGTCTTGAGAAATATTGCGCGCTCATCGCAATCCAAAGGATGCAAGATGAAGCACTCAAATTCCTAAGGAATTTAAGAGTGATACTGGGACGCTCGGAGAGAAGAACTACTTTCGTCGGTCAAAGGAGAAGAGATCGGTCGACGAATCTGAGACATAAACTCGTCTGCTCGTCACTTGCCAAAGGACGAATCTCGCTCTTTCACTCTGAGGGAGAATGAAGATGAAATGATCGTAAACGAACTCTTCGAGAGGGGTCGACAAACATCGGACCGCAGGTTTTGTCGGACCAATGCTCAAGAGGAAATACCGATTTGTTGTTTGACATATTGTCAAAAATAATCATGGGTATTGTGTTCAGCCCGGATGCTCTTACATCCGCCAAACTCAGACAAAGATGGTTTAATAATAATTGATGAAGCCAAGAACATCAATTGGCATGGGTTCCTAAAGGTCATTCTACTCCAAGAACATGAGAAATTTGGAGTTGATGAATGGAGGCAGTCTATCTCAAGAAGAGGATCGACAATCTCAACAAGGTTGCGCTTATCCTAAAGGACAAAATGCCAAATGCCAAATGGGACCGTAATGGATCGAAGCCCTACAAGGCTTTCCTCTCCACCACTTCACCATATTTGGACCACGGTGACGATGATGTCGCGGCCCACCCCCAAAGGCGAAAGGGAAAAGAGCAAAAAAAACCTAAATCTACGGATGCCCCCAAAAAGAAAAAAAAAAAAAGCTCGGTGAAGGCCCGGGAGAAGAGGTCAAGATGGCGAAGCAGCCTCCATGACTCTGTTCCTAGAAGGTGGAGTCGGATGAAGAAGGAGCGCCAGATCGGCTGATCGCCACAAAAATCGGTGGAAAATCGACAGCAGCTTCTTCTCGGGCTGAGCTCGCGAACATTCCGAGGGAAGAAGCGAGATCGAACGATCTCCTTCTCCTCCAACTCGAGCCGATTCACCACCGGACCTTGGGCTGGCGGCGCATGTTTCTCGCCTCCCACCGCTGTACAACACGAAACTACATGCGTTTTGCGAACCCGAGCTTACCTCGCTGGAACCCGAGCGCACTCTCCCTCACAAAGAGAACCTCTGCGGCAGTCGAGCCAATCGGACAACTTCCACCTACTCAAGCACCACCACAACTCTCCACATCTCATCAACTCCGATCCGATGCATAATTCTTGAAGTCTAGATCATCAAAGACCATCACAGGGAAAAATGGTCGAATGCAAATCGAACGGGAAATTGATGAGATGTATCCGAATCGTCGCCCATCCCGCTATTAGAGGGAAGTTATGGAGATCCTCACACGGAGAGATCTTCGATTAAAAAGCTTCTCGGATTTTATAATGATTATTGAATGGATGGGCGGTCTTGGATGAGTGTCAGATTTTGATTTCGATATGAGGAAATTGCTAAAGTAGGATCACCACCGAAATGATAATCTTTGAATCTATCAAAGCTCGATCCACATGAAGCCGGGGTTAATCGATCAAGGCGAACCGGAGAATGCCAAGAAGCTCCCTCGCAGATGCTACAATGAAGGATGCAGGGAGGCTGCCGATGATAGTGGAACTGTGTTTGCAGTTCATGACCAACCACCGGAGGCGCAAACAATCGAAAAGAGATCCGTGACGATACCATTCGTGACATCTCACATCATCACGATCAACTTCGGAGATTAGATCTTGTCTCAAAGATCTCTGAAAAAGAAGTTTGAGGGAGTGATAGGCGATCGGAGGCAGATTGGCCTCAAAGAAATAACAGATCCAAGGGAATTGGCTATTTCCCAGATTGCGGCAATCAAAGATCGGTTCTCCCAAACCCCGTGACCACCGTGGTTCCGCCGAACTTATAAAATCGCTTGATGACAAGTCGATTCAGTGGATCAACAACAAGTTTTTTTCGATGCTCACCGAAAAGCTAGAATTGACAGAAGAGAAACTTGACAAACTAATTATTACACTCTCTATCGCCATGGAATCACCAAGACCGAAATGATCTCGAAGGTTCAAAATCTAACCGCTCAAGCTCAAGGTCTATCTGTTGCAGGATCTCAACAGGCGATATCGGTCGACTTTGGATCTCGACTTCCCACTCACTACTCTTTTGATCAAACCAAAAAAGGGGAAGGACGGAGCGAGAAACCAATCCCGACATGATCGTAACAATGAAGACATGATTCGACGGTTTGAAGCCTATGGACAAAGACTAGACCATCTGGATCTCTTTCTTAATGAAATCTCTCGAAAAGATGGAAAAGTCAAAGGCAAGGAAGTTAAACTATTTGAGGGTGCCGGGACATCACAATCAGTACCGACCACTCGGACTAAGATAGTCACAAGAAGCCTGACAAGCCAGATCACAGCCGATAAGGAATCGCTAAGAAATCGCCCAACGAAAGCGTCTTTCAAGAGGCCCGAAAAAAGCGAAGAAGAAAGAAGGGCGGATAAATTAGCCTGAGTAAGATCTCAAGAGGAAATTCGGATCGAGGCGAAGAAAGGAAAAGGCCGAAAATTGCATTGTAACCTCACCGCCAAAGAAGAGTTGATGAGATCATTCCAAAAACTACCGCACACGCCAAGAGGTTTGAGGAATGGAATAAGATCGGTGAATGGCTTCAATGCCTTTTGTTCTTAATCTTGTTCCACGAGAAGAATCTCCGGATGATGAATTCCTCAACTGGTTGGAAAATAAATATCCAGATTTTCCAAGTATCCGGAAAATGAGGCCAAGATAATCAACGTAAAAATATCTCGCCAAGAGTATGATCTGCTGATTACTCAAGAAGGCGGATGGCTCATTTGACAGATGGCATTTCGAGAGATTCTATTTTGACATCTCCGAGCAAAAAACGCATATAATCGATCCTCGCCAGACCAATGATGTCAAATGGAAACTATATCGATTTTCAACGCATACCTCAAGATCAAAAAGAGAGATGCCGAAGATACAAGCCTAAAGAGTGAAGAATCGAAGACTTCTCAGGATCACCGCTTTTAAATTCAAACTTTTACGATGTAACATGTAATCAACATATCTAATGAGAAAAGTTTATTTTTTCGATCCTAAGACAAAATCTCATTGTCTTCTCGATATGTGCTCCTCTTTTTTTGTTCTATATTTATCAACCGTGTTTGGTTTCTCGGTGTTTTGGTTTTATCAAAAAAGGGGAAATTGTTGGGAAATTTATAGTTTTGATAAAAGTTCCAAAAACACATGTAATAGGACACTCGGACACATTATTTATCGATGTTTATATTACTGGATTTATAGAATACCGGTTGATAATTACCGTGTAGAACAACCGATGTAATAGATAGGTCACATATTGAGGGAAACCTCAATATGTATAAGTCGATCCAAGATCCAAAGAACAAATGATATCCGGATGAGCCGTAATGCTAGAGAAGAACGAAAGATCGATCGATCCGATCTAGTCGATATCTCAAACCGTCATAAAGCTCAAACTCGAATACTTGAAGATCGATGACTTCCGAAGATCGGACGAAGACCTACATCACCGAAGTCCGCTAGTTGAAGCTAAGTCAACCGCACCTGTAAGACTCCATCAGTAGACCGATCGCTTCCGATCGATCAAAGTCACCACCAGTGAAAAACGATGTTTCACCTACCATACGCCTATGATCCGAACAAGAAGAATGTCAACCTTAGTTGGAAGAACAACACTGAAAGGTGACCAATCTGAACAAACACCAGTTCAGACTCAGGTATGTGATGCCAATGAAGATGTGGTCACAGCTGAGGCAAATTCTCAATCTATCAACCAAAGGGGAACAAATGTCTCGACAATGTTCAAATAGAATTTCCCCGAGGAAGATGATTCCCTTTCTCCTTTTCTTGTTGTTCCTCGAAGTTTCTTGAATTAACTAAACCTAACATTTCAAATGTTGAGGATACTGCTGAAGGGGGAACATCAAGAAGAAAATGGTTAGATAGTCATCCTACAAACCAAATTGTGGGTGACCTAACTGAAGGTGTTAAAACAAGAAGGTTCCATGGTGAGAGTGCACTATTCTTACCGCTTCCTATCGAGAAAAGAGACTATCGAGATTGGTGAAGCTCTACAAGATTCTCATTGGATTATTCATGCATGCAAGATGAAATAATCAATTCTCAAGGAATGAAGTATGGGAGCTAGTAGATAGACCTGAAAGGCACAATGTCATTGGAACCAATTGGGTATTTAAGAATAAAAGAGATGAAAACAACAACATTGTAAGAAACAAGGCAAGGCTAGTTGCACAAGGTTATTCCCAAGAAGAAGGCTTGGATTATGATGAAACCTTTTGCACCGTTGCAAAGACTAGAAGCCATCGATTGTTTCTTGCATATGTCGCCCACATGAAGTTCACATATCTATCAAATGGATGTGAAAAGTGCATTTCGAATCGGTGTGCTTAAAGAAGAGGTTTATGTGGAACAACCTCCTCGGTTTCAAACAGAATGACCAAGTTTACAGTGCTCGGAAAAAGCTTTGTATGGTCTTAAGCAAGCACCCGAGCATGATATGATACTCTTTCTCGGTTTCTTCTCGACCATGGTTTTGTCAAAGGAACTCGCTTGATAGAACTCGTTCGTGATAGAAGATGGGGAAGATATCTTCTTGTTCGGATATATGTTGATGACATCATTTTTGGATCTCCAAACCATCAGCTGTGTGAAAAGTTTTCAACACTGATGAAAGGCAAGTTTGAGATGTCAATGATGGGAGAGATGAATTTCTTTCTAGGTCTTCAAGTAAAACAATCAAAGGAAGGAATATTCATCAACCAGGCAAAGTTCACCGAGATCCGATTGCCAAATATGGTGTATGCAGACTGCAATGCGCTTAGATTCCCATGAATACTAACTACAAGATGGATCCTGATTCTGAAGACAAATCAGTGAATCATACTGATTATAGAGGAATCATTGGATCATTACTCTATCTCACAGCAAGTAGGCCGGGTATAACATTTGCTGTTGGGATATGTGCAAGATACCAAGCTAATCCTAAGGCTAGTCACATGGAGGCTGCCAAAAAGATACTGAAGTATCTTAAGGGCACAGTGAATAGAGGATTATGGTATCCAGCTGATGATATGGAGGTTGCAGGATTGACAGGAAGTCCACTACAGGAACTTGTCAATTTCTAGGAAGTAAGCTGATATCTTGGTTTTCGAAGAAAACAGGACCTCGAAGAGAACCAAGATTATCGAAGTTTAATACATGGTCGCGGAAGTCTGCTTTGGTTTCGCATTCTTTGCTCGCACAACAATTAAGGGATTATAAAGTTGTAGCCAATGAAGTACCAATATTTTGTGACAATAATAGTGCTATTGCTATTTCACAAAATCCGGTATTGCACACCAAATGCAAGCATGTGGATATCAGACATCATTTCAACAGAGATCATGTCGAGAAAAAGGACATAAGGATGGAGAAAATTCATACTGATAAGCAGAGAGCTGATATCTTGACTAAACCTTTGTCTAAATCAAGATTTCAGGAACTTTCAGTTGAATTAGGGATGTTAGATCCAGGTGTATAGAGTAAAATCTAAAAAATTGAAGGTTTTCAGATGCATGAAGTTTTCTCAGAATTCTACTGAGAAACTCAGGATAAAATGGAAATCTTGAATCGAGTCTCGAAACTTCGATTCTTCAAGGTCAAGATTTTCGATAGTATAATGAACCCATTCAAGATTTCGATATAATCGACATTTTATCAAGGTCGATTACTTTCGGAAGACGATAGAGAGAAATTAGTCCAAGAAGTAATGACTACGCGACTCATTTATTGCTTAAATGAAGCTCAAGAATCATTTGCAATAAATACAAAACACCTAAGGAATGTTTTTTTGGGCGGATCTTTTGAAATTCAAGAAGGTCAACAGTCATTTAATGCTCTGTTACATTAATGACCAATGAGGATATATTGGCGGCTTACTTTTTGGGAATCGACCTTTCACATACCCGATTAATCGGCGATTAATCTCAACCGTTGCTTTTCACCTAACCAACACGAATTCCCACGATCTCGAAACTATATATTCCCCAAGAGCCATTCAAGCCCAATTTTATCAAACCCTTCATTCCCAAAATCCTCTGCAAGAAAATCCCCTTTGCCCAGAAAACCTAAACCCTAAATCTTCAAATCTTTAATCTCAAATGGCTCCTACCGTTTTCGATAAATTAGCCGAAACCAACAAACCTTGGTACGAGTTTGTTGTCTCGCTCGATAGCACAACCAACTCTAAACAAGAAGAGGAGGCTCTCCATATGATCCGTTTGGCCAAGCTCACTCATCTTGTCGCAAGCCGACCGGACCAAGAATACGCGAAAGAGGTAATCGAGTTCATCTGTAATATGAAGATAGATGAAGAGGATGGTATGCATTCTGAGATTACTGTATCACATTTAGAGCATTTGTCTAAATACATCGATTTTGAAAGGGAATTGTATATTATTCCGAAAAATTTAAACGATGTTTTTGAGCTTTGTGATAGAGGGATCCCGGCCGATATGATCCGGGAGTTTTTAGATAGTATATGTTGGGTAGAGAGGCATTTGACCCACCACCGATATTCAAATGCATTATGAGTCATTCAAATTCTTGATTCCCGGGCATGAAAGAACAGTGAACAAGCCAAGGTCGTAAAAAGAGAGAAGGACGGGGCTATCTCGATCAAAGGCAAGATCCACCATGCCACCAAAATAGCATTTATTTTGGAGATGTGCAGAGAGGAGGAGGACATCTTCGCCAATTCGACCCCATTCCCTAAATCCAAGGTGCTCTTCAAGCCCATTGCTGTGAAGAAGCAGGCCATCAGAGGGAAGAAAGAAAAGAAAGCAGAATCACCAAGCCCTGCTGCTGAAAAAGAAACCCAACAAACCAGGGGGAAGGTTTTGTTGGAGGCCAAGATGGAGCAGGGTGAGAAGTTGAAGAAGCATAAAACCCTCGCTCCCAAGCGCAAAAGGATGGTGGTTCTCACCGATGATGATGGCAGTGATTCTGAAGAGATTCAACCTGAGGGCCAAACCGCTCAGAAATCACCATTACAAGTCTTGGCTCAGGTTATCTCTAAGGCACAGGACCAGACTGAGGAGCAGGTCTTCTCTGAGGTGCTTAAGACATCGCTCAGTTCAAATAAAATTTCTCAAGAAATTTTTAAAGGAACTCAGACCTCAGAGATTCCTACCAAAGATGTGCCGACTCAGACAGAAGAGCCAACTCAGAGTCAATCTGAGGACGTGCCAGCTCAGCCCCGTAACCCACTCGGATGTAAACCGAGGACTGATGCACAACATTCGATTCTTGAGACTCGAGAGCAAAATTATTTTGATGAGCTCTGAAAGATTTACTTCTTGATCCTTCAAATGATGCTTCGACCGAACCCGAAAGCCCGATATGGAAGAAGGGCGAAGATGAAGAAACCGAGTGGAGGAGCAAGGGGGGAACTGTTCATCCTTGACCACATTCCCCGAAAGCTCACCATACCCTTATCCGCAAGATATCTTCTTGATTAAGGACGACGGTTTTCATCCTCAATCGACTCTTCCGGAGATGCTTAACATTGCCGCATTCGGAGGGAAGACTGGGGAATGATGAGAGAGATACCTTCTGGACCGAAGTTCTCGTGTTTCGGGAAAACAAAGCTCGGGATGAAAATTTCCGATTTTGATGAGATGGTTCGGAAGAAGATAGCCGAGATGAGAGCTATCGGGTTGGTGCCCCCGGCGGAGACAAATTTCAAGATGGGGACCAACGAGATGCCGAGGATCGGTCTTAGATGGAGAAGGAAACTTCTTATCTTTGATCAACTCGAAATCATTCAACCTCGATCGGTTAAGCACTCTTCGTGTACCTTTTGCACTATTAACAATTATGCCAAAGTTCTTGAAAAGTTCTATCTTTAACTCAATTGTCTCGATGTACAGACCGAGGCTCGATTAGACCGGAGCTCAAGATGAAGGCGATGCTTCGGTGCGATCGACCCTCGGGTTGTGGTCTGAACCTCGATGATCAATCAAGATAAGGTGCGAGAATGTTCCTGAGATCGACCTCACTCCCATTCTGGAGAAACTTGAAAAGGTTGAGCCAATGATGAACAAAATCACTCAGATGGAAGAGACATTGGCCAGCCAAACTCAGAAGATTGAGAATCTGAGTTCATCTTCAGAACTGGTGCAACTCCAAGCCACTCTGACCTCAAAGATGACCTCCATGGAAGACAAGCTGAATGAGAAGCTGGAGGGAGTCAAGGCTGAGCTGAGTGCTGAACTTAAACAGAAGCACCAGGAGAATACTGAGTTCCTAGAGGTGAAATTGGCAGAGAAGAATGAAGTGCTGATCAAGTCTGCTGTTGAGGAAATGAGCTCAATGCTCATGACCAAGATGACAGAGATGTTTAAAGATGCTCTCTCTGGCCAGTTTGCTTATCTTTCTGAAGAGTTCTCTATGGCTAAAAACCACCTCAGGAGGCTAGAAGATGAACAGGATCAGTTAGCAGGAGAGGTGCGTTGTGTAAGCAAAGAGCAATATCACATGGACACAGCACTCTTCAGACTTCTTCCAAATTATGGTGCCAAGAAGGGGGAAAGACCAGATGAAGACCTCAGGAAGTTATTGGCACGTACTTTGAAGAAAAAGGCACAAAAAGAAGCTGAAATGAATAGTCTATCCAAAGCCTTGAAGGAAGTCGAAGCTACTGAAAAACTGAAGTTCAGTAAGGTGGAGAAGCCGATCTACACTCAGGTTTCTGAGGAAACCATGCTTAAAGTAGCAAGAGAGAAACTGAGTGCTAGAGCTAAGGTTGGAACAAGCCAGGCTGCTGCTGAATTGCCTATGAAGAGGAAAGCCTTGGGCATTGTTGAACCTGAGAGCAAGCGTGCTAAGTCTTCTAAGCCAGTACAAAGGAAGTTGGTTGAAGAATTAGAAGAGTCTGCAGGTCAACCTCAGAGAAAATTCTTCAACACAAGGAATGCTCTGAAGACACTCCAGATAGAACAAGCTAAGAAAGTTGCTGCTTCGGTCTCAGGCGTGCCTGTGATCAGGAAGAAAATAGATGAAGAACAGAAGCGAATGAGTGGATACAAAAAGTTTGCGAGCAAACGGAGAGGGACTTCAATAGCACAAAAATGGCCACACATTGACAAGTGGATGCCCATCCAATTCAATGATAGTTGGGAAGAGGTCAAGAGAACCTTCTGGTTCTACTATGCTGTGCTCAGGGAATGGAAAGGGGAAAGCTCGGATCCAAATGAAGCTTTTATTGAATATCTCCTAACCTTCTATCCTAAATATCTCCAAAGCTGGATAAACCTTGCGGATGAAGGAAAGGTGCAGATAGTAGCCCCCGGTCCATATACCTACCCTCCTCCAAGACTTGAAAATGGCCTGGTGAATGAAATAGCCATCACTCAAGAAATTGCTCAATATGCTGGACAGTTGGGTTTGACAGGAAACAGTCCGGATATCATCAAGGAAAGAAATGCTCTGAAGAAGAGGTATTTCGGAATGTTCAACCTGGAAGTGCCCGCTGATGAAATAGAAGAAGATGAAAACCAAGAGCGTAAGACCAAGAGCCAAATCAAGATCAAGATCAAGACTTACCCAAGACACTTGTAATTTTTCTATCTTTTTGTCTTTTATTTTTTTGTTCGATAAGTTTCATTGTAACTTTATAGAATATCTACTCATCATCAATGAAAATTTATCATTTGTTGCTCAAAAGATAATATCTCATTATCTTATTTACATGTCTTTTACTTTTGATATGTTGAATGATGTCTCTGAATTAATTGTTTATGGGAAATTGTTTATTAAGTATTTGGTGATGAATCCTCTGAGAGATTCATTACTGAAGAAATTGTTGAATGATTAATTGTTGAGGAGATTCTCAGAAATTGTTGGGAGATTCTCTGTTCAGAAACCAATCTTGTAATAGGATAAACTGAAACCTGAATTTAGGTTGTATAGTTGTAACAAGATAGGTTTTGGCATCATCAAAAAGGGGGAAATTGTTGGGAGATGAATTTAATAAAGATATATGATTTTGATTAGATCCCAAAACCCCTGAGTATGACATGTTCAGGATAATCTTGATAAGTTGAGTCGATTCGGTTTTTATAGTATTCGTGATGATATCTCGCAAAATGTATAGTCAATAGATATAGATCGATTAGGATCCAAGAT
The DNA here is from genome assembly GCA_037126765.1 of Stenogyne calaminthoides. Taxonomy (NCBI): domain Eukaryota; kingdom Viridiplantae; phylum Streptophyta; class Magnoliopsida; order Lamiales; family Lamiaceae; genus Stenogyne; species Stenogyne calaminthoides. The sequence continues at coordinate 35,771,774 of JBBCBC010000004.1, read as the reverse complement.
TCAAGACTCAAGATAAGTTTATGAAGAAACCGGTTTCAAAGATGAAACCGAAGTGTCAAAAGCTCAAGAAGAAATCGAGAATCAAGACTCAATGAGAAATCGAGAATCAAGACTCAAAGCATGAAATCGAGATATCAAGACTCAAGATGAAATCAAGAACTCAAAACTCAAAGATGAAGATTCAAGATATCACCAAGATATCCGGTGAAGACTCGTAAGATTCTCAAGACTCGTAAGACGCCAAGACTCGTAAGACCCTAAGACTCGTAAGACTCAAGACACGTAAGATGTAAGATCAAGAATCAAGATCAAGAATATCAAGGCATAGTAATTACTAAAGACTCGAAGAATGTATCAATGCTCAAAAGATAAACCTCGAATGTTCCGAGGCACCGAGAATATCTATCCGGGCTGGATGCAATACTGAGAAAATCGTGATTCCTTAGAAGAATAGATATTTGCCAAGACATTCAAATGCAGACAAAAGGAACTAAGTCGAGTGTTGTTAAGGTTATATCAACTCGTAGATTGTAACCAAAAGAGCCGCTTGAAGGTGTCTACCTTTAACGGAGACAAAAGTCAAAAAGAGAAGACAACATCGCACTATACATCGACAATCGACAAAATACATGTGTCGCCAAAAAGATGTCAGAAGTACAAAAGTTCCAGACTGTAAAAAGTGAAGACCGGCTACATGAAAGGCTATTGCCTAAAACGTGTTAGGGAGTTTCAAACCCTAAATATAGTCGTTCCTCACACACCATAAGAGGAAACTCACGAAGCTATCTTTCCAACGGATAGTTTTCAAGAGTGACCTTGGTGTATGCCTATAAATACTTGTGACCCTCTACATTGTAAGGTTACGGGAAATTTGTAAGCAACTCAAGAGCTCAAACTTATTATCGCAAAGTTAAAGCACTCGAAAAACTTAGAATTTCCCAAGTGCTTTTAAATCGAAGAGAGCTCACTAAACTAAGCCTAGTTTGATAAGACATATCCGAAGCTTAGTCGAGATATCCTAGCCTTTGCATTGTACTTCATTGTAAAGGATATCTCATCCTAGTTGGAAACCAACCGAGAAACCTCAAACCCTTGAGAAGGTAGTTGGAGTGTGTTTGTTGGTGAGAAGAGTTGTAAAGAGTTAGTAAACTACGCGGAGTAGTCAGAAAGCTCTAGAGGTGAAGTTAGTAAGCTACAGAGGTAGTCTGAAAGCTTGTTTGTGTTTGAGTAAGTAAACTACGGAGGTAGTCAGAAAGCTCAAGGTCGGGTTGAGTAAGTAAACTACGTGGAGTAGTCAGAAAGCTCAGGGCCGAGTTGAGTAAGTAAACTACGCGAGGTAGTCGAAAGCTTCGTGGAAGTGATTAGTGAATTTCTCGAGGATCGAGAGAGAGGGACGTAGGAGCTTGAGTCTCCGAACCACTATAAAAATTATTTGTGTTGTTTATTAACTTTTATATGTGCTTAACCATTTGCATCACTGAGTTTGAAAGCATATTTTCACTGATATTTCAGTTGGAATCAATCCACTGGAAGTTGCATGTAATTGAATCACAGCCTAATCACTATTCCATTAAAGGAAGGTTTTCAGCAAAGCTTAAAACGAGTATAAACTAAAGGGGTCAACCATTCCAAGACATCCGAGTAGCTAGAACAGAGATAGTTACCAAACCGAACTTACTCTTCCGAGGGTTCAAGAAGTTAGTTATCCGATCCAAGAAACTCGGATCTCTGAAAACTTCGTGGACTCGGTTGGGATTATCGAGGTTTACGAAAAGCGACTTCGAGATCATTTGTCTCGATAGACTTTGACTCGAGTGATTTGTCTTTCTCGGACCTAATCTTCGAGATTATATGACCCAAGCTGACGTCAGTAAAAGAAAAGTTTTAAAAACACTGAACACGTGTATTCCCCCCCCATACACGTGTAAGACTCGTTTGCACCGGGACCAACATAAACCAACATATATACTTATATAATATAAATTTTAAACGTAATTACATGAAATTAAACTATAACATTCCTCTTCGACTCTTCATGATTTGGAAATATTGCATGATTGTTTTTTACTATCTTTCTGAAAAATATTTTTCCTATGTATACAACCAAACTATCATTAATTCAAAATTTTGTCTCCCATTTGGTTAAGTAGTGAACTCTAGATAAGTTGCATTGCTGAAAATGTTATTTCCATATGGTTGTGGCAACGGGTAAGATCAATGATGACTTAACAAGCAAATAAACAAATGGAAATGCAATATGATTTTTATTATGACAACCATCTTTTGAGTAAGACCTTCTATTCCAGTAACTGTAAAGAAATTTTCATCTAAACTGACGTCAATAATAAAATTCCATAATTGACTGTAAAGTTCAAGTAGAACAACTTAGTTTTATTCGAACATATATATGTGATTAAATATTTTTTTATACTATATAAATGTGATATAACTAAAAATACCCTGAATTTTTTTTAAATCTCAGGAGGCCCCAGTGCCCCCCCTGTACCCTTCCTCGCTCCGTCCTTGAATATAATCACAATCATAGTATCCTTGAATGTTGATGTACATTGATTATATTGATACTACTCCCTCCATTTCATAAAGTTTATCGCTTCTGATGTTTTGTAATCCCTCCGTCTCTACTTTCATTTTTATCCGTCCCACTATAAGTTTTCCTTTCCATAAATGGAAAAAGTAACTCCACTACCCATAATTTGTATCCTCATTTTTTATACAATATTACAAACAATGTCACTCATTTCTCCACTTATTACTCCACATATATTTTTCCTCTCTTCCAATATCCAAAACTACCCTTTATTTTTATTATTTTATTATTATTCCTTAATTAAAATACCCAAAAGAAAGGATAAATTTATACCGGAACGGAGGGAGTATAAAATTAAGGAACATAAAATTTTGACAAATTTATTCCCCAATGTAAAGGAAAGAGAGGAGAAAGGGTGTGGGTGTGAAAATATGTTTTCCATAAAAAAGAAATATTTTAGGGGTAAATTATAGAGAATTGTGGAAAAATAGTAAAAACGACAATCTTTTTAAAATAAAATTTAAATCCATAAGGGACAAATAATATGTAACAAGAGAGAGAATATTTATTAGGAGTCTTTTTGGAAGAATAAGGACAAATTTGCATCGTCTTAACCACATGTTCATCCATTTTTATATAATATATCTTAGTATGTATCCTATCCTGTCAATTAACCACAAAACAAACACTTGCTTGTCATGGAAATTTATATATATAGTACTCCACTAGACTATACACAGAGATAAAAGAGAGAATGGGTGGAACTTGAGATGAAGGTCTGTTTGAGACCAAAGTAGGGAGAGATGGACCAGTACATAAACTATGGTGTTTCACAATAGCACTTGCTTTTCTTTTCATATGGATTTACAGATTCACTCACATCCCTACAACAGGAAGATATGTTTGGATTGGGATGTTCTTATCCGAGTTAGTGTTTGGTTTGTACTGGATTATTAATCAATCCGGCCGATGGCGCGTCGTTTATCGGTATCCGTTCAAGGACAGGCTTTCCTCCAGGTACGACTTAGTTAAAACTACTTGTGTTTGTGTATGTCATGAGTCGTTTGGAGAAGTTTTTTCGGTCTTATAACTTTGTCTAATGTTCAATTTTGGATAAAAGTCAACCTTTGTTCCAAAATTTAAGAAATTGTTTGATTTTGGTCTTAACTGCTGTAAAATTCAAAAGATTGTCGTTTTGGATCACGTGTCAATGACTTCTTGTCTACAGTTTAATTTTGAATATTTTGGTGAATTTAGGACAAAAATTGAGTAGTTTTTTTGGATTATAAGAGTAAATAGAAAGATGAACCTTTTTAAGACTAACTGTAAGATGGATTGTTTTCAGTTCTAGTTGTTCGTGCTTGGTGATGCTTGGATTATTTCTTACACCCTTTATTCCGTATTCGATGTCACTTTTACTATTTATATATTTTTTTGTGAACGAGTTTTGTATTAATAATTAAAATGATAAAATAATTTTTAAAAAGTGATATAATAGATGGGAAAAAATAAATGTAACAACGAAGCCTAGACGGAGATTACTATTACAATAATTAGTTAGGTGGTGTGTGATTCAACATTGATGGTATGATAGAAAATGTTTTAGGACTATTCTAAAACCGTCAATCATCAGTTCATCACTGACCTCTGGGTATGACTAGGGGTGGAGGAAATAATGCGAAAAATACCGCATATCTTTGCATTTACCGCATCAAAAAAATATCGATTTTATCGAAATTTTCGATATACCGAAATTTTGGTATTTAGATAACATACGTAAAAAAATTCGATGCGATAACTGTATGAAAATGTAGAAAATTTTTGGTATCTTGCGAAATATCGAAATATTTCGGATACCTAAATATTTTCAAGATATCGGGAAAAATTTCCGATTATAATCCGAAAAATATACCCCGATATGAAAAATTTTAGATATCGAAAATATTTCCTATATATCGAAAATATTTCGGATATCTGGATATATTGAAATTTTGGTACAGATTTCGGTATGTAATCACTAATACACATTTGGGGGGTCTGGACAATTTGTGAAAAATGACTTGAAGATCACCGCCCAAAACTGGACAATGAAAAAACCGCCATGCCCAAGAGAAGACTTTGGACAAATGGTTTATAACCTCTTTGCAAAGTTTAATCTTGATAAATGGTTGATAACCAATCGTCCAAGATAAAAACTTCGATGAATGGTTATCAACCGCCTAAGTCAATTTTTTTTTTAATTTTATTATTTTACATAGACAAATTTAAAAACCATTTTCTAATATTTTTTTTTTAAATTATTAATTTATATTTTAAAATTCCTATAATAAAACTATAAACCAAAACTTATATATACGTCCCAATACCATAAACCATAAACCAAAAAATCCTATAATAAAACCATAAACCAAAACTTATACCACATATATATACCAAAACATCAAATTGATTAATAAACATACACATCATGAAATAAATAAACATACAATCATAAACATATATACGTCCAATACACCAAAAAATATGAAATATATATCATCACAAATATATAAAAGAAATTACATGCTACCAAAATTTCAAACAACGCTCGCTTAATATCGTATGAATATAAGAATTGATTGTAAAGGTACCCCCGTGAGTCCAATCGTTTTCCATTTCTCCAGTCTTTTGTTAGAGTAAGAATTGAGCTCACGCTCATAACAAAAACGCAAACAACTAATCAATCAATATAGTATGAATTTTTATTCAATTAATAATAATTTAAATAAATCGATAAATTGACTTACATTGAGAGGTATGTTAGTTAGAAAAAGTCACGGATTATGTCTTCAATATCTCGTTATCTCGTTGCCTCTTCTAACCCGCTGATTAACAATTCACTTTATTTAATAAATCAAAAGAAACAACATTTAATATAGCGGAAGAAACAACATTCAATAAAGTCTTACATTTCTTTTTAGCATTTGTTTTTCTTTTTTCGCTTTTTGGTTGACCTTTCTCGCTCATGACCATAAATGTTAACAAGATCCGGGATTGCCATATTCATCATCATCTCTAATTATTCTCCGGTATGGGCGTGGATTTGCGGGATCGTCGAAAGATGGTACGTAATGAGTGAAGTTTTGAAAAGGATCATCAATTATGTCAACATCTTCATCGACATGGTCGCTAATCTGAAACTATTGTTAAATTTGTTTGACACATAACCACAATGGACCATTTCTTATTAACTGGCCTGGGGACATAGAAAACTTGTTGAGCTTGGACCGCCATTATGTAAGGGGTCATCTCGGTATCCCACATTCTTCAAATCAACGCGCACGAACCCGAAACTTTCAACTTGGACCCCGTTAGGATCCTCACCCAACTACACTCGAAGATTGGTTGACGGTGAACAACATAGTCGAAGTTCCCAAATGTTGATAATTTGTCCAAAGTAAGTAGTATTTGATTGATCCACTGCAGCTTGCGAAAGAATGGACACTCCACTATTCTCGCATAGTACTTGTGACATCATGATCTCGGTATAAAATGTGTATCCGCTGCTAAGATAACACTTGTATGAATACACATGTCTATCGGGCATTCGGATAACCACTTAACTCTTTCATTCAATCGATTACGCTTCCGTGACAACATATTTGCTACATAACCATTGAACCACCAACAAAAAGTGTGATTGTGCTCAACTTCAATCCATGATCTATCTCTGTGGGATTTCTCTCGAAGAAGTGATCGCATGTCTTGGTCAATAAAAGGAAGATGTCGACGGAGTGTTGTGAAGCACGCACAAGTGCATCCGTGTTAGTTCCTCCATGCTAACACTTTACACAGTTGACCACCCGGTAATGCCTTCACCATCCATCCTATTGGTGTCTTAGGATAACCGGAAGTCCAATGCATCGACATTCGGAATAAATTATGACCAAGACTGATTCTTTTCTACTAAATAAATAGCGTTCGCAATGCATCCCTCCTACCGGACATATTCATCACATATCCTTTGAGCACTTTCATATATCTCTCTACACCATACATCCATCGATACGAAAGACGGGACCACACATCCTTGTCTTGTGTACCAAATGAACCGTTAGGTGAACCATTATATCAAAAAATGATGGAGGGAAATACATCTCAAGCTCACGAGAGTCCCCAATAACCGCCTCCGAAAACCAAGCAATTTTCTAGGATCTATGACCTTTTTACTCATTGCCTTGAAGAACCAACATAACTTTGTTATGGTTATCGCGACATTTTCGTGCAAGATAGAACGATTGCAATGGGCAAGAAAGTCTCCATGATGACATGATAGTCATGCGATTTCGATTCATCGGGCCTCACGCCATCATCCGATACAAGTCTCGTATGTTGGAGGAATAACCCTCCGGTACTTTCACATCCTTTAGCAAATTGAAGTAACTCTTTTCTCTCATTCTTGGACAAGGTGTGTGCGGAGGGAGGTAAGAACGGTTGACCCTTTTCTCTGGCATAGGTTTTAATTTCGCTTTATTCCCATATCAATCATATCCATTCTTGCATTGTAACCATCCTCGACTTCTTATCGCCTAGGAGAGTGTTGAGCAAGTTTGGCACAAACGTTCTTCTCAACGTCGTTAGATCAATGAAGTTGTCTAACATACAACTCTTTTCCAATAGAGGCAATTGAAAGAAAATTGATTCCTTCTTCCAACCGCTAGTGGGGACACTCTTTGCGAAGATCTTTCCATCTTGTGTGTCGATATTCTTCATCTCATTCAATACATCCAACCCGACAATATACGTGGTGCTTCACCGTCTCGATTGTGCCATCGAATGCATCGGCCATTGTTTCAGACTTTATGGGTTGGGTCCAACCACCTCCTATGTCCCATATAAACGGTCTTCCTACAATGTCTCAAGTGAATGTGATGTGTCTTCTTGGTACAACAAGGACATGATCGGCCTTTTCACACTATATCCGGATAGATTCCCGTAAATCGGAAAATTCATTGATAGTTCCAAACAAAGATGGCCTTCAACTTGAAATTCTCCTTTTCTACAAGCATCATACACATCGACACCCTCATCCCACATGAGCTTCAAGTCCTCTATCAAAGGAGCCAGATATACATCTATGTCGCTACCGGTTGTTTGGGTCCCGATATCAACATAGACAACATCATGTAAGCGCTTCATGCACAACTCGTGTGAAAGATTATAAACCAATGTAATCATTTTGGCCATGTATCGCGTGGTTGGTACTTTGATACCGAACGGATTCATTCCGCCGGGTTGAGAGTGCAAGACGAAGTGTCGTGGGTTTCGGTGCCAAATTCGATGCCCCGACATCGAATGTCTTCCACCGGGGGTGAATCGGCCAGGTGTCTTAAGATTCCATCTTTGATCCTATCATCATGATGCCATCTTAAATTTCTAAAGATCCACAAATGACTGCTATACATTCTCCGAATCTTTGTATTATTGGAAAGTACCACATCACCTTCGGGAGATTTATTTTTCTTATATCGCTTTAGTCCACACTTGGGACATTCCTCGAGGTCTGCGATACTCCTTTTCGAAATAAGATACAATCACCCCGACAAGCATGAATTTTTCGATGTGTTAACCCGATGGACTTGAGCATTTGTTTAAGATCATATGCTCTCTTAGGCAAAGACATTTCCATCGTGCAATAGACCACTAACTGTTTCCAAATAATTGTGAAGCACTCATCGGACAACTAGTGAAATTCTTTTAGGTTGAACAATATCAACACAACCGACAGTTTTGTTGTCTTCTTACACCCGCCACAAAAGGTAATCCAAAGAAAATCCCTTAACTTCTTTGACATATAAGGGTGATCTCGCAGATCATCGTCATCCCCACTTGATGTATCAACAGTCGGTACATCATCGAAAATATCCTCATCCACTGTATCTTCAAACCTAAAGTCAGTTTCTAGGTTGCTTGAGCTACATCCATCTCCTCTCTCACCATGATATGTCCAAACGGGGTATATGTTTTATCAATACCGTGAATCATCAAGTGGTCAAAACGACTTTCTCGACCACTAACGGTTTTTCCATTCATACATTTCCAACACGGACATGGAATGTACCGAGGGTCGGTCAGCGATGTCTAATCGCATGATTACAAAATTCTTTCACCCCATTACTATACTCATCTGATAATCAATCTGCTCGAACCCACTTTCGATCCATATAGAACTAGAGATGCCTATAGAAAAGACAATATGAAGTGTTTCTCAAGATAATGCATGTATCCTAATGTATTAAACCTAAAAGTATTACAATCCTAATGTATAAAACTTGCATATAGAATGTGGTAGTACCTAAGGTTTGTATATTGCATATGTATCTAAGGATTTGTTGCATCTCAAAACAATGTATATAACCTAATGTACCATCATTAATCATCTAAAGCAACACACTACTATCCATTCACCAAATCATCAAATTAATATAACAAAAATATATCCTAATGTATTAATCATAATTTATGCTTAAATCCTCACACAAGCATATTATCAAACACCTTGAGTGCATCAATTGTTCATTTACAATCAATTGTTCATTTATCAATCATATTATTTCGAATTAATTACAAGTACACTGCCAATTAATCAAACTTCTACGTTAATTTATCACCAATTTAGTCCAACCTCAATTCTCAAATGAATCGGAAAGTTATGCTATCAAACACCAAGTTATGCTATACGTTATCAAACACCAACCTCAACCTCAACTTCTACGTTAATATATACTATCAAACACCAAGTTATATATGCTATCAACGTCTTCTACGTTAATACTATGCTAGTGGTTTGGTTTGAAATAAATTAGGGCTCTTACCTGATGACGCAGTGGGAGAAGGAGAAAGACGACGGCGCTTGGAAGACGGCGGCTAGGGCTTCGGTTCGATTTGGGGGAAGAGGAGGAGGAGGCTGAGGCATGGTTTCGCGATTTGGGGAATGGGAAGGCGAGGTAATGGGAAAACGACGGCGGAATGGGAGGACGAGCGACGGAGTTCGATTAGGGTAGAGGAAGGAGACGCTAACTTGATTTAATTTGGGGAAAAATTGAAGTACTCTGGTTTGCGATTTGGCTTAATTAAAATTTTCAGAACATTTGGACAGCGGTTTTGAACCGCTGTCCAAATTATATTACAGACGGTTCGAAACCGCTTATCTAACACTTTTCTCAACCATTGTCTAAATCAAAACTTGGACAACAACCGCTGTCTATTCTTTTTTTTTTTATTAGAACCCCTTTCTCAGCTATAGCTTGGAAAGTTGTTTGAAAAAAAAATTGTCCAAGTCTTGGTTAATGCAAGCTCAAATGTGTAGTAGTGAATATCGGCATACCGAAAAATTGGTATACCGAATTTTCGAATTTTTCGATAACAACGGTATGAAATTTTTCGGTATTGAAAATTTCGGTACGGTAACGGTATGGCGAGAAAATTTTCGGTATGCCGTACCGTCCACCCCTAGGTATGACGATCATTGTTTGACTTTATGATATTTTTAGTAATTTCAAATCGAATCACATGCTTAGTTTAGTAGTTTTATTAAACATCTACTTTAAATCTCGTTCACAAAGAAAATGTCTCATTCGCACAATGCATAATTAATAGGAAGTCACTAAACACACCCCATAATCCTCCATTCACCCCCCACTAACTAAACTCACCCTATTAAAAATTTAAAATTAGTTTATATTACTAAACCCACCCCAAATCAATACCATTATACCATTTCCCTCAAAAAAAATAAAATCACTTCTCCCCCTTCCCAAGAGCAGCGTGCGTGTCTTCCACTTTGATTCTCATGGAACAAAATCGAAGGTGAACTCATGGACAATGGCTCAATATCGACAATTCAAAGGTAACAAATTCATACAAATTTATGTGTGTTCGGCCGTAGGATTATGTACAGACTCACTGGTGTTCGTCCGGCAAATCATGCACGGATTCATTACCGTTCGGCCCCGTGAACCGAACACTACCAATTTTTTTTTTTGCAAAAAGGTTCATGTCGAGTAATCTAATCGTTCAAATCACGATTTTGGCCGAACAGTGGCTCGATTAAACCCTAAAAATACCAAAGTTTTTGCATAAAAATCGATAAAAAAGTAGAAAAAAAAAACCCTAAAAACACTTACATTAATATGTTCGTTTGAACTTTCACGTTCCATGACTATGATGATTGAAATTGAATCAAAAAGATGAAAGGATTTATGGGCGTGAATTCCAATAAATAAATGTTTTAGCGTTTATAATTTACAGATTAATTATGTAAATAAAATCTAATTTTATATCTATTTATATGAGGGCATTATAGTGATTTTTTATATGTCTATTTTAGTCTTAAACATCATGGGGTGTGAATGGAGGATTATCGGGTGTGTTTAGTGGCTCCCTAATTAATAATGCTCCTTAAAACCACTTAATAGTATTATTTAATAAAAATAATTAATATTATTATTTAACTAAATTTGTTTTTTTTTAAATTATTATTATTATTATTAATAAAAATAATTAATGACGATTAATATATGTAAGTGAGTGTAGGTGCACCTGCTGAAAAATAATAAGCCGATTCATATATGATGGTGTTGGGTTGTTTAAAGTTTGAACAATAATTTTTAAAAATATAATAAATATATTTTTTTTTTAAACAGCTATTCTCTAAAATCTTCCTCTCAAATCTATATGAAATTTAAGTTTGCGATTAGATAAATTCAAAGTATATATCTAACTGTTTACTAAGGCGGCAAAATTAAAAGATTGATTTATTTTATTATATCCAAGGCTTAGATAACTGGAACTATTTGTAAAGAAGATGCAAGAAGATTGAGGCCACCGTTTAGGCAGCCTTCCCTAGAAATAGATAAGATTAAGGGTAGGTTCCGCATGGAACAGTCTCACCAAATAGATAAGATAAAATATAATTTGAACATAAAACTTTCATATAGAAGGAATATAATGTTAGTTTGTGTTAATTTGTGGATCTTCTAACCACAAGATTGTTTCAAGACAAGTGTTTCTCTTGCGTTGTACGAGGGAGATTAGTAAAAGTTCTATAAATATAGGTCTGTTTTTAAAGATATTATATCACATTAATGTTATATATATCAATTTTTTAAAATAAAAATATTGAGATATTATTCAATTAAAGATTAATTGTCGAATTTCCATATATGAATGAGACATACAATGTGGACTTTATGAATAAAATTATAATTAAATTAAAATTCTAAAATTATGAAATTGTGCATGACCATTAGATAGAAAATATGAACCCTAAACTCGAACTCAAACCATGAACCTTTTGGGTCGGGCCTGGGTCCGGATCTTGTTCGAAAGTTGAAATATAATTTCAAAAAATCCTAAAATTTAATTGCACGAATTCTAAATTGGTGCAAAAGTATTTGCCTATTATGATAGGTGAATTTATGGTCTTAACTGATCATATTTTATAGCAGAGTGAAAATGTTACACAAAAATTTTCCTGTACGATTTAAAAAAAAAAGATTCCAACATTGAATTTTGCAGATATGGGGATAAGTTGGGTGGGATTGACGTATTTGTGTGCACAGCAGACCCCATATTGGAGCCACCATCATTGGTGATGAACACAGTTTTATCAGTGATGTCATACAACTACACACCTCAAAAACTCACCATTTACTTATCAGATGATGGAGGTTCTGAACTAACATTCTATGCTCTCTTTGAGGCCTCTATTTTTTCCAAACACTGGATTCCCTTTACTAAGAAATACAATGTGGAACCGAGGTCCCCAGAAGTCTACTTTTCTCTGAATATTGATATAGATAAGTCCAGTTTCATTCAAGAATGGACTAATGTTAAGGTACATTCATCATCAACCGTTCACTCTGTTTGGCCAGATATTAAGTTTCAGGAGTAGATAATGATCGTCTTTTTTTTGTCATTTTGGAATTTAGCAACTGTATGAAGATATGAAGAGCCGAATTGATGCAGTAGTAGCAATGGGATATGTCCCTAAAGAAATTAAGCAGCAACATAAAGGCTTCTCAGAATGGAGTAATTCCAATGTGACAAAATAGGATCATCAATCCATTGTGCAGGTATTCGTCGTTTCAACATTCATTGCTCCTAAATTTCACTGTGCAATTGTGCAATTCAAGTGTATATTTATAAGGTATTAGTTGTTTTACTGAAATGTATTAGTTATTATACTAAAAGGTATTAGTTGTTTTACTAAAAGGTATTAGTTATTTTACTGAAAGGTATTAGTTGTTTCACTGAACGGTATTAGTTGTTTTACTGAAAAGTATTAGTTGATTTTACTGAAAAGTATTACTTGCGCATAGTTTCAGCATACATGATACAGCTGGTGCACAAGAGTAATAAAACTATACTAGTTTCTTACTGTAAAACCGATTTCAGATTCTGATAGACGGATGGAACCCCGAATCAACGGACACCGAGGGAAACAGATTGCCAACACTCGTGTACCTGGCCCGAGAAAAAAGACCGGGATGCCCTCACAATTTCAAGGCTGGATCAATGAATGCACTGATAAGAGTATCATCCGAAATCAGCAATGCACCATTCATTCTCAATGTGGACTGTGACATGTACTCCAACGATCCAGACGCAATAAAAGACGCGCTCTGCTTCTTTCTTGACGAAACGCGAGGCTCACAGATTCCGTACGTCCAACATCCTCAGTTATACAACAATACCATGAAAAACGATGTGTATGCAAACGTAAACTACGCAGTTAATCAAGTAAGCCATCATCATATCTCAATATCTATAACTTCTTTGAGTGCAAACTTACTTTCATTTATGTATTAATCTTATGAAGGTTGAGCTTGCTGGTTTAGACGGTTTCGGTGTAGCCCTGTACATTGGTACAGGGTGTTTCCACAGGCGGGAAAGCCTGTCCGGAAAGAAGTACACGTCTGATCAAAAAATCGAAAACCAAAATTTCGAAGAAAATGTAAAGGGTAGAAGTGTCCACGAATTGAAGGAAGCCGCCAAGGTTTTAGCGAATTGTAGCTACGAGAAGGGCACTCTGTGGGGAAAGGAGGTTCGTCTCTAAGCACTAGACTGACCTGTTTTGCAATTAATACTTTTTAGTAAAGAAAGTAATACATTTTAATTGAACTACTGATACTGTTCAAAATTATACAAAATACAAACAAGTTGCATTGTAAAGCTACTACTCCATTTTCTCTGATTTGAATTTCGTCCTGTTAACTTTCAAATTTCAATATTTTAGTCTTTTAACCGGCTACAGCCGATTCTAAGCTAATGTGGCATTTTTTTTTATAATATATATATATATATATATTTAAATTCTGTCTTGTTAACTTTCAATATCGATGAAATGCAGATGGGATTGGTGCACGGATATCCGGTGGAAGACATAGTGACGGGGTTATCGATCCCATGCAGAGGATGGAAGCCCGTTTATTACCATCCAAGGAAGGCGGCGTTCCAGGGTTCCGCCCCGGTGAACCTAGACATATCTCTCATTCAGTTCAAAAGATGGTCTGAAGGCATGTTTCAGATTTTCATGTCCAAGTACTGCCCCTTTATATATGGCCGTGGAAAAATAGAATTTGGAGGCCAAATGGGGTACTGCATTTATCTTCTTTGGCCCATGCTTTCATTGCCTACACTTTGTTTTGTCATTCTGCCTGCTATTTCTTTGCTCCAAGATGTGCCTTTATTCCCTGAGGTATGTTAAAACACCCTATTTCTTACTCCTTCGGTTTCATAATAATTGTCGTTTTAGATAAATATACATACTTCTATGCACTAGTTCTAGTTATAATGTGGAACTGGTGCAATTTTAATTCAAATTTAATTAACCAAACTTTGGCTAATTCACAGAATAATTGAATAATATAACGAGGAGTATTAGTTCATGTAAAAAAATTAATTTATTAAAAAGTATTAGTTTGTAGGCTGAACAATACTAGCTTTTTTTTTAAATAAATAACTAATACTCTTCTTTATATGAATTGATACATTTTGCCATATGAACTAATATTTTCGACCATTTTTTCTATTATTCGTGAAGAAATATAAAAACAGCTCAATTGAATTGATTTTAAATTAAAATTGGGTTAAAATTGCACCAATTACCTTGTGTTGCTAGCAGCGTGCCGAAATATTACTCTCTGTTTCAAAATAATGAACACATAATTTAATTTAATTTACCCCTAATCAATCTTCCTCCTTTGTCCATGACTTGATGAAAAAAAATAATTAGAGATACTACTGATGTGGATACAATGGAAGAAATATGGTGGAATAGCGAAAACAACAATTAATTAGAAATAAAATTTAACCTCTCTAAAGTAAAAAAAAAACTATTATGAAACGGAGTACTCCCTCCACCCTGTTTTAGATTGTCTATTCACTGTTTAACTCGTGTTTTAGCGAACGAATTATTTATTAATATATGAAATGATAAAGTGACTTTTAAAGAGGTGTTGGATAGATGAGGGGTATGATCTTAAAAATCTCTTTATCATTTCAAATACTAATAGACAACTCGCTCGCTGAAAACACGAGTCAAACAATGAATGAGCAATCTAAAACATGGTGGATGGACTATTACTATTACATTACAAACTAGTTTACAAAATCATCTCACAACTTATTATCTGAACATTGCAAATTGTGATTGACATTCTAGGTATCTAGCTTGTGGTTTGTACCTTTTGTATATGTCATTGCTGCAAAGACCGGTTACACATTGGTTGAAGAACTCTTACTCGGCAATTCGTTGAGGGGGTGGTGGAACTTGCAACGAATGGTTCTAATAAGGCGAACAACTGCGTACTTGTTCGCCTTTATGGACGTGTTTATCAAGTTGTTAAATCTTTCCCAGAGAGTTTTTGTCCTCACGGCAAAAGTAGTGGATGACGAAGCACAAAAGAGATACGCGAGTGGATTGATAGAGTTTGGAAGCGCGTCTATTATGATGTTCATCATTTCAACGCTTGCGCTGTTGAACCTTTTTAGCTTCGGTTTTGGAATCAAGAAGGCCTTGTTTTCTACAACGGAGGCGCTTAACATGTTGGCTCCGCAGGTGACTATCTGCGGAGCAACCTTGTTGTTGAATTTGCTGGTTTATGATGCGCTTTTTTTTTAGAAGGGATAAGAGAAGCATACCGTTTTCTGTTACTTTTAAGTCCTTTGTTATAGCATCAGTAGTCCTGCTCTTGCTTTCTAAAGCAAATTTGTAAAGAGGGAGTCTGGTGAGACGAAGTTCAATTTTAGTATTTAAACCCCACTCTTTATAAAAATATGATTGGGGTAGGATCATATGTTCATGACTCACATTATATATATATATATATATATATATATGTGATGGAAGTCTGTTGATTGTATGAAACTGTAAAAAACTGTAACATATTAAAGTATGATAATTAGTGCAACTTCTTGATATTCTGTGAGATAGATAAAACTACTGATTAATTAGTATGAAATCTTGAAATGATAGCGGTTCCTCTTTTATTTTATTTCAATTTCAATTTGACACCACTTTTTATTTTGATGTGATGAGTCAATTGTCAAATTTTGATTTTATTATTGGTTTGTGAAATTTACCCCAATTATTTAGGAATAAAAGCTCCACAGAAGAAGAAGATCTCAATGAATTGGTGTCATTGTCAGGACGGATCTAGGATTTAACGATGGGGTGGATTGAGAATTTTTTTTAAGTTTGGTCACATTAAAATTGTATTTATATATATCATTTTTTTAATATATTAATTTAGATGGTGTCATATGAAATTTCAAAATATAAAACTCATCAATAATTAACTCCGAATTTATCTAAATTTTTAGAAAAATATATTTCAAAAGATTGTTTTTCTATTAATAAATAATATTTAGTTAAAATAAAATTATATTAGTATTATTACATTTAAATCATATTAACTCATATTAGTATTATTACCTTTATAATATTTCTTTTTCTAATATTAAAGTGGCAAAAAATTTATCGTTATCACAAAATATAATAAATAAAAAATAAACTACTCATGCATATTTTTTAAAAGAAAAGGATAAAAATTGAGAGAACAATGTAGATATTTAATATTGAACAAGTTAAATAAATAAAAATACTAAATGAAAAAAATAGAACCATATTAAGATGATTAAACTCTAAATATTTGGACGTGAGAACCACAAGAAAGAACATCCAAAATTACAATAAAATAAAATCTTTGTTATGTATGAAATTTTTGAATTTCAATACTTTAATTAAATTGTAATAAGAAAAAGAAAAAAAGAAGGAGAAACACGATAGATCATAAAAATAAATTGAGTTGGTATGCTGTGAAATTTGTTCACCGTGAAACTGATTTTTTTTTACAGATATACACTTTAGTAATATAAGTCACACACTTTAGTAATATAAGTCACACACTTGATTATCACTATCTACGACAATTTTTTCTTTATAATATAAGTCACACCCTTCACTTTTATGAGTAATACACTTTAGAGTAAAAAATCACACACTTTACAGTAAAAATTCACACACTTTAGTAATATAAGTTATATTCCTTAACCAGTTTCACCGTAAAACTTGTTCACACTATACTTTGCCAAATAAATTTATATAAAGTTGTATCTTAATTTAATAATTGAATAGAGAGTGTGTGGATAAACTTTAATTTTATACTGAAATTTGTAAATTAAATATAAAAAAAAAATATATATTGAGCTGGACTTAAATTCGTGTATAGATTCGTGGAGGCTTGCACAGTGGAGCCCGATGCAGCCCCTAGAAGAACCGTCCCTGGTCGTTGTATTTGTTCTGACTCATGTCGTGGGAAAGTTTATATATCAAATATAATGATAGAAGTAGCATGTGCAATCTAAATGAACCAGTACCGTTTATTCATTTATTAAAAAATCGGATGTTTATTTTGAGGACAATTTAGAAAATGGGTTCATTCTGTTTGTTGATCACTTATCTAAGAAATGAAAAAATGGCAAAGGGATACTCTCTCCGTCCCATGATAATATGCACAATTTCTTTTTTTGGTCCGTCCCAAAATAATGTACATATTTTCTAAACTGATAAAATACTCAAAACTCACACCCTCACAATATTATTATAATTGATTTAAAATATATCAATAAAGAAAGTTTTCGTAGTTTTTGTGCTTGGATAGAGGTGCACATTATCCCAGGACGGAGGGAGTATAATTTATGAAACAACGTTGTTCTATTTTCCAATTTTTTAATTTGTCAGATGACATGATGAAACTAGATAATATCATGAAACAACGGCAGTCAGATTTTAGATCTTTTATTATTTGTCAAATGATTTCCGCAGCAGTTGCAAATTCTTGGTGTTGGTGTTGCAACACATCCGACATAGATGTCATGATGGTACACTTAGCCATGTCATTGCAATGCTCCCAGTCCTCATACTTTTCTTTTCCGCTATACTCGACTCGCCGGTTGGCTCATCTGGTTTTGGTGTATCAATGATCCACTTGTGCTTTTGTGCAGTTAGGACAATCATAAGTTTTCGTTTCCAATCAATATAGTTTCGTATACAATTCTATTGACTTTAAGTATATTAACAGTGGATTAAAAGGTTGTGACATGCTGAACTGAAATAAATAACAATTGTACAAGTACAAAATATCACATAATTTTCATCACATTATTCATATCAAAATCTCAAAACAATATGAATATGCATCAGCCGACATCGCAAAACAGTTTAAATAGGTCACGTGGGGTGAACTGTCTATTTAAACACATTCAAGCAGGTTACAAACAAGAACAGTTACAAACCTTTAATTCATAAATTAATAGTCGGCTCCCACTTGACCAATATAAAATTGACAGGGACTTCGGGGAAGTATATGCATATCAATTTTATACCTCAGTAATAATCATGATTAAATAAGGAATTATTACTTCGTTTTGAACGAACCTCGAGGGGAGGGTCGAGTCCGCATGCGCTTAGGCGCATGTCCCGGTCCGAGTTGGCCATCCTGCGCCCGCTGCCCACGGCATGGGCATGCAGCATCACCCGGACGCATCCGAGCTTGGGGTCCCGCGCCCCTGCTTCCGTCCAACCCAGCCAGCATGCATTGGCCGTGTGCGCCCATGCGCGCACTGCGTGAGGGTCGCCCCGACGCCCAACCCAGCCCCGTGCGCCCGTCCACCTCGCCCCGTATGCGACCGTCTGGCGATGCGCGCGGTCGCTAGGCCTTCGGCCTAGCCCGTGTGCTCCACCTTGGCTCGCTTACGTCCGGGCACTTGGACGTCCGTCTTTTAATCTCCTTCTCCGTCTTCGTTCTTGATCCAGTTACAATTTATTTACAAAAATAAATAAACCTAGATATAGACTAGTCTATTACATTGAACAAATCAAACAAATTCTAATCTACTCGTGAATTTTCTCACGAGGCAAAACGAATTCGAACGAATCGAATTACAAAACAATAATTTATTTGCATGTAAATAAAGCACATTAAAATACCATGACAATTGGATACCTGCAAAACAGATCTAACAGTTCTACTATCCAATTTCAATTTTAATGAACAACAATTTAAATTACAGTTTAAAAGATCAGAGCCCGAACCAGGGCTCTGATACCAGTTTTTGGGATACTATATGCCAGGATCTATCGGGATGACCTCATAAACACAAATTTAAATTAACGATTATTACTAGCATGAATTTATCTACGTGAATTCAAATAATAATCAATCCAACAACAACATGCAAATAATAATACACTTAAAAGATCCTAGCATGCGGAATTTCTAGGAGTTTACGTAAACGTACCCGTTGGAGAGACGGTCTGAAACAGTCAGGATCAGGTATCTGGCAACCAACCAAAAGTCCTTCTCAAGTATTCCCAAGTCCTCATTCAATAACCCGGTGGAAGGTTCTCCAATGAACAATTTATAAAACAAAGGAAAAATAAATAATTGTTGCACCACCTTTATGGATTTCTAATTTTTCCAACTCATGGAATTGTATTGGGGATGAAAAATTCACCCCCTATTTATATAGAGGGGGTTGGACGAAAATTAGGCTCAAAATAGGGTTAGGAATGATCTTTTTTTTATCTCCAAGAAATCTTGAATATATCTCATATATTCTTCTTTTCATGTGTATTTTTCCACAAAAATCTCGCACTCCTTTTTATGCCTTATTTTCGAAAATAATAGGGAGATCCTCAAGATTGGATCTTTCTTGAGTTTATGAGATATTCTTGTATTCCAAGAATACATATTTTTTCCCATAAATTTTTTTCAAGAAAATTAAGAAAATATTTCTTCCCTTTTATTTCTCTATGATTTTCAAAAATTACCCATTAAAGAGATCAAGTGGGAGATTTCTTGAATTTATGAGATAATCTTGTATTGCAAGAATACTTATCTCCTTTCCATAAAATATTTTCAAGAAAATCTTGCTCCCTCTTTTCTTTAATTAATTTTGAAAAATAAGGAAAAATAATGCAACAAATATTTAATTTATTTTTAAGCACCTTTTATTAATGGACTTTAATTGGGCTACTTGAGGGGCCTTTAGGAGAATTAAGATGAACCTCTCAATGGGCTTCTGAATTCCAATATTGAGACACAATATAATTCAGCCCATTAATATTAATTAATTACACTAAATAATTAATATTGCACTATCCATCTCAACCTATATTGCGGTAATATGGCTCCCGGTTATTATTTCCTGTGTTTAAGATTATTTTGTCCATTAATTAATTAAGCCACTGAAAAGTTTTATATTAATTAATATATTTATTCTTGGAGTAAGGACAACTCAACATTATTATTCATACCAGAAAATTAATTTCACTTGCAAGATTTGATATGATAAAGGTTCTTAGCCCACCAAGGGGATTAATCATGCAAGACTCTCCAAGCACACGATTCTCTGTGTTAATTTAGCAACTATCATGTAATTAATATTATTGCCCAAGATATAGGGTATCGAAGTCCCAGTGATTCTCTTCTCATTTATAATTCAAAGCAATAATTACTAATCACACACAGTCCTTATTAAGTGACAAAGATTAAGAAATCAACAACCACTGAGGTCTAACTCTTCATCTCATAAGTCAGTGCGAATGAGTTTATCCTCTCTGTAGGTCCGCTTCAGCGCATCAAATGCACTAGTGTAATTTCTCGGTCAAGACAAGTCAATCTGAGCCTTACACATCAATTTCTACCAATAGATTGTTCAGATCTATCTAAGTTGTGAAACATGCACTTATTTACAAGGGTATGTTAACGTGATCTTCTGTGATCTGGTATCACCACGTTAACTACAGTGTATCACGTGCTATTTTATGAACGGTTTGCAATAAATATATATAACATTCAATCATATTTAAAGCAACAGTGATAAATAATTTATTTCAGTAAATAAGTGTTTAATACATAGGTTATATAAAGTAAAAACATACTTTCACGTATAACCCCAACATGTGGGAATTGCAGAGCTACAGAAATACATAAAGAAAAAAATGAGGGATGGTATAGGGGTTTAAACGTTAAAAAAGAAACATTGAAAATTTAAAGAAAGAAATTACCTCTGATTCTCAATGACGGAGGCGGTGTTGGAGTTGTTGTAGAATAGGGTTTTAACCCAAGTGGAAAAGTTCCAATAGGAGTTCGTGACGGCGTCGCCAAAGGAGGTTTTGGGGTTGGTGACGACGACTTTGGAGGAAGCGGCGCTGGGTCGATTGGATCAGTTGGGGAGCTACAGAAATAATGACTAGGATGTGATAGGAAAGGAGTTTAAACAATAAATAAGAAACATTGAAAATTTTAAGAGAAAATTACCTTTGATTCTCGATGACATAACCCCCGGTGGCTCCTCAGTCTCAACATCAGTTTTGTTGGGGAATTAATTATTCGGATCTATTTGGGATGAATATTTAAATACAAATTTAATTATAACAATTATTATTAGCATGAATTAATCTTATATTAATTCAAATAATAATTCAACAACAAATCATGCATACAAATTCGTCACATAAATCCTACGGATGCGGAATTGCTAGAAGTTTACGTGAACTAACCTCTCGGAGTGCAACTGTTGAGAAGATGGATATTCCTTTCACACGAACAAACCCAAAGAGTCTTCTCAAGTATTCCCTCGTCCTTGTTCAACAATCCGGTGGAAGGATGCTCACGAACAATTAACAAAAGGAAAAATAAAATTATATTGCACCATCTTTATGAATTTCTAATTTTTCAACACATGGAATTGCATGGGGATGAAAAATTCATCCCCTATTTATACTAAGGGGTGGTGGCCGATTTTTCTCTGAGGAATAAGGATGAGAAAAAAAATTTCTTAATTTCCAAGAAATCTTGAATATATCTCATATATTCTTTTCTCCATATTTAAAATATTTTACAAAAATCTCACCTCCTTAATTTATGGAATTTTCGAAAATAAGGGTCAAGATTTCCAAGATTGTGATCTTCTTGAATTTATGAAATATTCTTGTATTCCAAGAATACTTATCCTCATTCCATAATATATTTTCAAGAAAATCAAGAAAATCTTTCCTTCCTTATTTTCTTCATTATTTTCGAAAATTGCACAATAAATAGCCAAGTGGGAGATTTCTTGAATTTAATGAGATAAACTTGCATTCCAAGAATACGTATCCTCATTCCATAACAAAATTCAAAGAAAATCTTTCCCCCTCTTTTATTTATTTATTTTCGAAAAAAAATAGGAAAAATAGGCAACATATTTTATTTTATTTTAAACACATTTTTCAGTTATTGGACTTTATCTTTGGGCTACTTGAGGGGCCTTTAGGAGAATTAAGATTGAACCTTCTAATGAACCTTGAATTTCCAATATTGAGCCACAATATTATTCAAGCCCATAAATATTAATTAATCTCACTACATAATTAATATTGCACTATCCATCTTAACCCATATTACAGTTAATATGGCTCCCGGTTATTATTTCTCGTATTTAAGATTATCCAGTCCATTAATTAATTTAAGCCACTGAAATAGCTTCACATTAATCAATATTTTTTTCCTTGGTTCAGGAACGGCTCAACATTATTATCCATACCGGAAACTAATTTCACTTGCAAGATTTAGTATGATAAAACTTCTGAGCCTTCCAAGGGGACCAATCAAACAAGACGCACTTGCACATCGATTGTCCGTATTAAATCTTAGCAATCGTCATGTAACTAATAATATTGCCCAAGATACAAGGTATTGAATCGCATTGATTCTCTACCCATCATAAGTCAAAGCAATAATTATTAATTCCACACGATCCTATTTAAGGGATGGAGATTAAGAAATAACTGACCACTGAGGTATAATTCTTCTATATTCAGTATTGAAGAATTTATCTTCATGTATATCCTCTTCAGCGCGTCATAATGCACTAGTGCAATCTCTTGGTCAAGACAAGTCCATCTGAGTCTTACACTTCAACATTTCACGATGAATTGTTCATTTCCATCTAGGTTGTGAATTCTGTACTTTTAGTTACAAGAGACTGTTAATTTAGTCTTCTGTGATCTGATATCACTAAATTAACTACAATGTAACACGTACTAATTATTTGAACAATTATGCAGTAAATATATGTAACATTATATGATATTTAAGGAGACAGTGATAAATAATTTATTTCAGCAAATAAGACAAAAATTCAGTTTGGTTATACAAAGTAAAAAACACACTTTCCAGTATAACTCCAACAAGTTTCTCACCCTCCAGTGTCTCCGTCTGGTCGTCCTCGAAGGAGTGAGTTTCCTTAGACATCTGAATCTCGATATCATAATAAGGACGAGGGTTTCGGCTCATTTATCGACCCCGGTTGCATATTGTTTCTATTTTTTAATGAAATTTCATTCAACATCTCCATAGTTACATATACGAGAGAGTCTGTCTTTCACTTTTTATTATTCTTTAACTAAATAAATCCACGCTACTTGAAAATTGACTATGTTTGTCGCTCAAGCTAATGTTGGGGAATTAATTACCCGGATTTATTCGGGTTGAATATTTAAACACAAATTTAATTCTAACAATTATTCTAGCATGAATTAATCATATATTAATTCAAATAACAATTTAACAACCAATCATGCATACAAATAGTTCACGTAAATCCTACGCATGCGGAAATACTACGAGTTTACGTAAACTAACCTCTCGGAGTGACAACCGTTGAGAAGATGGATCCCGTTCACACGAACACACCAAAAGGTCTTCTCAAGTATTCCCTTATCCTTGTTCACTTGGGAGATTGTTGGGATTATACTGAAAAATATGCTTTTACTTTGTATAATCAAAACTGAATTTCGGACTTATTTACTGAAATAAATTGTTTATCACTGATGCTTTAAATATCATTGAATGTTACATATATTTACTGCATAACTGTTCAATAAATAGTACGTGTTACATTGTAGTTAATTTAGTGATACCAGATCACAGAAGATTAAATTAACAATTCCTTGTAACTAAAAGTACACCATTCACGACCTAGATGGAAATGAACAATCCATCGTGAAAGGTTGAAGTGTAAGGCTCTGATTGGCTTGTCTTGACCAAGAGATTACACTAGTGCATGACTGATGCACTGAATAGGACCTACGGGAGGACAAATTCTTCGAATCGAACAAGGAAGAATTAGACCTCAGTGGTTCGTTATTTCTTAATCTTCGTTCCTTAAATAGGATCACGTGTGGTTGGTAACTATTGCTTTGACTTATCATGGGTAGAGAATCAACGAGATTCAATACTTTTTATCTTGGGCAATATTATTGGTCACATGTGATTGCTAAGATTTAATACGGAGAATCGTGTGCAAGTACGTTTGTTCGATTTGCCCCCTTGGGAGGTTCATAAGTTTTATCATACCAAATCTTGCAAGTGAGACTAGTTTCCGGTATGAGTAATAATGTTGAACCGTTCCTTAACTGAGCACAAAAGATATTAATTAGCGGAAAGCTATTTCAGTGGTTTGAATTAATTAATGGGCTAGATAATCTTAAACACGAGAAATAATAACCGGGAGCCATATTGACTGTAATATGGGTTAAGATAGATAGTGCAATATTAATTATGTAGTGGGATTAATTAATATTTATGGGCTTGAATAATATTGTGGCTCAATATTGATAATTCAAGATCCATTGGAAGGTCCAATCTTAATTCTCCTAAAGGCCCCTTAAGTAGCCCAACATAAAGTCTAATAACTGAAAAAGGTGTTTAAAATAAAATAAATATTGTTGCCTTATTTTTTCCATGTTTTTCGAAATTTATGGATATAAAGGGGAGAAAGATTTTCTTTGAATTTTGTTATGGAATGAAGATATGAATTCTTGGAATACAAGATTATCTCATTAAATTCAAGAAATCTCCCACTTGGTTATCCATAGGGAAATTTTTCGAAAATTTTGATAATTAAGGGAAAGAAATATTTTCTTGATTTTCTTGAAAATATATTATGGGAGATATGTATTTCTTGAAATACAAGAATATCTCATAAATTCAAGAAGATCCAAATCTTGGATTCTTGCCCTATAATTTTTGAAATTAATCCATAACAAAGAGTAGGTGGGATTTTGTGGAATATTATAATTATGGGAAAAGAATATAGGAGATATATTCAAGATTTTTTGGAGATCAAGAAAAGATTTTCCCACATTGTTTTTGCCCTAAAATTTCGACCACCTCTACTCTATAAATAGGGGATGATTCTTTCATTCCCATGTACAATTCCATGTGCTGGAAAAATTAGCAAATCCACAAAGGTGGTGCAACATAATTTATTTTTCTTTTGTTAATTGTTAGCAAGTGTCCTACCACCGGATAGTCGAGCAAGGATTAAGGGAATACTTGGGAAGTTCTTTTAGTGTGTCTAATAAACAAAACCATTGTCGTCCCAAGAGGTACGTTCACGTAAACTCGTAGAATTCCGCATGCGTATGATTTACGTGATTTAATTATATGCATGATTTGTTGTTGGATTATTATTTGAATTAATATAGGATTAATTCATGCTAGTAATGATTATAAGAATTAAATATGTATTTAAATATTCATCCCGAATAGATCTGTGCAACTTATTCTCCAACAACATATGCTTGGATAGATGGATTCCATGTCTGAAAGGTACGAAGCCTTTCTTGGAATCCTGCATGCTGAATCGCTTCAAGACAGTGTCTATATATGAAGCTTGCGACAAGCCTATCATTATTTTCTTGCGATCTCGAGTGATCTTGATCCCAATGACGTGCCCGGCTTCCCCTAAGTCCTTCATATCAAACTGTTTTGAAAGTCATGCCCTTACGTCTGACAATACCTTTACATCGTCTCCGATGAGAAGAATATCGTCTACGTATAGTACTAAGAATACCAATGCAGTTCCGACACGCTTCTTGTACACACAACTTTCGTATTCATTTTGATCAAATCCATAAGACTTTATTACATGATCAAAACATTGGTTCCAAGCTCTGGATGCTTGTTTGAGTCCGTAAATGGACTTCTTGAGCTTACAAACTAGGTGTTCTTGGTCTTTTTCAATGAAGCCTTGGGGTTTTTGCATATAGATTTCTTCTTCAAGACTTCCGTTGAGGAAAGCCGTCTTGACATCCATTTGCCAGATTTCAAAATCGAGATGCGCAGCAATCGACAAGAGAATTCGGATGGACTTTAGCATTGCTACAGGTGAAAAGGTTTCCTCATAGTCGATCCCTTCTTTCTGAGTATAACCTTTCGCCACAAGCCTTGCCTTGAAGGTTTCCACCTTCCAATCCGGTCATATTTTCCTCTTGTATACCCACTTGCAGCCAATGGGTTTGACCCCATTGAGTGGTTCGACTTGCTCCCACACTCTGTTATGATACATAGAACTCATTTTGGCTTCCATTGTTGTTTGCCAAGAAACAGCATCCTTGTCTTGGATTGCCTCGTCGTAAGTCAATGGGTCTGATTCATCTTGACCGGGGACTAAGTCCGAGGACTCTCCTATCCCCATGAATCTCTAGGGTTATCTCACAACCCTCCCACTACGACGAGGTTCCGGTTGTGTAAGTGTGTCGTTTGGTATGTCATCTTGTACAGCTGGCACTGAGGTTAGCCCTCTAAGCTCATTTAAGGTAATCTCACTTCTGGGCTTTCTTTCGTTCATATAGTCTTCTTCCAAAAATCTAAAGTGGGTGTTTATTACCACCTTTTGATCTTCGGGACCATAGAACATACACCCTTTTGTTCCCTCGGGGTATCCTATAAACAGCCTTAATTCTGATCGTGGATCCAATTTTCCTGCTTCCTTGTCCAACACGTAGGCCGGACACCCCCAAATTCTCATGTGTCTCAAACTGGGCTTGCGCCCGGTCCACAATTCTTTGAGAGTTTTGGGAACCGACTTGGATGGCACCAAGTTCAGAATATAAGCCGTTGTTTCCAAGGCGTGACCCCAGAACGACTTGGGTAGATCCGCATAACTCATCATTGATCTAACCATTTCTAAAAGAGTTCTGTTTCTTCGCTCTGCAACCCCGTTTTGTTGAGGGGTTCCGGGTGCAGTTAGCTGGGATACAATCCCTTCATCTGACAAGTAGTTCAAAAATTCAGTGCTGAGGTACTCGCCTCCACGATCAGATCGTAGAGACTTGATATGTTTTTCCCTATGATTCTCTGCTTGAGCCTTAAATTCTTTGAATTTGCCAAAGGTCTCAGATTTATGCTTCATAAGGAAAATATAGTCGTACCTTGAGTAATCATCAATGAAGGTGACGAAGTACTCATAACCTCCTCTTGCTTTGATTGACATTGGACCACATACGTCCATGTGAACGATTTCTAACACTTCTTTGGCTCTATTCCCCTTGGCTCCGAATGCCCTTGGTCATTTTACCCTCCAAGCAAGATTTGCAAGTTGGGATTGGTTCAACCCTGAGAGACTCCAATGAACCATCTTCTACCAACCTTTGAATCCTTTTTGGATTAATATGTCTCAATCTAAGATGTCATAGAAGTGTCTCGTTCACGTCTGATGAACGTTTTCTTTTATCAGAAATAGTTGATGTGTTATAGGATGCATTTCGTGAGTGGTGTGCACAGTTAATTGTATAGAGATAATTCAACAACGTTCCATGACAGATAAATTTATCATAAAGAGAAATGGTAACAACTTTATCAAAAGTAACCGAATATCCATCAAGGTAAAGTTTAGAAACCGAAATTAAATTCTTTCTAAAAGTAAGAACGTAAAGAACATCTCTTAAAATTAAAACTCTGTCTTCAAAAGACAGGTTCACTTCTCCCACTGCTTCAGCTGCCACCCTCGTAGCATCGCCCAGTGTGATGAGGATCTCACTCCCACTAAGTTGTCGGGTCCGCTTGAACCCCTGTAAAGTGAAACAAACATGATCAGTGGATCCCGTATCCACCACCCATAAATGGGAGGCATACGCTGTTGGGGAATGTATAATCCCAACATACGCCGCTAAACAATTTTCAACAACTAGTGCGTGAGAATTACCTTTCTTTCCATTTCCATTAGAATTGGAACAGGCTGACCTCCATTGTCCCGAACTTCCGCTCTCCAAATGTTTCCTCTTGTTTGACCCTTCACTCTTGATGGACGTTGAGTCCACTTGGTTTAGCCTTTCTTTCTCACCCTTCTTACCACCAATTGGCCTAGAAGGAAAAGAAGACCCTTTTGTGACCAAGTGCCTTTTCTTGTGCTCCTCTTCCTCTTTGACCAATGTAAGAGCATTTATCAGATCGTCCACAGTGAAATCTAGATCTTCCAATAGGTACTCTAGATAGGGATGATCATAGCTCTTTGGCAGAGTACGGAGAATGAAATCAACCTTAGTTTTGAAATTGCATTTTTCGCCAAGAATCTCAAGTTCCTCAAAGAGAACCATAACCCTAAGAACGTGCTCCCTTGCGGTCGTTCCTTCTTCCATTATTATCTTGGCCATTTCAAGCCTTATGCTTTGGATAGCCATATGGGCCGAATGTGAAAACATCTCTTCGAGATTCCGCATAATGTCTGCAGCTGATTCAAATCCTTGATGAAGGCGTTTCAACAAATCAGACATATTTGCCAACATTGTTTCCTTCACCAATTGATTAGTCAACTCCCATTCACTATGTTCCATCTCGTCCCATATGTTAGTACCCTTAGCAGGTTTTTCGGGTTTTGGTGTGTCAAGCACCCATTCGGATTTTTGTGCAGATAGAACAATCATAATTTTCCATTTCCAAACGAAGTAGTTTTCACCAGTTAATTGCTGGTCTTTAAGTATAGAATATAGCGGATTAAAAGGTTGCGACATGCTGAACTGAAATAAATAACAATTTGTATAAGCACAAATATATCACAAAATTCGATCACATGCATCATATCAAAATCTCAAAAAAATATGAACATGCATCAGCCAACATCTCAAAACAGTTTTAATAAGCCACATGGGGTGGGTCATTATTTAAACACATTCAAGCAGGTTACAAACAAGAAACAGTTATAAACCTTTAATATCCAGATTAATAGTTGACTCCCACTTGACCAATATAAAATTGACAGGGACTTCGGGGAAGTATATGCATATCAATTTTATACCTAAGTAATAACCATGATTAAATACAGAATTATTACTTCGCTTTGAACGAGCCTCGTGGGGAGGGTCATCGTCGCCACTAATAATAACCCACAATCATCCATTCGGAATTTATTCATGTGAAATCTACCTTTTGGCCGTCCCGTGGGGGGAATTTCTCCAAAAAAATCCACAAATAAATAAATCATGGAGGTCAAAATTAATTCAATTTTATTATCCAGAATAAAATTGCCAATTAATTATTCAAACATACTTAGTAATTTTTGAAGGTGAGATTTTTCATTGGGCAATTCTCATGCAATAACATTTAAACAAATTAAACAAAGCACAAGAAAACACAACAATAAATCAAGCAAAGCAGAAAAAATAAACATATTGGGCACAAATTATCCAATTGTCATGGTTTGATTTTTCTTGGCTTGATTTTGAAGAAACGGCGTCTTGAATTTCTCCCACTCGATCGTCTCGAAAAATCACATCTCGTGCACCGATCAGCTCATGGGTCGGGCCGCGACGCCCAAACCCCCGTGTCGATCGCGTCGTCCGTCTTGTAGACGCCCTAAGCGCCGGCCGCGCGCCCGTCAGTCTTTCGGCTTCCTTCGAAGGCATCGGTAGATCTCTCGGCGGAAGGCATCGCGTGCATCTCGTGCTGTTACGGCGCCCGCCCATACGATCCGCTGCGCCCGCGTCGCCCTAGCCCGTCTTGTATCGTATCATCAGCGCCCCGCTACTTAACCTTCCGCCAGCATGCAGGCCGCGCCCGTCGCCTGCCTGATCCGAGCCGCAACAGGCTCGGCGGCCTCGCCCGCGCTGCGTGCACTGTGTCGCGTCCGTCGTCACGTCACTCTTGGCACGCGTTTACATGACACGCCTTATTTGCTTGCTGCCTAAGTTCCCAAATCCCGTCTTTTAATTATTCGTCTCCACCTCCATTTCCGATCCAGTTTACAATTTATTTAAAAAAATAAATAAACCTAGATCTAGACTAGTCTATTACATTGATCAAATCAAACAAATCCTAATCTACTCGTGGATTTTCTCACGAGGCAAAACGAATTCGAACGAATCAAATTAAAAAACCACAATTTATATGCATGCATAAATAAACACATTAAATTCCATGACAATTGGATACCTGCAAAAAAGATCTAGCAATTCTACAATCCAATTTCAAAATTTAATGAAAATGAATTAAATTACAATTTAAAATTCAGAGCCCGAAACCGAGGCTCTGATACCAGTTGTTGGGGAATTAATTGCCCGGATCTATTCATGTTGAATATTTAAACACAAATTTAATTCTAACAATTATTACTAGCATGAATTAATCATATATTAATTCAAATAATAATTCAACAACCAACCATGCATACAAATAGTTCACGTAAATCCTACGCATGCGGAAATACTACGAGTTTACGTAAACTAATCTCTCGGACTGACAACCGTTGAGAAGATGGATCCCGTTCACACAAACATACCAAAAGGTCTTCTCAAGTATTCCTTTATCCTTGTTCAACAATCCGGTGGAAGGAACTCGCTAACAATTTAACAAAAGGAAAAATAAAATTATGTTGCACCACCTTTGTGGATTTCTAATTTTTCCAACACATGGAATTGCACTTGGGGATGAAAAAATCATCTCCTATTTATAATACTAGGGGAGGCCGATTTTTCCACTAGGAATAAGATGGGAAAATCTTTTTCTTAATCTCCAAGAAATCTTGAATATATCCAATATTTTTTTTTCTCCATAATTAAAATATTCCATAAAAATTCCACCTCCTTATATTAAGGGGTTTTTGAAAATATCCCAATAAACATGGAAGAAATAGGATCTTTGATTTTTCTTGAATTTATGGGATAATCTTGTATTTCAAGAATACATATTCCATAAAATCTTTCCAAGAAAATCAAGAAAATCTTTTCTCTTTCTTCCTTTATTATTTTCGAATTTTGGAAAAAATAAGCAACAATAATTTATTTTATTTTAAACACCTTTTTCAGTTATTGGACATTATGTTTGGGCTACTTGAGGGGCCTTTAGGAGAATTAAGATTGGACCTTCCAATGGACTTTGAATTTTCAATATTGAGCCACAATATTATTCAAGCCCATAAATATTAATTAATCCCACTATATAATTAATATTGCACTATCCATCTTAACTCATATTATTGTTAATATGGCTCCCGGTTATTATTTCCCGTGTTTAAGATTATCTAGTCCATTAATTAATTCAAGCCACTGAAATAGCTTTCCATTAATTAATATCTTTTGTCCTTGGTCAAGGAACGGTTCAACATTATTATCCATACCGGAAACAAATTCCACTTGCAAGATTTGGTATGATAAATCTTATGAACCTCCCAAGGGGGCAAATCAAACGAGCGTACTCGCACACGATTCTTCATATTAAATCTTAGCAATCGCATGTGACCAGTAATATTGCCCAAGATATAAAGTATTGATTCTCTACCCGTCATAAGTCAAAGCAATAATTACTAACCATACGCGATCCTATTTAAGGGACGAAGATTAAGAAATAACGAACCACTGAGGTCTAATTCTTCCTGGTTCAGTGCTAAAGAATTTATCCTCTTGTAGGTCCTGTTCAGTGCATCAGTCATGTACTAATGTAATCTTTTGGTCAAGATAAGCCAATCTGAGCCTTACACTTCAACCTTTCACGATGGATTGTTCATTTCCATCTAGGTCGTGAACCGCGTACTTTTAGTTACAAGGGACTGTTAATTTAATCTTCTGTGATCTGGTATCACTAAATTAACTACAATGTAATGCGTACTGATTATTGAACAATTATGCAATAAATATATGTAACATTCAATGATATTTAAAGCATCAGTGATAAATAATTTATTTCAGTAAATAAGACAGAAAATTCAGTTTGGTTATACAAAGTAAAAGCATACTTTCCAGTATAACCCCAACAACTAATGTTGTTCATTTTTCGAGAATCACAACTCTAATGGCTCAAGCTAATGTTGTTCATTTTCCGAGAATCACCTTAAGTCATGATATTATTATAAATTGTTAATCGGTGATTAGTTTTATTGTATAATTCACGTTTTTTTAATTTATGAATTTTCAATCGAAGATGATGATCTCTGCGCATCGCTATGAGATCGCAAGTTCAACTGTGAGTCATGATATTATTTTAAATTTTTTTTATTCTAGATCGATTATTAGATTGTAATGTTAATTCATGTTTTTGAATTTAGTCGAAGATGAAGATCTCTGTGCATCGCTATGAAATCGCAATTGTAAGTCATGATATTATTTTAAGTTGGTGATCTTATTCTGGATCGTGATTATTAGATTGTAATGTTAACTCATGTTTTTGAATTTAGTCGAAGATGAAGATCTCTACACGTCTCTCTATTGCGTCGCGTGCACTTGATGGAAAAGCACCAAGATCAATTGAATCCATGGTAAAATAAAGTGTTATTAAGTGTTACAATATTGTCATTTGATTGTTATGACATTAGTTGTTAGTTGTTATGATATTAGTTTATAAGTGTAATGCAATACCTGAATCATTACTCATGGTCCTATTTTACAGGGAAATAACATGGATATAATTGTCTCACTATCAGACAAAGACAGATTTCTTTAAAGACTTCAAAATGTAGCAAGTTTCATAGCCTACTTCATTCATGTAGTCATATCGTATGTACCTCGTATACTACTTCCTCCTCACTCAAAACAAGTTCCAACGTCTCAACTGATAGTATCTTGGTGAGTACTATCAAGATTTGTTGTTTGATGATCCGGACGGCCTCGAGGAGAATATCCTGCTCTGATTCTTTGCTCTACAATTGTACATTGCAAATATGAATTCGGCAAAATTTATGATAAATAAATATGAACAAAACATAAACTATTCTTGTAAATTCGCAAGATTAAAAAAGATGTACCACTTTCTTAAGATTACATCCAAGAGTCAGTTCTGCATATGATCGCTCTATTAGACTCAAGAAACAATAAGGGTCTTCCTTTTCCAAAAACACGTTTGTATTGGATCTGAGCATGGATTTATGTCCTCTGATGGTTTGGAAATCTTGTCTATATCGTCAATTTGCAGAGGGATTTTGTGGACCATGGCGCGCCATTTGGCCCGTGATTTACTGAGAATGGCCTATATTTGACAGGATATTTTAAATTATGTTGTTTTTAATGTCCATCATTAAAAACGATGAGCATGATATAAGAAGTCTTGATTAATTTCATAGAGCTTATAGTCGTTATGCCAGTTAAGAGAGGATTTAATAATAAAGCCATTAGATGGCTGTGGTATAATTTAGTTGTAGATTCTAAATTAGTTTGTAGTATAGATGGATGTAGTAGAAAATAAATAAAAGTAGCAGATCATATACAAAATTGGGATACTTCTACATTACCTGGCTTGAAATAGAGAATTTTGGACGAAAATGAGAAACGGGATTGGTTTCTTCTAGGTAATTGAAACTTTGGCTAAAACAATGGTAGAAGAGGGGACTAAAGAGTTTGTAAAGAATTTCGATGCCCTGATTGATATGTTGGTTAACATCTTGACAGGATTAACCAAGTTCATTGACAAAGGTGTTCTTATTAGCTTTTTAGCGGCACATGATAAGAACTTTTTAGGGGGTGTGGTTTTGACAGCTGTAATTTGCAAACTATTGTTTGAGATTAACAAACACAAGGTGTTAGGGAATAAATTAAACATGCCAGATATCTATTCGGGACGTAAATTAAATATGAATTCTCATATATCTAATTCTATGATTTAAACAAATAAATCAAACAATTCATGCAATTGAATATGCGGTAAAACAATTGAATCCTTAAACATGCGGAACTAAACATGCAGAACTAAGAGATTATGTGTTTACCTCTTAATCGAAAACACACCGTTGAGATATAGTAACAACAATAACAATTCAATCTCAAGTATTCCCAAGTCTTAACTTGTAGATCCGGTGGGAAATCTCACAAACTATCTAACACTCAAGGAAGAATTAATTTTCTTGTTGCACACTTAAAATTTTCGAAAATCACAAATTATCGACATTTCAAAATTATTTGATATTTTGTTGACATTGATATTTTTTCGAAAAAAAATCAATTTTTTTGTTGTGTTGGGGCTCTGGAAAGATTTTCAAGAGAAAATATGGAGATATGAAAAGATTTTATTCTCTAGAGATAATTATCAAATACATTAATATGTATCTTCTTTCCATATATATTTTTCCCATAAAATTTCTCTCTGCTAAATCTTGTACAATGACGAGGCCGAAAATCCTTGGTCAAATTTGTGGAATTATAGGAAGATTTTATTTTCCAAGAAATCTTATCTTCCTTCCATAATCTTCTTTAGAATAAATATGTAGTATGTGTATGAAATAAATATCAATAAATTATAACGGATTGAGAAAAATCTTTGAAAATAATATGTAGAATATTTTCACAAACTATAATGTTAAATTGGAAAACGAATATTTGGAATAAAAATTAATAACTTATAATGGATTGGGAAAATTTTTTATGTAGTATATCCAATGTTAAATTAGAAAATGAATTTGGAATAAATATCATAGTGGATTAGAAAAAGTCTTTAGAAACAATATGTATTATATTTCCACAAACTCTAATGTTAAATTAGCGGACACTCTATTTTGAAATCTCTCTAATTTCAATAATTAAAATCTTAAATTTAATCTCAACCTAAACATAGGTTCCATAAATTTTAATTTTATTAATGTTAAACTCTAGGTTCCATGTTTCGGCTCTTTAGTAAGAGTCCAAGTGATATGATAAATAACGATTCAGAAGTTAGATCTTTTTAATAAAATTTAATTTTCTTAGTTGACTTATATGATCTTTTCTAATTAAGTATGAACTAAATAATTACTTACAAGGTTGTATAGCAATGAACTAAATATATTATTGAAAATAAGTTGATGTTCAAGATTGATATTAAAAATGAGCATAAAGGAAGTTCTAATGACACTTTTAGTGTTATTAAAATTAGCGTGAAAGAAAAACATGTCTCTAATTTTGACAATGATATAACAAGTTCAAATTGAAATAAGATAAAGATGATTAAAGTCAAGATTGAGAAAAATTAGTTGAATACGGATTTATTTCTCTCATCTCCCTTCCCTACAAAGTACAAACCTAAATTTTTATTTGAATTTTCCAACAACAACAAATGTTTTCTTTTTATATTAATTTTAAATTTTTTGAGAGATTAATATTTTCTCTATAAAAAAAATATCATCAATAAAAAAAATATGGTATCTTTAGAATGTAAATATTAATATTGTGCAATCATAATCGTGCATCGCAATCATCAATAAAAAAACATATTGTATCTTCAGAATGAAAATATTAATATTGTGCAATCATAATCGTGCATCGCACGGGTTCAGTTACTAGTATTAACAAATAATAATTACCTATTATTTGAATACTTATAAAGATGTAATACAAATTAATTGTTCAATCACAACCATACATCTCACGAGTTCAGTTACTAGTACTTATAAATTTACAAAATTCAAAATCATATTTCATTCATTGTATTATTTATAATTTTTATATTATTATATAATTTATTATTTTGATTTTTTATATAAATTTTATTATAATTAAATTAAATATTTAAAGTATTTAATTTAATAAAAAAAAATTGTACTTTTCTGTAATACGCGGGCCAAGTACTAGTTTAAGAATTAAAGAGGGAAAGTTGATAGCAAATAAGTTGTCAATTTTTTTAAAGTGCAATTGGATTTTATGATCAATGAGAGAGTCTCTTATGAAATATTGCACAATAATAATATGTGAAATACACCACAATTAAGACAAACTTAAACAAAACTCGCAGGTCATCTCCAAAATTCACGGGTCGGGTTGGGGTGGGCCAGGGTTGTGGGTTGGACAGACACATATATATTTATAGAAGGATGTTGGTCCCGGTGGGAAAACCTATTTTGCGCGTGCGGAAGCAAGACGTTTTTATTTCGGTGCATATAAAACAGGGATGATGGCAGAGTGTTCCAATTTTTGACTTTTGAGCTCGTGTGTGTGCTTTGCTTATAAACGAATGCGTATGACAAGTATAAACATAAAGCAGTAAACAACACAGCAATATATAGTGGTTCGGACAACCCATCCCTACATCCACTCTCCCTCTAGGGAAATTCCTTCAAACGGGACTTATCACCTCCCACGGGATTGCCAATAGATATTTACCAGAGCTCACACTTTCGAACCGGACTTATAACCCTCTCTCGGGTTCGCCTCGGGACTTATCACCCTCCACGGGATCGCCTCTGAGATGTTTAACGAGTTCACACTCCAATCGGGACTTATCACCTCACTCGGGGTTTGCCCAACAACTACCTCACTTCACCACTGGGTTTTGGGTTTTTGGTGTTGTCTCCAACTATGGTGAGATTTTCCCTTACAATGGTTTAGCCTCAATGCTAAGGTTTGGGAAAATCTCTCTAAGCTATATGATACATCTTGGGTTGCTTAGATTGGGTTCTAGAACACTCTTTTGAATATATTTGTATATCTATAGACTTGTGTTCTAGGGTGGGAATGCTTTGGCTATAACACTTCTTTGGCTCAGAAAGCATTGTTGCTATCTTTTTTACACTTCCACAATCGATAATGAAGGAAGAACTTGTATTTATAGTGTGGATTTGAATGTTACCATTGGAGAGAGTTACATTCAAATCCATACTCTTCTTTGTATGGATTCTGCTTTTTTCCCTACTGGTTGTCTTCCTCTCGTTGGTCCACGTCATTTGGATTCCAACGGCTATATTCCTCGGCTTGTTGCCTCGGAACATTGAGGGATATCTTGAGCATTCAAGATGTTCTTGAAGTCTTCGATAATTACATTGCCTTGATATTTCTCCTCGAGCCTCCGATATTTCTCGAGCCTTCGTTCTCGAGTCTTGAGTTCTCTCGAGTCTTGATTATCTCGATTTCTTCTTGAGTCTTGAAAAACAACTTTGTTCTATATCTGCCGACTATACACGGTCTTGCAGATAATATCCTGAACACTCTAAAACTGAATCCTGATTCATCTATCAAGATTATCCTGAACATGTCATACTCAGGGGTTTTGGGATCTAATCAAAATCA
Organism: Stenogyne calaminthoides; assembly: GCA_037126765.1. Classification (NCBI taxonomy): domain Eukaryota; kingdom Viridiplantae; phylum Streptophyta; class Magnoliopsida; order Lamiales; family Lamiaceae; genus Stenogyne; species Stenogyne calaminthoides. Next base: position 35,734,395 of record JBBCBC010000004.1, on the reverse strand, counting down.
TATAATCTTTTATTAAATTCATCTCCCAACAATTTCCCCCTTTTTGATGATGCCAAAACTATCTTGTTACAAACATATAACCTATACTCGGGTTTTGATTTTTTCCTATTACAAGAAAGGTAAATCTCAATCAATTTAAAAACATTCAACAAATTTCTTTAGTAATGAATCTTTTCTAAATAGATCATTACTAAATACTTAAGTAATTTCTTATAACATCATATAGTTTCCCTTATATATGAGCATATAATCAGATCAGAGACATTCAATCAGGCATATCTAAATAAAAGACATGTAAGAAAGATAATGAGGTATTATCTTTGAGCATAAAGATAAAAGTTTCATTGATTGTATGTTATCAGTTACAAATTACAATGAACTTATTAAAGAAATAAAGACACAAACATAAAGAGTTACAAGTCTTGATCTTTGTTCTTGATCTTCATCTTACGCTTCGACTCCTCATTCCTCTTCTTCTACGGACCTTTGTCGTCGATCATCTCTTGATACTCATCTTTATGCCGACCGATTTCTTACGATTTCGGACATCCCGACCCTCGTGTCTCTTGACCTATCTTGAGTCTCGAATTCCGGCTTTATTTATTGAGCCTTGATGTATTCCTTTTCACTTTTTGCTATCGATTTCTTTTTTTTTTTTTTTTTTTTGCTTGATCTGATCAGTTCGACCGATTAGATCAACACTTCTTTAGATCAACATATCAGAATAGCATCAGGTCATTATATCAGGTTAGCATATCAGGTTTATCATATCGATCTCGACCACGCCCCGATCTTGATCGATCTCTTTCGCTTCATCTTCTGATTTGCAACCTTTTCTTCTGATTTGCTGGCTTTAGCTTTTCTTCATTTCTGATTCTGCACAGCTCATCAGTTCACTCCGGAACTCATCTAACTCATCTGATTTTGATCAGTCTTGTCTGCAGCCTCGTCTGATCTCAATCATTTACTTTTGATTCCGTGAGTTCCCCCTCAAGTTGAAGTTCCCCTTTCAACTGATATAGACCGATATATCCGACGGTGAAGTTTTCAAGCTCGGTGATTTTCTTCATTTGATCAGCTTTGTATGTAATCAGATTTTTGTTGACCTAATCTGATTCTTCTCAGATTAAGACAATTCTTGGAAAATGTTACTGCCAGAACTTAGTCTAGAGTAGTAGACTCTCTTCCCTAAGTTGGTGCGATTTGACATGCGTAGATATCGTCTGATACACTCGATATGTCAATCCGCCGTAACTTTATCCAATTATCGGTCGCGTGATTTCTACACGCTGTCCTTGTGATGCAAATTTTTCTAAAATAGTCTTTGAGAACTCAAATTTGCATCTGCACCCTTGCTTGGCCTCTATAAATTGGACCAATGTTTTACACAACATAACTCATTCACCATACATATCTTCTTCAGAGAATCATGTATCTGGTGAACCCTTGTTTCCGGTGAGACTTCCCAAAAACACTTTTACCCCTTTTTCCATGATTTCATCTTCTCAAATCAACTCGTGTTCATCCCTCTTTCTTTGTTTTTCATCATCGTCAACGATTTCACATAATGATTGTTGCAAAGCTTCTCTTCCATCACTTGGGCCCGCCTGTTCAAATTGCAAGAGAAGACACTTCTCCCTAACCGTATGCACCTTGTGTGTCTATCGTTATGACGTGACTACCATCAACAGACTTAGTCTGAAAATGAGCGTGAGTTTGATATCTGATCTTGATCGACAACGGTGATCTTCCTATATCAAACTCACCCTTTAAATTTGGGCGCCCTTTTTGCTCCTCCTGGGGCTCACGGCTTAAAATCCTATTAATGCGCTCTCACTCCCTTGGAGAGTCCATCACGGTTCTTGGCATAGGATTACCTTTTCAAGCCTCCCTCACCTGTTAAGTGGGAAAATGAGAGCATCAGATTTAAAATCTCTCTCTTTCCTCCTCTTAATCACCCCCCATAGATCGGGTTTGGGTTTGGATGAAGGTTTAGGGATATGGCTTAAGGGTTTAGGGTTTAGAGTTATGTATTGACCTCCAGGTTTTCTTGCATTTGTAACTTGTAATGTAACCCGACCTTGGGGTCTTTATCAATGAAAAGTTCTATTATTCCATTGTTGTGTAAAACTTTTCGCTTCCTTGGTACCGCTTTTGTTGATATCGGATCGAGATAGGTTTTAAAAAAAAAAGATCTCTCGGTAAAAACATAGAAAAAGTAATCTTTTGAGCACCCTTCGATACCACTTGTTGGTCCTTGGGAAAACCTATTTTTGCTGTCATGGAAGCAAGACGTTTTTATTTCGGCATATAAAAACGAGGGATGAGGGCGAGTGTTCCAATTTTTGACTTTTTGAGCTCGTGTGTGTGCTTTGCTTATATAAGCGAATCGTATGACAAGTATAAACATAAAGCGATAAAACAACACAACAATATATAGTGGTTCGGACAACCAGTCCCTACATCCACTCTCCTCTCTAGGGAAATTCCTTCAAACGGGACTTATCACCCTCCACGGGATTGCTAATAGATATTTACCGAGGCTCACACTTTTCGAATCGGACTTATAACCCTCTCTCGGGTTAGCCTCGGGACTTATCACCCTCCACGGGATCGCCTCTGAGATGTTTAACGAGTTCACACTCCAACGGGACTTATCACCCTCACTCGGGTTTGTAACAACTACCTCGGCTTCACCACTTGGGTTTGGGTTTTGGTGTTGTCTCCAACTATGGTGAGATTTTTCCACTTCCTGAATGGTTTAGCCTCAATGCTAAGGTTGGGAAAATCTCTCTAAATATGATACATCGTGGGTTGCTTAGATTGGGTTCTAGAACACTCTTTGAATATATTTGTATATCTATAGACTTGTGTTCTGAAGGTGGGAATCTTTGGCTATAACACTCTTTGGCTCAGTAGCATTGTTCTTTATCTTTTTTTCGCACTTCCACACCGATAATGAAGGAAGAACTTGTATTTATAGTGTGGATTTGAATGTTACCGTTGGAGAGAGTTACATTCAAATCCATACTCTTCTTTTTGTAAGTTCTGCAGTTTTTCCTTTGGTTGTCTTCCTCGTTGGTCCACGTCGCCACCGATTCCAACATATATTCCTCCGAACGAACATTCTCGGAACATTCGGGATATCTTGAGCATTTAGTATGTTCTTGAGTCTTGATAATCTTGTGCCTTGATATTTCTCTGAGCCTTGCCTCGAGTCTTGAGTTCTCACGAGTCTTGATATCTCGATTTCTTCTTGAGTCTTGAAAAACTAACTTCATTTCTATATCTGCCGACTATACACTATGCGAGATAATATCCTGAACACTCTAAAACTGAATCCTGATTCATCTATCAAGATTATCCTGAACATGTCATACTCAGGGGTTTTGGGATCTAATCAAAATCATATAATCTTTTATTAAATTCATCTCCCAACAAAGGATATTTTTATTAAATATGTGTTCTAGCCTAGTGCTTCAGGTCTGTTGTTAATGTGATACTTATAGAAACGAAATGTGTTACTACGTGAAATAAAATATACATTATCATTTAAAAAAAAATCTTATCATATGGTAACACATTGTTGTTCATATGGTAACACATGAGTATTCACTTAGTATCACAACGACATGTGTACATTGTTATATATTACTAAAAAATATGTATTACTACTTGAACAAAAAATGTTACCCTATGAAAAAAAATGTGTTACCACATGAACAAAATCAATACAAGTGCGAAAAGAAATCTCCAGTCCAAAATTACAGATTTAAAGAACAACTTGATGTGTTACTACATGAACAAAAGAGTGTTACCCTTTGAACAAAAGAGAGTTGTTACATGAACAAAAACCAGTACAAGTGCGAAAAAAAATCCTCAATCCAAAATTACAGATTTAAAGAACAGCGGCAGAAGGATATGAAAGACTGCGTCACAAAATCGTGAGGAAAAAGGGCGGAAGGATTTGATGCTTATAAAAAATTAGTCCTTTGTGGATTCCATCTAGAAATAGGTTTTATCTGCTGAACTAGCTTGTACCTTTCTCTGTGATGCAGTACGAAATGCAAGTTTCAATTAGGCAGAAAAAACTTGGTGATCCAATTGGCGATACATTACTGGGAAAAATGGTAAATTTCTTCTTTTGTGGTCTTGCTTTCAAATCCGGTATGAAGAATAATTCGGAAGAACTGCGAGAAAGAAGAACCTTACGCGAGAAAAAAGAAGCCGACGTGAATCCAAAATGGGTCTAGCGAAATTATTATTGGACCTGAAATTGCACATGACTTGTATGTAATATTGCATACAAGTTTTTGTCATGATCGGGCACGCCCGTAAGGATTCACGTCCTCAAAATGATGACTCATCTGAACAAACTTGAGGTTCTGGGTACAGATTACGATATGGAGACCCAGATCGATTTGGTACTCCGTTCTCTGCCCAAAAGTTTTGAGCACTTTCAGCTGAACTATCAGATGAATAATCAGAAGTTCTCGCTAGCTGACTTGTTGCAAGCTCTAGTCTCGGCAGAGACGTTGATGGGGCATCAAACTCAAGCTTTGACGGCAACTGGTCCATCTTTATCTTCTAGGTCAAAGGAAGTTAAGAAGAAAAAAAGGCCAAAAAGCCACAAGCAATCAAACTCAATTATTGCCAAGGGCAAGAGTAAGGTGAAGGATGCTGGTGGTGTCAAGAAGGATCCTAAGGGGAAGTGTTTCAACTGCGGTGAGAAAGGACACTGGAGGTCTGCCTGTTCCAAGCCCAATAGGGCCGGAATGAAAGGTAATTCTCACGCACTAGTTGTTGAAACTTTTTTAGCGGCGTATGATTCCCATTCATGGGTAGTTGATACGGGATCCACTGATCATGTTTATTTTAAGGGTTCAAGCTGACCCGGCAACTTAGTGGAAGTGAGATCCTCATCACATTGGGCGATGCTACGAGAGTAGCAGCTGAAGCAGTGGGAGACGTGCACCTGTCTTTTGAAGACAGAGTTTTAGTTTTGAGAGATGTTCTTTGTGTTCCTATTTTTCGGAAAAACCTTATTTCAGTTTCTAAACTACATTCTGATGGATATTCTGTTCATTTTAAAGTAAGTTACTGTTTTTCATAACGATGAGTTTATCTGTCATGGAACTTTACGGAACAATCTCTATACTATTAATTGTGCACACCACTCACAAAATGCATCTTATAACACATCGACTGTTTCGAACAATAAGAGAAAACGTTTAGATAACGTGAACGAAACACTTCTTTGGCATCTAAGATTATGTCATATTAATCTGAATAGGATTCAAAGGTTGGTGAAAGATGGTTCGCTGGAGGACCTACAGCCAGAACCACTTCCAACTTGCGAATCATGTTTAGAGGGTAAAATGACCAAGAGGGCATTTGGAGCCAAGGGGACTAGAGCCACGGAAGTGTTGCAAATCGTTCACAATGACGTGTGTGGTCCAATGTCAACCAAAGCTAGAGGTGGCTACAAGTATTTCGTGACTTTCATTGATGATTACTCAAGGTTCGGGTACATTTTCCTTATGAAACACAAATCGGAAACCTTTGATAAATTCAAAGAGTTCAAAGCCGAAGCTGAGAAGCATAGGGAAAAGAGTATCAAGTTTATACGATCTGATTGTGGAGGTGAATACCTCAGCGATGAGTTTTTTAACTACCTGTCAGACGAGGGCATTGTTTCCCAGTTGACTGCACCCGGAACTGTTGGGATAACATTTGCCAGGATCTATCAGGATGATCTCAAAAACACAAATTTAAATTAATAATTATTACTAGCATGAATTAACCTAAGTGAATCAAATAATAATTAATCCAACAACGACATGCAAATATTATTTCACGTAAAATATCCTAGCATGCGGAATTTCTAGGAGTTTACGTAAACATACCCGTTGGAGAGACGGTCTGAGACAAACAGGATCAAGTATTTGGACACCCACCAAAAGTCATTCTCAAGTATTCCCAATTCCTCGTTCAATAACCCCGGTGGAAGGTTCTCCAATGAACGATTTATAAAACAAAGGAAAATAAAAAATTGTTGCACCACCTTTGTGGATTTCTAATATTTCCAACGCATGGAACACTAGGGGATGAAAAAATTCATCCCCTTATTTATATAGAGGGGTTGGACGAAAATTTCAACCAAAAAGGGATTAGGAAAGATCTTTTCTTGATCTACAAGAAATCTTGAATATATCCCATATATTCTTCTTTTCATGTGTATTTTTCCACAAAATCTCACACCCTTATTTAGCCTAATATTTTCAAAAATAATTGGGGATCTTTCAAGATTGAATCTTTCTTGAATTTATGAGATATTCTTGTATTCCTATAATACATATCTTTTTCCATAAAATCTTTCCAAGAAAATCCTTCTTCTTATTATTGCCCTACAATTTTCGAAAATTCCTATTAAAGAAGCCAAGTGAGAGATTTCTTGAATTTATGGAATAATCTTGTATTCCAAGAATACATTATCTCCTTTCCATAAAATATTTTCAAGAAAATCCTTTTCCCTCTTTTCTTTAATATTTTCGAAAAAATTAAGGAAATATAATACAACAATAATTTAATTTATTTTAAGCACCTTTTATTTATTGGACTTTAATTGGGCTACTTGAGGGGCTTTTAGGAGAATTAAGATGGACCTTCCAATGGGCTTCTGAATTTCAATATTGAGCCACAATATAATTCAGCCCATTAATATTAATTAATGTCACTATATAATTAATATTGCACTATCCAACTTAACCCATATTACGGTAATATGACTCCCGATTATTATTTCCCGTGTTTAAGATTATTTAGTCCATTAATTAATTAAGCCACTGAAAAGCTTTATATTAATTAATATTTTTATCCTTGGAGTAAAGACAACCCAACTTTATTATCCATACCGAAAAATTAATTCCACTTGCAAGATTTGGTATGATAAAGGTTTCGGGCCCACCAAGGGGACCAATCAAGCAAGACATTGCAAGCACACAATTCTCTGTATTAATTTAGCAACTGTCGTGCAATTAATATTATTGTCCAAGATATAGGGTATCGAAGTCGCAATGATTCTCTTCCCATTTATAAGTCAAAGCAATAACTACTAATCACACACAGTCCTTATTAAGTGACAGATATTAAGAAATCAACAACCACTGAGGTCTAACTCTTCATCCCTTAAGTCAGTGTGAATGAGTTTATCCTCTCTGCAGGTCCGCTTCAGCGCATCGAATGCACTAGTGTAATCTCTTGGTCAAGACAAGTCAATCTAAGTCTTACACATCAACTTCTACCAATAGATTGTTCGGATCTATCTAAGTTGTGAAACACGCACTCATTTACAAGGCACTGTTAACGTGATCTTCTGTGATCTGGTATCACCACGTTAACTACAATGTAACGCGTGCTATGAACGATTTGCAATAAATATATATAACATTCAATCATATTTAAAGCAACAGTGATAAATAATTTATTTTAGTAAATAAGTGTGATACATAGGTTATACAAAGTAAAACCATACTTTCACGTATAACCCCAACAGGAACCCCTCAACAAAACGGGGTTGCAGAACGAAGATATAGAACACTCTTAGAAATGGTCAGATCCATGATGAGTTATTCAGATCTACCCAAGTCATTTTGGGGTCACGCCTTGGAAACAGCGAATTATGTTCTGAACTTAGTGCCATGCAAATCGGTTCCCAAAACCCCGAGAGAGTTGTGGACTGGGCGCAAGCCTAGTCTAAGACACTTGAAATCTGGGGGTGTCCAACATACGTGCTAGACAAGAAAGTCGGTAAGCTGGATGCACGTTCGGAGCTAAGACTATTTATAGGGTATCCCATGGGAACGAAGAGGTGCATGTTCTATGGTCCCGAAGATCAAAATGTGGTAATCAGTACGCACTTTAGATTCTTGGAAGAAGACTATGTGAACAATCAAAAGTCCAAAAGTGAGATTACCTTAAATGAATTAAGAGGGCAAACTCATATACCAACTGTACAAGTTGATATACCAAGCGTCACACCGACACAACCGGAACCTCATCGTAGTGGGAGAGTTGTCCGACAACCTGAGAGATTCATGGGGATAGGAGAATCTTCGGATTTGATCCCCGGGGATAGTGAATCCGACCCCTAGTCCTACAAGGAGGTGATCCACGATAAAGATTCAGAATCCTGGCAAACTGCGATGGAAGCCAAGATGGGCTCAGTGGATCATAATCGAGTGTGGGAGCTAGTTGAACCATCCAGTGGGGTAAAACTCATTGGATGCAAGTGGGTCTACAAGAGGAAAAGAGGACCGGACGGGAAGGTGAAAACCTTTAAAGCTAGGCTAGTGGCAAAGGGATACACTCAGAAAGAGGGTATCGATTATGAAGAAACTTTTTCGTCTGTAGCCATGCTTAAGTCCATCCGTATTCTCTTAGCACTAGCTGCACATCTAGATTTTGAGATTTGGAAAATGGATGTCAAGACAGCTTTCCTTAACGGAAGTCTTGACGAGAAAATCTATATGCAACAGCCCAAAGGTTTTATTGCGAAAGGCCAACAGCACCTTGTTTGCAAGCTGATGAAGTCCATTTATGGACTGAAGCAAGCATCTCGCGCTTGGAACCAATGTTTTGATCAAGTAATCAAATCTTATGGATTTTGTTGGTCCCGGTGGGAAAACTCATTTTGCGCTTGCGGAAGCAAACATGTCGAGCGACGCATATAAAAATAGGGGTGAAGGAATGGTGATTCCAGATTTTTCTCTTTTAAGCTAATGTGTTGTGTCTTGCTTATAATTGAATACGTATGACAAGATAAGAACGTAAAGCAGTAAACAACACAACAATGTATAGTGGTTCGGAGACTCAAGCTCCTACATCCACTCTCCCTGTTCCTAGGGAAATTCCTTCAAACACTTCCTAAGGCTTTCTGACTACCTCTGTAGTTTACTAACCTTTCTACTTTGAGCTTTCTGACTACCTCTGTAGTTTACTAACTCAAACTGGACTTATCACCCTCTCGGGCTCGCATCTGGACTTATCACCCTCTCGGGCTCGCCTCTAGATGTTTAACGAGTTCACACTCCTTCGGGACTTATCACCCTCTCTCGGGATTGCCTAACAACTACCTCACTTCACCACTAGTTATCTCTTACGAGAATGGGGTTTGGGTTTGGTGTTGTCTCCAACTATGGTGAGATTTTCCCTTACATTTGTTTAGCCTCAATGCTAAGGTTGGGAAAATCTCTCTAAGCTTAAGATACATCGTGGGTTGCTTAGGTTGGGTTCTAGAACACTCTTTGAATATATTTGTATATCTACAGACTTGTGTTCTAGGGTGGGAATGCTTGGGTATATGTTCTCTTAGCTCTGTAGCATCGTTGCTATCTTCTCCGCGCTTCCACACGTAATAATGTTAGGAAGAACTTGTATTTATAGTGTGGATTTGAATGTTACCGTTGGAGAGAATCTCATTCAAATCCATACTATTCTTTGTAAGTTCTGCAGCTTTTTCAGGCTGGTTGTCTTCCTCTCATTGGTCCACGTCCACCGGATTCCAACGGCTATATTCCTCGGCCTTGATTTTCTCGGAACATTCGGGATATCTTGAGCATTCAAGACATTCTTGAGTCTTCGCGATTAATTCTTGTGCCTTCAGGATTCTCTGAGTCTCGTTGTCTTTAGAGACATACTGAGCCTTCAGATTTCTCTGAGCCTTCAGGTTTCTCAGTCTCATACTGAGTCTTCAGATTCTCAGTTTCATACTGAGTCTTCAGAATCTAACCTGTTCTATATCTGCCGACTATACTACTGGTGCGATATATTATCTGGCTACTCTAAAACTGAATCCTAACTCATCTATCAAGATTATCCTGAACATGTCATACTCAGGGGTTTTGGGATCTAATCAAAATCCTCTTTATTAAATTCATTTCCGAACAGGTTTGATCAAAACAATTCCGAGAGTTGTGCGTATAAGAAGTGTGATGGAACTGCCTTGGTATTCCTAGTACTATCGTGAAGCGATATTACGCTCATCGAAACGATGTAAAGGTTTTGTTAGGCGTAAGGGTATGGTACACAAAAGCAGGTTTGATATGAAGGACTTAGGGGAAGCCTGTCACATTCTTGGGATCAAGATCACTCGAGATCGTAAGAAAATGATGATAGGCTTATCTCAAGCTTCATACATAGATACAGTTTTGAAGCGTTTCAGCATGCAAGATTCCAAGAAAGGTTCTGTACCTTTCAGGCATGGAATCCATCTATCTAAAGACATATGCCCTAAGACACAAAAGGAGATAGATGACATGAGATACATTCCTTATGCGTCGGCAGTAGGAAGCCTTATGTATGCAATGTTGTGCACAAGACTGGATATCTGTTACGCCGTAGGCATGGTAGCAAGATATCAAAGTAACCCGGAAAATCAACACTGGACTGCTATTAAAAACATTCTAAAGTATCTGAGAAGAACTCGGGATAGAATGATGGTTTATCGATCAAATGTTTTATTTCCCAAAGGGATACACGACTCGGTTTCCAATTGAACCTCGGATTCCAGAAAATCTATCTCAGGTAGAGTGTTTTGTCTGGGAGGAGAAGTTATAACATGGAGAAGCGTTAAGCAAAAATGCATCGCCGATTCTACCATGGAAGCCGAATATATAGCTGTTTGTGAAGCAGCGAAAGTAGCGGTGTGACTCAAGAACTTCTTAGTGGACTTGGACGTTGTTTCGAATTTGCCCAAAGACTATCACTTGATTCGTGATAACGGCGAGGAAGCGATTTAATTCAAGGGAACCGAGAGCCCACAAGGCCAATAAACACATTGAAAGAAAATACCATCTTATACGAGAAATCGTTAAGAGAGGAGATATAGAGGTGGCAAAGATCACATCGAAAGATAACCTCCAAATTTATCCATTCACAAAAAGGGTCCGCATCTCGCCAATATTCGAGAGACATGTGAAAGGAATGGGTGTCAAGTGTGTTGCCAATCTTCTTTGAGTATAAGTGGGAGAAATGTTATTAGGTTGATGTAGGTGACATCTGATGTCACGTAGTAATACATTAGATATGTTGTGGTATACTTAAAAGCAGCCTTTGAGTATAAGTGGGAGATTGTTGGGGTTATACGTGAAAGTATGCTTTTACTTTATATAACCTATGTATTAAACACTTATTTACTGAAATAAATTATTTATCATTGTTGCTTTAAATATGATTGAATGTTATATATATTTATTGCAAACCGTTCATAAAATAGCATGTGTTACACTATAGTTAATTTGGTGATACTAGATCACAGAAGATCAAGTTAACAGACCCTTGTAAACAAGTGTGTGTTTCACAACTTAGATAGATCTGAACAATCTATTGGTAGAAGTTGATGTGTAAGGCTCAGATTGGCTTGTCTTGACTGAGGGATTACACTAGTGCATTTGATGCGCTGAAGCGGACCTACAGAGAGGATAAACTCATTCACACTGACTTATGAGATGAAGAGTTAGACCTCAGTGGTTGTTGATTTCTTAATCTATGTCACTTAATAAGGTCTGTGTGTGATTAGTAATTATTGCTTTGACTTATAAATGGGAAGAGAATCACTGCGACTTTGATACCCTATATCTTGGGCAATAATATTAATTACATGACAGTTGCTAAATTAACACAGAGAATCGTGTGCTTGGAAAGTATTGCATAACTAGTCCCCCTGGTGGGCTCAGAACCTTTATCATACCAAATCTTGCAAGTGGAATTAATTTTCCGGTATTGATAATAATGTTGAGCTGTCCTTACTCCAAGGATAAAGATATTAATTAATATAAAGCTTTTCAGTGACTTAATTAATTAATGGACAAAATAATCTTAAACACGGAAAATAATAACCGGGAGACGTATTACCGTAATATGGGTTGAGATGGATAGTGCAATATTAATTATATAGTGAAATTAATTAATATTAATGGGCTGAATTATATTGTGGCTCAATATTGGAATTCAGAAGCCCATTGGGAGGTCCATCTTAACTCTCCTAAAGGCCCCTCAAGTAGCCCAATTAAAGTCCATTAATAAAAGGCGCTTAAAAATAAATTAAATATTTGTTGCATTATTTTTCCTTATTTTTCAAAATTAATTAAAGAAAAGAGGGAGAAGGATTTTCGTGAAAAGATTTTATGAAAATGAGATAAGTATTCTTGCAATACAAGATTATCCCATAAATTCAAGAAATCTCCCACTTGGCCTCTTTAATAGGTAATTTTCGAAAATCATAGAGAAATAAAAGGGAAGAAAGATTTTCTTGATTTTCTTGAAAATATTTATAAGAAAAAATATGTATTCTTGGAATACAAGAATATCTCATAAATTCAAGAAAGATCCAATCTTGAGGATCTTCCTATTATTTTCGAAAATAAGGCATAAAAAGGGGTATGAGATTTTTGTGGAAAAATACACATGAAGAAGAATATATGGGATATATTCAAGATTTCTTGGAGATCAATAAAAGATCTTTCCTAACCCTATTTTGAGTCTAATTTTCGTCCAACCCCCTTGTTGGGAAATTTAGAGTTTTGATGAAAGTTCTGAAACACATGTAATAGGACCAGTCAGACCTGTTAGCTGACTGATGCTTTTAAATACCTGTTATAAGATGACCAGTTGATAATTATTGTATAGAACAACGGATGTATAAGATAGGTCACATATTGAGGGGGAACTCAATATGAATAGGTCAGGTCCGGAGATCAGAAGACTGGAATGAGTCAGAAGACCAGACAAGTCAGAAGACAAGATAAGGTCTGAAGATCAGACGAGTAGATAGTCAGATGAAGACAATGAAGATCAACTAATGAAGACCTGAAGATCAGATGACTACCAGAAGATCAGAAGAACTGAGGACCGGAAGACCTACATCAGCCAAGTCTGCTAGTTGAGCTAAGACAACTGGCACCAGAAGACTCAATCAGGTAGACTGATCAGTTTTATCTGATCAGGTCAGTTTACATCAGGTATCAACTGATGTTTCACAAGTCATACGTTGTTAATCTGAACAAGAAGTATGTCAACTTTAGTTGGTAGAACAAACACTGAAAAGTGTACTTGTTAACCAATGAGAACAAAACACGTATGAACGGAGCCGACAATATGGGATTTGGCGCTGCTTAGTCAAACGGCTATAAAAGACAACTATTCACGCTTTCAGCCATGCCGTCCCTGAAGCACGTCACATAAAATCCTGCATATCTACCAAATATAGCCGGAAATTCAAATTGCTCTCCAACGGCTCTTTGATTTCAAGGTCTATAAATATGGAATTACTCTTCAGAGTGAAGACACGAAAATTATCAAGAAGCTCATACTATTGCAAGATTTCCGCACAAAGAACACAAAGTTGAAGATTATTTCTAAGTGTTCATCCCATTGTTCTTAGCATAGAAATCTCATCCTTTAGCTTTTAGGCTACACAAAAATACTAGGATAGATTTCCAGTTGGAACAATAACAAATCTTACCCAAACCCAAAGTTAGGTTAAGTTTGTTTAGCAAGATTTCAGACTGGGTTTCTAGTTCTGATTTTTGGGATCGGTTGAGTGAGAACTCTATAAATATATGTTGGTTGTAATGTGTTGGACTAACATAATAAACTAAGTCCAAGTCGGTTAAGTTGGTGCCCCTTGTGATAGGGAAGAGTGGACGTAGGACTGGTTGTCCGAACCACTATAAATCTTGTGTGCATTTATCTGATCTTAACTGCTTTACACCATCACACACGACTTTACTTAAGATCTCATACATATTCCGAGTTAGGATCATTTTGCATCAAGCAACTAATCTGATCAGTTTGACTCCTTGGTCAGTTGATTGAAAACAGACTCGTGAATCTGATTTGTTAAAACTGGTTTTTCACACGGGTATAAACTAGCTTCCGCACAATCAGTTAAACTGATAGACACCGAACTGATCAGCCATTAGGCGATCAGTAAGTTGGATATCAGTCCATACTGACTCACTCGCACTCTGATCAGGAAACCTGCTTTCACACCTGATCCGCACGAAAAGTTTTTCAGAAGTCTATTCACCCCTCCCCTCTAGACTTCTGCCCTCACAAAACCCGTTCGGGACCTACAAGTGGTATCAGAGCAGTGGTTCTACGGACCACTGGCTTTGAATATCATCGGTTCTTGAGGAAGAACCTTTGTGGTCACTTGAACAGATCTTGAAAAATAGTTTTTAAAATTTCATCTGTTTTCTAAAACTCACTCAGCATGGATAACACATCCGGCATGTATCATGATCTTCCAAAGTTTACCATTGATGATTATGCAGATTGGGCCATAATCATGAGCAACCATTTGGGAGCCATCGAAGAACGCGGGATGATGGAAGTTCTAGAACAAGGACCAATCCTCATCTACCACAACAATCCAGCTGAAGGTGGTGACCCAGATTTTTCAATTGGCGCTCGGATCAGAAAAAGTCCAGTTCTGATGGACGCTGAAGAAAGGAAGCTGTCAACTCTGGACATGGTTGCGCGACACATAATCATGAAAACAATGGATAAGATCACACGTGAAAAGATCAAGTATCTCAAGACGAACAAACGGATGTAGGATACACTTGTCAAAATGTGTGAAGGAAATGATCCGATTAAAGATAGCGGACTACAAAGTTTAACTAGTGAAGTTTGAGAAACTTAAGATGTTTTACCAAATGAAACCATCAATCAGCTCGATGGGAGAATCACAATGTCTGTCAACAAGCTACGGGAACTTGGACGAGAAATGTCAGACAAAGATGTTAACTACAAGATATTGAGATCTCTGACAAAGAAGTGGGATATGAAAGTCACAGTGATAAAGGATTGTCAAGATATTGCTAAGATGAAGCCAAGCAACCTGTTTCTGAGTCTTAAAGCCCATGAGTTTGATCTGATCGAAAGAGGGCAAGAAGAAGAAGACGAGTCGCCTGCCGAAGTCACACCTGCCTTATCAAAATTAGTTGCATTCAAAGCAGCCGGCAACAACTCAAAGTCTACTGAACATGTTGGAAATATTATAAGCCAAACTGAACAGGTTGCTTTGCTAACCAGAAAACTTGAAAAATCAACATTCAACTTGGTAAGTATCGTAGATTTTACAGGGATTATCATAACAGCAGAGGAAGAGATAGGAGGCCAACTGACAGATCGCAAGAAAGAACCAGATCAGATGCCGAAGAGATGATCACAGGGAGGATCGCAGAGAAGATAAGAAGAGGGATGATCGATCTGATGAAAGGAGAGACAAATGATCGAAGAAAAAATTTGACATAGTAAATCGTAAAGTCACCCGCGTAAGAAGTTACGTGGATCGTGGAGCATGTTTCAACTGTGAGAAACCAGGTCATTACAAAAAGATTGCCCGCACTGACAATTTAAAGAAAGATAAGAGAAGCGGAATGTAAGAGAGCAAATAGAGAGATAGAGACAAAAGCCATGGTTACCTTGATGAGACTTACCATCCACGAAGAGTAATGCTGATAATTTCTACAACTACGATGATCTGATATTCTCTTCTAATGATGAAATATGTCTGATGGCAAAGGAAGAAGACCAAACTGAGGTAACTTCTAAAACTTCTATGTTTTCTGATTCCACACCAGTTGTGCTGAGCACACCTGCTGGAGAGATTGACCTGCAGCTCTATAGTGAGCAATTGCTTGATGATATTTCTAATGCAGTAGACACTTATACAATTGTGGAAGCTGAAAATGATAAGCTAAGGATTAAGAATATTCAGCTTGTTAAGGAAAATGATATCGGAAAGTCAATGAATCAAATCAAATTGTTGTTCAAGATGATCAAGAACCGGAAGTTCTGAAAAGTCGGGTTCTTCCGATCGGATATAAACTGATCAAGGATCAGCTAGCTATTAACACACAACAAGTTGATGATCTTAAAATCCTTCAGGCTAAGTTTGATGAACTCTTTCGAATGCATGAGAGTCTGAAAATAACTGAGGATAGTTTGCGTAAGAAAATACAGGTTTTCACGAAATCGTCTAAAACCGTTCAAGATATGAACAACTATTTTTGTACGGCAAATAATAAGAAGGGAATTGGGTATGAAAACCCTTCTACATCCTCAAAAGCCCCGTCTGGTTCACTTCAGAAAAGTGTAATCAAATGAGTTTCTGATAAAGATACACATAAAGCAAAATCTGTATCAGATAAGGGAAAGAGACCAGCTAAACAAGTAAGGCAAATGTCTGATCAGAAAGGGAACAGAAATGGACCCCAACTGATCAAGCATCAGCCGAAAAATCAACAGAAGAACTCAGTTCTTCTGAAGAGACCTAAACCTGATCAGCAGATTAGGTATCAGAAAAGACAACCTCTTAAATGGAAATCTGATCTGAAACCTAATCAGGGTCAGCTGCCTAACAAGCAAGCTAAAGGTAAACTGCTAAGACCATCTATGCCAAAAAGATATGAATCTTTTAATGGTAGCAGTCGTACCTACCCTTATAATCATAAACCTAGGGCTGCTGCACCTGAGCCCCACTGGATAAAAAGAAGACAGATATCAATGAAAAAGACCCAAGTCTTCTGAGTCATCCAAGGCTCACACTCATAATCATACCAATCAGAATGCATATGAAGAGACGTATGAATATGTAGATGTTTATGGGAGACAAATCAGGCCTTCTGATCTATCTGATTACAATAGAAGTGCCCTGTTTGTATGGATCCCTAAAACCAACTCTAACCCTTCAGGACCCAATCCTAAAGGGGTACCTAAAGCCCCGATTTGATTGCAGTTCATGGGTTTGGCCCAACAAGGAGGTGTACAAGCAACTATCCGGTACATCGATAGTGGATGCTCAAGGCATATGACTGGAAGCAAACATCTCCTTAGCTCTTACATAGAACAAGAAGGCCCACGTGTACTCTTTGGTGATGATAACTTTGGTTTTACCAGAGGATTCGGAACCTTAGAGAATGATGATGTCATTGTTACGCGAGTCTCGATGTCGAAGGTTTAAAGCATAATCTATTATCGGTTTCTCAATTCATGACAACGATTCAAGTGTTGAGTTCTCGATCGATCGATGTACTATCAAGAATCGAGCTACTCAACGGATCTTGTTAATCGTTCAAGAAAAGGTACGATTTATCTGAGATATTGGAACAGTTGTCCAAGAAATGCATGCCTGATTGTTAAAAGTTCAAAAGGTAGCAGTTGGCTCTGGCACAAGAGAATGAGCCATCTGAACTTTAAGACTCTTAACAAGATAGCAAGGATGTCCTTGGTTGAGGGACTCCTGAATGAGGTATTCTCTAAGGATCAGACATGTGTCGTCGATGTCGTTTTTAAAACAGGTTAAAGCCTCATTCAAGGGAATTCCTGGACCAGCATCCAGCAGAGTATTGCAGCTGCTCCATATGGACTTATTTGGACCAGTTACACCAGTTAGTCTCAGCGGAAGCAAATATACTCTGGTAATCGTGGATGATTATTCCAAGTTTACATGGGTTGTATTCTTGTATAAGAAGAATGAGACTACAACAAAGATACTTGAGCTGCTCAAAAAACTACAAAACGAAAAGGGTGTCAGTATAGTAAATATCAGATCAGATAAAGGTACAGAATTTCTGAATTCTTTTATTACTGATTTTTGCACTAAGTTTGGTATACAGCATGAGACATCAGCTGCAAGAACACCACAATAGAATGGAGTAGCAGAACGAAGAAACAGAACACTCAAAGAAGCTGCTCGAACTATGTTAGCTGAACATGCAACTCCAAGCCGTTTCTGGGCAGAAGCCATCAATATTGCATGCCATACCGTAATAAGATGTTCTCTGACTAAGGCTCACTTCAAAAACACCCTATGAACTGTGGAAGGGCAGAAAACCTCGTGTTTCTTACTTCCATATTTTTGGGTGCAAGTGTTTCATACACAACAATGGGAAGAGTCGGGTTGAAAAACTTTTGAGGCCAAGTCGATGAGGGTATATTCTTAGGATATTCTTCATCCAAAGAAGGCTTTCGGGGTTTACAACAGCGAAACCCTAGTTGTGGAAAGAAACACCACATGTGGTCTTTGATGAGACATCTTCCTAACAAGAGAAATCTGCCTCGAACAAGCGATGCGCATCAACCGGTATTTAATGCACGTAAAATGGATCAACTAAGTATCAAGGAAAAGGACCGGATCACGAATAAAGGTATGTTCCAGAACTTGATCTTCTTGATTCACCAGTCAATCGGACCCTAAGGTACGCATTAACCGTCAATGAAGAAGTTGGTGCAATTTGAGACGAGAATAACCGAACCATCTCGTTCGTGGGGAACCCCCTGAAAGTTCCTACGACGGACATCGACACATGATGAGTCCAACATCAGCTGAGACTTGTCCATGTCAAGTAGATCATAATTCTGCACCACTCCCAATCACTAGTATTGAACTACTATCAGAAGAGGATGATGTTCTCCAAACTGATGAGAATCAGAAAAGAAGGACCTGGATAACCAGTCACCCAACTGATCTGATCATCGGAGACCCATCTGATATAGTTCAAAATAGACATCAGATTGGTGAAAGTGTCATGTATTGTTGTTATCTGTCTTTGAAGGAACCAACTGAAGTAGAAGAAGCTCTACAAGATGCAAACTGGATTCTAGCCATGCAAGAAGAACTGGAACAGTTTGAAAGGAATCAGGTTTGGAAACTGGTGGACAGATCAACCCATCAAGATGTGATTGGCACAAAGTGGGTATTCAAGAACAAGAGAGATGAGAATAATGTCATAACCAGAAATAAGGCAAGACTTGTTGCTAAGGGGTATTCACAATCATAATGAATTGATTATGATGAGACCTTTGCACCGATTCGCTTCGCAGAAGTCATTCGGTTGTTTACGGATATCTTTGCCCCACGAAGGGTTTATTGTGTATCGATGGATGTAAAGAGTGCATTCTTAAAAGGGTACTAGTGAGGAAGTTTATGTTGAACAACCTTCGGCTTTTGAAAAATGACCAAGTGTACCGCTTTAAGAAAAAGCTCTTTATGGCTCGAGACAAGCTCCTCGAAGCTTGGTATGATACACTCTCTCAATTCTTGATAGGAAGTGGTTTCACTAAAGGAATAGTGGATAGAACCTTATTCGGAATAGAAGATAGAAGATATTCGATGGTTCGATTTATGTGGACGACATAATCTTGGGATCTCCCAACAAGAATTTATGTGACAATTTAGCAAGTGATGCAAGGAAGTTTGAGATGTCCATGATGGGTCGATGAGTTACTTTACGGGTCTACAAGTTAAGCAAAGCAATGAAGGGATATTCATCTCACAAAGTAAGTACACTAGGACTTTGTTGGCTAAGTTTGGAGTTCAAAACTATAAGGAAGCCGAAATTCCTATGATGACCGGATTCAAGATGGATCCGTATGAGAATGGTCGAAAAACTAATCGAAAAGAATACAGGATCTCATTGGATCTCTACTATACCGTTGCCGCCAAAGACCTGATATAACTTTTGCGAGGGGGTGTATGTGCGGATTTCGTGCAAATCCAATGCAAGCCACACGAAGCGAATAAGCGGATTCTTAAGTATCTGAAGGGGACAGTAAACCTTGGTTTATTCTACCCATCAGATGATAATTTAGAGCTTAGTGGGTATTCTGGTTCTGATTATGGAGGTTGCAGAATTGACAGGATGTCAACCTTAGGCACATGTCAGTTTTTAGGTAGTAAACTGATCTCTTGGTTTTCAAAGAAGAGGCATCGATTCGCGACATCTACTTCTTGCGAGAATATATGGGCTGCGAGAAAGTTGTTGTTCCCAAAGCGCTTTCTGGCTAAGTCGGCCGTGAGGATTACAACATTGTAGCTAAGAACGCACCTATATTATGTGACAAGTAATAGTCTTATTGCAATCACTTTCGAATCTTGTTTACATACAGATGCAAGCATGTGGATGTCAGACATCATTTTATAAGAGATCATGTTGAAAAGAAGAATATCAAAATGGAAAAGATCCATACTGATAAGCAGAAAGCTGATATTTTAACCAAGCCACTAGTTGAGGTCAGATTCAGAGAATTATGCAATGAGCTAGGGCTTCTGGATCTCGGAGAAAGTGCACCGAAATGTGTTTGGTGGATCGGTCTCCGTAACACATTGGTTAAGAGACTAACCAGGTTAAGAGGGATCAGTTGAGTCAGGAATCTCAACTGATCAAAAGATCAGTCAAGGAACTGATAAGAGAAGGCTTTATCAGATCAGTCAAGGAACTGATCAGAAAAGGCATATCAGATTAAAGGAACTGATCAGATTGGTTATTTCAAACTTTGTAAGTCGATTGAAGCAAGCTAGTTGCATAAGTAATACAACTATAATCGCATAAGGTAAAAGAGTCAACACAACAATGAAATAAAAGAAATTTTCATTAATAAAGACCCGGAGGTCAGAATTTACCTTACATTATATTACAAAAGACCCGGAGGTCAGTACATAAACCCTAAACCATAAACTCTAACCCTAGAGGGGGTGAGAGAGGCTTTAAAGATTTTAAAGACAGATGCCCCTAAAACCCCAATCCTAAAAGGGGTGAGAGAGGCTTTGAAATAATCCTAAGCCACCCTCAGAGCTTCGGAGTCGGGAGCGAGAGCGGCATTGAAGGATTTCTAAGCCAGAAGCCCCAAGTCCTAAGATCAATGGGTTCTCTAGCTGTTAAATGGACACAAGTGCCAGACATGTGGTGCAAAAACCACATGGACACAAGTGTCGCATGCAAATATTGAGTTTAGTCTGATCAAGACCGTGTACTATCTGATCAAGATCGGATAGGTCGAATCAAGATCGTATAACTAAACTCATGTTCTATACCAGACAGAGTTTGATGATGCTAATTACGTCATCTCGATAGGCACACAAGGCGCATACGGTCAGGAGAAGTGTCTTCTCATTTGCGATAGCAGATCCGCCGCCTCGGTGGTAGAGAAGCTTGGAAATAATCGTATGAGTATTCCTCGATGACGACGAAAGCAATAATGAGGGACGCACAGGGTTGATTTGAGAAGCTGAAATCATTTGAAATGGGTTGAAGGTTTTTGCCGGAAGTTTCACCGGAATCAAGGGTTCACCAGAATACATGGATTATAAAAAAGCTTGAAAAAGATAAGTATGGTGAATAGATTATGTTGTGTATAAATCATTGGTACTATTTATAGAGGACAAGCAGGGGTGCAAGTGCAAATTTGATTTCTCAAAGTCTTTCAGAGAAATTGGCACCGCAAGGACAGAGCGTAGGAGACACGCGACTGATGATTGGATAAATTTACGGCGTGAGATATCACAAAGTATCCAGACTATCATTGCGAATGTCAAATTGCGCCGACTTAGGGAATCGAGATGACTCTTCGATTTCCCAAGACTAAGTTTTGGTGGTAGCACTTATCCTAATGCTTGACTTGATCAAAGTAGATCATTTTGGATCAACCAAAATTTGATCAGACAAGGGACTGATCAAATGAGGAGGATCAGTTGAGTATGGTATCTCAACTAATCAGAAATCTCAGTCAAGGATTGATCATATAACAATTGACGGGGGAACGTCAACTAATCAGAAAGGATCAGAAGGAGACTTATCAGATATGTGAGACATTGTTGGGAAATGCAAGGGTCAAACAGAAACTAAGATTAACATAATTCAGTCAGATCTTCTGCTACACGTGGTATTGACTGATTACAACATCAGTCAACCAACGCATTTCTGATTCCTTGCTTTACTGATTACTTATCTAAAATTAACTGATAATATTTGCCTTTACTGTACACATACTTTTGTGACGCATACCCTGCAAATCATTTAATGAGGACGTAGGGTATATGTATTAAACGCTATTAAATGTGTTTTTAAAATCCAAAAGGCAATCGCGCGTGCATACCCTGACCACATGATCAAAACCGCTCAATCTGAGTCGTTCTTTTTTAAAAAACGTTTGATCTTCCAGTCTCGATTTTCCCTCCTTTCTTATATAGAGGATCCATCAAACCCTTACAAAGTACTCTTCTAAAAATTCTTGCGATTTACTCTCAGAAAATTTACATTTACCTTTATGACATTCAAAACGTTTCTTACGATTCAATGTATTTCAAAATCGGAAAGCAAAATCTGGTAAATTCTGGTTATTTGTTGAGTTAGGTTCCTAAATTCATTGATCATAAAGATTACGTCTGTTTATGTTATCCTGTGTTATGCCTTATCATTTCTTGGTATATGTATGTATCCATCGATTAATAGGTCTGATAATCAATGTGTGATATATTTATGATTATGCACAAATCTTAATTGATTCCATTGTGTTGTAGATGGCTACTCACTGATTGGGCAAAATTATGTGTAATTATCGGTTTGGCAAACAAAATTGTTGAAGACAAATATGTAATGTTTGGTGTTACACGGATCCTAATCAATGGAAGTGGAACAAATTAGGGAGGAGGTGCGGCCTCGAAAATCTTGTCTTTGCTCAACGCAATCCAAAGAATGCAAAGATGAGGCACCGGAGTTCTTAAGGAAGATGAAGGTGGAATCTCCCGAGATGAACCGGTTTCATCGGTAAATGGATGAAAGCGATCGAGTCACTAATGCCGATATATCTCGTTTGTTCAACTCGCCCAAAGGAAGATCTCTCCCGCTCACTACAGAGAGAATGAAGATGAATCGATTAGGAATGAACTCTTCCGAGAGGTGACAAACACCGTATCGCGGGGTTTTGTCGAACAACGTTGAAAAGAAAATACCGACTGTTGTTTGACATTCTGTCAAAAACAATTATGGGTATCTCTTTCAGCCCAGATGGATTAACAGCTGTAAAAATGCATAGTATGACTGCTATTATCGATGGAGTTAAAAATATTAACTGGGCTGGTTTTCTGAAAGCTATTCTGATTCAGGAGCATGACAAATTTGGAGTTAGTGAATGAGACAAGTTTTTCCTCAAGAACAAAATCAGCAATCTCAACAAAGTTGCAGTCATTCTGGCGGACAAGATGCCTAATACAGAATGGAATCAGAATTTACTAAAGTCTTACAAATCTTTCCTATCAGCCACAACTGCCATCTATGGGCCGGCAGATGATGATATGCGGCCCACTCCTCCTAAGAAAGGGAAAACCAAGGAGACTGCTACTTCTGCAACTGATAATCCTCAAAAGAAGAAGAGGAAACTTGTAAAGGCTCAGGAGAAGAGGCCAAAGAAAGTAAAACAGGCCACCATGACTCTTTTTCTGGATGAAGAGTTAGATGAAGATGAAGCGCCCAGATCGGCGATCAAGCGCAGATCGAGATCACCAAAAAATCGATAGGCAGGCTTCTCAAGTTGAGAGCTCGCCAGAGCAATCTGAGGGAGGAGCAAGGGACGAAAGATCTCCATCACCTCAATCTCGCGCTAATTCACCACTCAGGATTCTGGCTGCTGAGCATGTCTCTCCTTCTCCTTCACCTGCTCGCGAACCTGAAAGTTCATTTTTTCGCGAACCAGTAAGATCACTGTTGCGAACCAACCGGACGAAGCGAGCTACGTAACTTGATGCAGAGCCACTACCGCAGAACCTCTGCAGATTCAAATGTCGGTCAACATCCATTTCTCGGACCCACTTGAGAACCCTCTACATCTCATCAACTGAACCTAGTCGATCTGAACAGTTGATTCCTGAGTCAAGATCGTCCAAGACCATCACCGGAAAAATGGCCAGAATGAGAATCGAACGCGAAATTGATGAGTTGTACCCAGAGTTGGAAGCCCATCCAGTTATTCGGGAAGAAGTGATGGAGATCCTGACTTGGAAAGATATCCATTTAAAGAACTTCTCAGATTTTATTATCATTATTGAACAAATGGGGGGTGTTGATGCGTTCGCAGATTTTGATTTCGACATGAAGAAATCGCTCGGTCGATCATCACCAAATTTAACTAATAAATCTGCTTTGGTGATCAAAGCTCGATCCACGTAAAAGTTCGAATAATCAACAAGTTGAATTGAAGACTGGTGAAGAAACTCCTAAGGAAGATGATCCAATGAAGGATGTAGGAGTTGCCGATGATAGTGGGCCTGGTGCTGCAGTTCATGACCAGCCACTGGAGGCACAAACAATCGAATCGATCGGTGATACAAAATATTCCTAAGAACACACATCACCACCGATCGACTTAGGGAAATTAGATCTTGTTTTTAAAGATCTTCACGAAGAAGAAGTTGAGGGTGTGTTGGCTAATGAAGTTAGCAACACAATAGCTGATCAGAGGCAGGCGGGCTTCAGAGAAATAAAGGATCAAAGGGAATTTGCTATTTCCCAGATTGAAGCAATCAAGATCAGTTTTCTCAAACTGTGACCAACCTGACTACTGAATTTAAAAGATCATGGACTTGAAGTTAGTCCAGTTGATCAACAACAAGTTTCTCTTCGATGGTCAATGAAAAAGCTTGAAATGACCGAATAAAAACTTGACAAACTCGTTCTTACCCTCTCCAATTGCCGTCGAATCTGCCAAGTCCGGAAATGATCTCAAAGATTCAAAATCTATCTACTCAAGCTCAAGGTTTATCTGTTGCTGATCTAAACAAGGCCATATCAGTCAGCTTTGGATCTCTGACTTCCCACCTCAATACTCTTTTTGATCAAACCAAAAAGGGAAGGACAAAGTTGAGAAACCAACCGACTTCATCAAGACAAACAGTAAGAACTGATTCGCATAAGGTTGAATCCTATGGCCGAGACTAGACCATCCGGATCTATTTGCAAATGAAGTTTCTCATAAGATGGAAAAGTCTAAGGCAAGGAAGATAGCCAGAGGGAGTAGAGTCGGTACTTCAAGATCTCAACCAACCACTCAAAGCAAGAGAGTCACGAGAAACACAAAGAAGCCGTACAAGCTGATAAAGAACTGGCAGAGAGACTCTCCAAGGAACAGATAGCTGAAGAAGCTCGGATAAGTGAAGAAGAGAGGAGGGCAGAAAAAATGGCAGAGGCGTATAACGAAAAAGAAATACAGATCGAGGGTGAAGAAGGGCCAAGCCGGAAAATCTGGAGCAGAACCTCAGTTGCCAGCAAGAGTTGATGAAATCATTCCTAAAACTGCTGCTCATGCTGATAAGTTCGAGGAATGGAACAAGATCAGAGGTGAATGGCTCCTGGATGCATTTGTTCTGGATTTAGTGCCAAAAGAAGAATCACCAGATGAGGAATTTCTCAACTGGTTGGAGAACAAGCATCCAGATTTTTAAAAGTATCTGGAGAATGAGGCCAGAAAGATAAACGTGAGAATAGCCCATCAAGATTATGATGTGATGGACTATACTAAGAATGCGGATGGCTCATTCGACAGATTGGCATTTGAAAGATTCTACTTTGACATCTTGAGCAAATCGCACATAACTGATCCACAACAGATCAATGATGTCAAATAGAAATTATATCGGATCTTCAACGTTCCTCAAGATCAGCGGGAAATGCCATTGGGATATGTTCCAAGAGTTTGAAGAATCAGAAGACTTCTTAGGATCAGCTGAATTTTAAACTACAAACTTTTTAGATGTAACATGTAAACAATAAATCAATTAAATGAAAAGTTTATTTTTACTAATCCTAAGACAAACTCTCATTGTCTTCTGATAATTTTGTTCTTTACTGTTTTATATTTATCAACTGTTGTTGGTTTCTCAAAGTGTTTTGGTTTCATCAAAAAGGGGGAAATTGTTGGGAAATTTAGAGTTTTGATGAAAGTTCCGAAACACATGTAATAGGACCAGTCAGACCTGTTAGCTGACTGATGCTTTTAAATACATGTTATAAGATGACCAGTTGATAATTATTGTATATAACTGATGTATAAGATAGGTCACATATTGAGGGGGAACTCAATATGAATAGGTCAGGTCCGGAGATCAGAAGACTGGAATGAGTCAGAAGACCAGACGAGTCAGAAGACAAGATAAGGTCAGAAGATCAGACGAGCAGATAGTCAGATGAAGATAATGAAGATCAAGTAATGAAGACCTGAAGATCAGATGACTACCAGAAGATCAGAAGAACTGAGGACCAGAAGACCTACATCAGCCAAGTCTGCTAGTTGAGCTAAGACAACTGGCACCAGAAGACCCAATCAGGTAGACTGATCAGTTTTATCTGATCAGGTCAGCTTACATCAGGTATCAACTGATATTTCACAAGTCATACGTTGTTAATCTGAACAAGAAGTATGTCAACTTTAGTTGGTAGAACAAACACTGAAAAGTGTTCTTGTTAACCAATGAGAACAAAACACGTATGAACGGAGCCGACAATACGGGATTTGGCGCTGCTTATTCAAACGGTTATAAAAGACAACTATTCACGCTTTCGGCCATGCCGTCCCTGAAGCACGTCACATCAAATCCTGCATATCTACCAAATATAGCCGGAAATTCAAATTGCTCTCCAACGGCTCTTTGATTTCAAGGTCTATAAATATGGGATTACTCTTCAGAGTGAAGACACGAAAATTATCAAGAAGCTCATACTATTGCAAGATTTCCGCACAAAGAACACAAAGTTGAAGATTATTTCTAAGTGTTCATCCCATTGTTCTTAGCATAGAAATCTCATCCTTTAGCTTTTAGGCTACACAAAAATACTAGGATAGATTTCCAGTTGGAACAACAACAAATCTTACCCAAACCCAAAGTTAGGTTAAGTTTGTTTAGCAAGATTTCAGACTAGGGTTTCTAGTTCTGATTTCTGGGATCGGTTGAGTGAGAACTCTATAAATATATGTTGGTTGTAATGTGTTGGACTAACACAATAAACTAAGTCCAAGTCGGTTAAGTTGGTGTCCCTTGTGATAGGGAAGAGTGGACGTAGGACTGGTTGTCCGAACCACTATAAATCTTGTGTGCATTTATCTGATCTTAACTGCTTTACACCATCGCACACGACTTTACTTAAAATCTCATACATATTCCGAGTTAGGATCAGTTTGCATCAAGCAACTGATCTGATCAGTTTGACTCCTTGGTCAGTTGATTGAAAACAGACTCGTGAATCTGATTTGTTAAAACTGGTTTTTCACACGGGTATAAACTAGCTTCCGCACAATCAGTTAAACTGATAGACACCGAACTGATCAGCCATTAGGCGATCAGTAAGTTGGATATCAGTCCATATTGACTCACTCGCACTCTGATCAGGAAACCTGCTTTCACACCTGATCCGCACTAAAAGATTTTCAGAAGTTTATTCACCCCTCCCCTCTAGACTTTTGCCCTCACGAAACCCATTCAGGACCTACACCCCTCTATATAAATAGAGGATGAATTTTTCATCCCCAATACAATTTCATGAGTTGGAAAAATTAGAAATCCACAAAGGTGGTGCAACAATTATTTATTTTTCCTTTGTTTTATAAATTGTTCATTGGAGAACCTTCCACCGGGTTATTAAACGAGGACTTGGGAATACTTGAGAAGGACTTTCGGTTGGTTGCCAGATACCTGATCCTGTCTGTCTTAGACCGTCTCTCCAATGGGTACGTTTACATAAACTCCTAGAAATTCCGCATGCTAGGATCTTTTACGTGTATTATTATTTGCATGTTGTTGTTGAATTGATTATTATTTGAATTCACATAGCTAAATTCATGCTAGTTGTTGCGAGTCATTTTTTTATGAGAATTCTATGTGGCTAATTTGATAACAACTCACAAACAAAATAAGTACGTGTACAATATATGGTAAATAACAGGAATTTGTTGACCCGATTCGTCAAAAATGACTACTCCGGGGGCATTCCAAGTCGATGTCATATTATGAGGTTTACATATCTGATACACAAATACTTCTCATGGGGAAAACTTCCACGAAAGATGATGATTTGGAGAGTAAGTGGGTGAGTGCTAGGGAATTTTTCTGAGCTCCTATGGAAGATTTTTGAACGGAAAATTTCTGAACATGTCTCTTGTTATTTTTTTCTTCTATTTATAGTCTTCCTAAGCATGAAATGGGCTTTAGCAAGCATGAAATTTGGAGACTTCGGGTCTTGCAAGAACTCATGTGATGCTGCCACGTTTTCAACTTCGTCTTTCTGGTTGACCTTCGGATTTACTTGCTTGTAAGACATTCTTTTTGTCGTCCAGATGGTTCAGTTAGTGACTTGGCTTTTGTGTCATACGCCCTTTATATCAACTTCTGCTCGATTGATCGCTCTGCTCGCACCTTTGACCATATCAATTTTATACCGGAACACTGTCCTCATTGAGCATATAAGAATGACTATAATACTTGACAGATTTACCGAGCAAACTTGTATTGTTGTCAAGACGAGCATAGTTGTGGCGAGCATGCTTGTAGCGAGCATACTTGTAGCGAGCATATTTGTAGCGAACATACTGGGCGAGCATACTTGTTAGCGAGCATATTCGTATGGTTGGTAAAGTGAGCACACCAAAGCGAGCACACTTGAATTATTATCTGGGTGAACAACTCTCCAGCTGACATGGTTATTTTAATAATTTATCGATACACGTGTCTCTCCGACGTGTATAAATTAATCGAGTAATTGTATCGATCACAACACTAGTAATAATCGTTAATTTAAATTTGTGTTTATGAGATATCATCCCGATAGATCCCAGATATAGTATCCCAACACCACCACCAACTTTAGATCCAACTCCGCTCCCAACCTCAACCTCAACTCCAACAACGACACCACCCCACCTCCGCCCCTGCCCCCACCCCCACTCTCCACCGACCCTGAAATCCAGACCTCGTTCAAGGCCTCATTTCTCTATCTATTCCTTGTCAATCAGGCAGCAGCACTTGTAGGGGCATATATCCTATTTGTTATCAAGCATATTTTTTACAACCCAGAACCACCAACTTCACCGACTCCACCACCTTGTTAAAGTGAAGAAGATTGAAGTGCATAGCATAGACTGATTTTGACGAAATGGACGAAAGCTACAAGAGATAAATCTTGCTGCCATGATTTTTTTTAAACCATATGTATGGCATATTTATAAAAGTGACGTGCACACCCCAATTTTTTTAAAAGTATAACAGTACTTAATCGGTTATAAAATGAGGGAAAGGGATGACGAGTGGGATGGACTACTAGTTAGTATATAAAAGATAACTTAAAAAGAATGAAAATGATCAAAACTAGGATGGTTTTTTTTTTTTTTTTGTCAGGTATCAACAAATTATCATTTACCATCGAATTATCAATAATTTTTTTTTATCGTGAAACACTCATCGATAATTTATAGCAAGGGACTACCCATTCGTTGGTAACAAATACCAAAGACTGATGGATTACCAATGAAAAATAAAAAATGTTTAATTTGATAAAATTCGTCAGTAATCCGTTGGTAAAATAGTCTGTAACCTAAATATGTTGGTAGTTTGACATGTTAATTCATCAGTAATTAAATATGTTGGTAATTTGTCAGTAAAATTCATTGGTAATTCGTTGGTATAATTCGTCAATAATTCGTTGTTAATTTTATTTTTCTTTCACAATCCAAAAAATCATAATCATGAACTAATTAAAATACAAAATCTAAACTTCCACCATTAATTTGCAAACACAATTTATTTATAAAAGAATGCCTACACCCATCATAATAACACTCTTAGAAAATTATGAGAATGGTTCACTACCCACTAAATTTATGTAACGAATAGGGGGATAGGTAACGAATTTACACAATTTATTATACACTTCTTAATTCTTTTCACAAATTTAAAAAACTTAATTGCAAATAAAATTATCACCTTTCGTTTAATTGCAATTTAATCTAAAATTTTGAATAGTTACAAATAAATCATTACTTTTGAATACTATTGCAAATTAGGCTTTAGATAATTTCCTTTGTGTCATGTTTCTCTTAAGTGGTAATCCTAATTAATTATTCGTTATGTAAAATGACTACATTTGGATTATGAGTGATTATATCGATTGTCTAGATAAGATCCAAGACAAAAGAAATGTTCGTATATAATTAATAACACAAATATTTAAAGGTGGTGATTTATCTAGAAATTTCCAAAATTTTAGGTTAAACTATAAGTGTGTGTACTGTAATAAAGAGAGTAAGAGATTCGTGCAGGGGAAAGATTGAGAAAATGGGTTAATGAGAAGGCCAGATAATCAAATCTAGCGCATATTTTTTTTTTCATCACTTTTAATATATATTTTTTTATGTCTTCAAATATAGCACATACTTTCACGTAATACTTAAAAGGGTTGGTATGCTGTGAAACTTGTCATCGTGAAATTGGTTTTTTATTTTTTTACAGGCATACTCTTTAGTAATATAAGTTACACATTTTAGTAATATAAGTCACACCTTTCAGTTATCACTACAATACCCTCTGCTAGAATATCAGGCACACCCTTCACTTTTATGAGTAATACTCTTATAGTAAAAAGTCACACCCTTTATAATAAAAAGTCACACTCTTTAACCAGTTTCACCGTGAAATTTGTTCACCCTATACTTTGTCTACTTAAAAATATCCTAGGGCACCATTTTTACAAGGTCCGTCTAATGTGGTCGAGGATATTCACTTGTCTTGCTGACGTGAAAAATTAAAATAAAATAAATAAAAAATATCACCACCTAAAATTAGAAAAAAGTGACTCCGGATGTTTTTATATCTTGCGTTTTTTTTAATTTTAGGTGATGATATTTTTTATTAAAGCGTTTTTTAATTTTAGGTGATTATATTTTTTATTTTAATATTTACATGTCAACAAGACAGGTAGACTCCAACGATCACATTAGAAAAACCTTGTCGGAAATGATGACTCGGAATATTTTTAAGTATTAAGTGAAAATATATGTTATATTTGAAGAGGGAAAAAAGTATGTGCTAAAATTGATGAAAAATAAAAAATATGAGCTAAATTTGGTTATTTGGCCTAAAGAAAATTTGCTATTGGATTAATTTTTGTTTTATATAGATTGGATTGATTGATGGACCCTATTAATAACAAAAAAAAATCTTTTTTTTTTTTTTTTGCCTTCTATCTTCAAATTTAGAAGTCAAATGAAAGTGCAGCCTTGTAATTTTCCAAAATTCTAAATATAAAAGGAAAAAGAAAAAATAAAATTAATAGTACATGTGTAAATTTGTGATTGGTTGCGTGTTGGGAAACGATGTCATAGCTAAATTACCCCAATTCCGCATTATGTTTTTTGCTACATAGATTCACCGTCGTCGTTTTTCTTACAGAGTCTTTGCTCGAGTCGAAACCCCAAAACGCAGCTCCGATCGAGCCACCACAAGGTATGTTTCCTGTTGCTTTTCCATTTCTCATACGATTCGCGCTTTCTTTACTTGTTAATTTACGGAATTTGGTGCTATTTTTTATCTATTATTGTCAATGAAATCGTATGGGACAATCAATTATAGTCGCCATTTCTGAGTAGAGATTGGGGATATTGATTATAGGGTTGTCGCCTTTTTTGCTATTAACATCTTGCGACTTGCACAAGAAATGTCTTGGTTGATTTTTTCTTTCTTGTTGTTTTTTTTGTTTTTTTTCCCTTGCTAAAGTTTGTTTATTTTTGCTATAATTGATTGTTGTAGTGAATTAGTACAGAGGCAAGTTTCTCTGATTTCCAGAAATGATCCTTCCTTTCGTTGCTCTGTGATTATCCCTAATAAGTTTGACTTTTTAATGGATTTGTTATTAGTGGTCTAGTAGCCTTCTGAATTTAGGGATTTGAGATTAATCCAGGATTTTTACACGGTTGTTTAGTTCATAGATCACTGTGGGTATGGTCAGTTTTAAATTATGCGTATAAATTTAAGCTTTTCATTTGGATTTCTAGAAAATAAATACTTACTAATTCTTTTTGCTTCATTTTATATTTTGTAATATCTAGAGACACAGAAACATCATTAATGTTATAACATTGGAATTCCCTCTGACCTAACCGGTTTTGTGGTGCTGGATCATCTCCGTGGTTATGTTCTTGTTGGGTGTAGAATATATGAATTGGATTTTACATGATTGCAATTTTTGGAGAGCATTCTGAATTAGCTACCGTCTGATGTTTCTATATTTTAAGTTTGCTTAATCATTTTATCCACATTGAGTTATATTTTTAATAGTTTATATTGATATTGTAGAATTGACAGAATTATGTTGAAGTCCATTCCAAAATATAATTTAGAGTATACAAATTGTGGATACCTGATCAAGTTATTTTAAGGCAGCTCTCTTTTTTCTTTTCCATTTGGTCAAATATCAATTCTGCAAGATATGGAAAAATCACGTTTGTGGACTTAACATACAAATTAAGATATGTTTTCTACAAAAGTTCTTTTCCTGTAGCATGTCAAATCTTATACTTAATTTTAAACTAGAACATTAGATTGGTGATATACATATAACTCGACAAGATCAAGATTTGATAGCACACATTTGAACAGTTAATAGTGGTACTATAAGCTGTATGTATGCAATGAAAGGATTGTCCAAATCAGTCAACTGGATTTCAAACATGTTCAAATGCAGAATCCGTAACTTGAAATTTAAACATAGAATGAAAAGAGAAATGTAAATATGGTCTGCATCTTTTCCTAATGGTCTCTTGAACCTGGTTATCTAATCCACCAGCTACTTTTTTTTCTCTCTTTTTTGTGCAATTCTGTGTTTTTTATTTAATAGAGAACCACAAAAAATTCTGTCTAGAAGACCTGTTTTTCCTATCCCTTGTCTTACCAGAGAAAACTAATAAAGTTTTAAAATTGGATTGCAGATGAGGCTTTCTATCAAGGCCGTGGCATTGATGTTAATTCTAGGCAGTCTTGGAGGGGCTTATGGGATTAGATTTGTGATAGATAGGGAAGAATGCTTCTCTCATAAAGTGGACTATGGATATACTGTGCATTTCTCATTTGTGGTGATTAAATCCGAGGGATCCTGGCATTACAGTGAAGATGGTGTAGACCTTGTGGTAAAATAATTTTGTTTTATTCTGTGATTTTATTAATCCTTACCCAATTTTTTATTTGACCTTTTTCTAGAAGAATTAATATGAATTTTATATTGAAATATTAACAACATGATATATAGTGTCATCTTAAATTATATCTTTCATGCAAAAAAATGGCTGTGATTTTGTTTTTGTGAAGTTTGACTCTTTTTTTTGGTGGTTGTTGTGGGTGGGGTGGGGGAGGTTAATTGAGTCCTTTACTTGAGTAACTGTAGTAATATTATTCAGAACTCTTTCATCTGTGACTTCACTGCATCGATGTATGCAAGTTAAATTTCTGATAGCACCTTCTGCTATATCCGGTTTTATAACCCCATTTTGTAATCATCTCTAGTTAAAATCAAATGTATGTAATCCTGCTAGTACACATAATGTTCATTGAATCTTAGAATGCATTTTTTGCAATAACTTCCCCAAAACAGTGAAGAGATAGCCTTTGTGTTTAACATGTTCATAAGTCAAGGATTTCAAATGATTTGGTGTAAAAACATATGTTTGTGTATTCTGTTATGATTATAAGGTGTTTGCAAAGTGTCATCAAGCCAATATTGTGTACAGTAGCAATGGGTTTATACTTGGCAAGTTTCAATTTGGATTTGATGGAAACTTGATAGTGTATAGTAAAGCGTTGGTTAAATTCCTTAGTAAACTAACTTTCATCCTACTGAGGCATAGTAGTATTATGTACAATTAAAAAAACAGTCATGGATGGGAATGATGTGCGCTTAAATTTTCACTTTCGTATTTCCATTCAAATATGTGCTCCAAATGATTAAATTGACATGTTGGACATTTCAGGTTAAGGGACCAAATGGTGAACAGATTCATGACATTCGAGACAAGACAAGTGAGAAGCACGAGTTTGTAGCTTATCATCAAGGAGTCTACCGTTTTTGTTTCACCAATAAGTCCCCATATCATGAAACTATTGACTTTGATGTGCATGCTGGCCATTTCCTCTACCATGATGAGCATGCCAAAGATGGTTATTATTTTTTCTACACTTTTCCCTCAGTTTTATCCAGATGAACTCTTTAGAATATTGAATGTGTATAAATGTGCAGAGCATTTCAAACCTCTTTTTGAGCACATTGGGAAGCTAGAGGAAGCTTTATATAACATTCAGTTTGAGCAGCATTGGCTGGAGGCTCAAACCGATCGTCAGGCAGTAGGTAATTGGGCAGCTTGTCACATTCTTATTAAGACTAATTTGTGGCTGTACATATGAATTTATACCGGTTTTCTAGTTCACTTTCAATATCCTCTAAATTCCAAATCAAACATACCCCTTAACATTTAATCTGTGAAGAGCTGTTCAAGTTTTTTGCTTTTCATTAGATATGACTGTATCTTCTGTGTTTATATCAATCATTGATTACTGAAATTATGCTTGTATTATTGAATTTCAGTGAACGAAAAAATGAGCAGAGGAGCCATTCACAAAGCATTATTTGAATCAGCTGCTTTGGTTTTTGCCAGCGGTCTACAAGTCTACATTTTACGTCGTTTATTTGAGAGAAAGCTTGGGGTGTCTAGAGTTTAATCTTGGTGATAACCCCTTACAAAATTCTGGAATTTTAGGAAACTCCATTGTAGACATTATCTCATATAAATTAGGGATGTTACTCATAATTATACAGAGCCCACCTGTCAATGTGAATTGATTTTCTTGCTTCTTTTTTGTGCAAAAGTTGCTGCTGATGTTATGTCTAATAATTTCATATGAAGCATTCATTTTCGTTGATCCTCATCAAGTGATGACAATCAGGCAAACGTCTTCAACAGTCAAAAATATGTGAGATGATTTATATATGTTGGTCCCTGGGGAAAACCTATTTTAGCGGCGTGCGAGGAAGACGCTTTTCATTTAAATGCATATAAAATAGGGATGAGGGCGAGTGTTCCAATTTTGACTTTTGAGCTCGTGTGTGTGCTTTGCTTATAAACGAATGCGTATGACAAAATAAAACATAAAAGAAGAAAACAACACAAAGAATATATAGTGGTTCGGACAACCAGGGTCCTACATCCACTCTCTCTCTAGGAAATTCCTTCAAATCGGACTTATCACCCTCACGGGATTGCCAATAGATATTTACCGAGCTCACACTAACGACTTATAACCCTCTCGGAGGTTCGCCTCGGGACTTATCACCCTCACGGGATAAGCCTCTGATGTTTAACGAGTTCACACTCAGCGACTTATCACCCTCACTCGGGTTTGCCTAACAACTACCTCCTTCACCACTTTGGGTTTGGGTTTTGGTGTTGTCTCCAACTATGGTGAGATTTTCCTTTCAATGGTTTTTAAGCCTCCAATCTTAAGGTTGGGAAAATCTCTCTAAACTATAATCATCGTGGGTTGCTTAGATTGGGTTCTAGAACACTCTTTGAATATATTTGTATATCTATAGACTTGTGTTACAGGGTGAACGCTTTGGCTATAACACTCTTTGGCTCAGTAGCATTGTTGCTATCTTTTTCGCACTTCCTGGCGATAATGAAGGAAAGAACTTGTATTTATAGTGTGGATTGAATGTTCTGGTTGGAGAGTTACATTCAAATCCATACTCTTCTTTTGTAAGTTCTTGCTTTTCATTTGGTTGTCTTCCTCTCGTTGGTCCACGCCACCGATTCCAGCGGCTATATTCCTCGGCTTGATTACCGGAACGTTCGGGATATCTTGAGCATTCAAGATGTTAATGAAGTCTTCGCATAATTAATTGCCTTGATATTTCTACGAGCCTTCCGGGTTCTCACGAGTCTTCGGAGTTCTCTCGAGTCTTCGTGTTCTCAATATCCCATTGAAGTCTTGATATCTCGATTTCTTCTTTGAAGTCTTCAAAAAAAACTAACTCATTCTATATCTGCCGACTATACATGGTGCGAGATAATATCCTGAACACTCTAAAACCTAATCCCTGATTCATCTATCAAGATTATCCTTCAACATGTCATACTCGGGGTTTTGGGATCTAATCAAAATCATATAATCTTTTATTAAATTCATCTCCCAACAATATATGTACCATAAATTGTGTTTGTTTGAGACTCTGTGTATGTGATCTAACGGTCCACACGGTGAATTTGAATTTTTGTATAGTCACATCATATTACGCCAACAAATGATATCTATTTTTCGGATCACCAGTTTAAACAAAAATCATATCATGCACTGGAACGGGAAAGGTCAAACACCCGTGAGATTGAAATTCTCTCGGGCTCCATTTGGATGGATGGATTTGAAATACATGGATTTCACATTTAAATCATATTCTCCAATGAATTTACAAATATTTAGATTTGAAAGTTTAGGAAAAGAGTGAAGGGGGAGAGGAGGGAAGGGATAGGATAGAGATGATTTCAAATGATTAGGTTTTGATGAGGATTTGAAATTCCTCCATTTTAAATTAGATTATTAAATCTAAGCATTTGTAAATTCATTAAAAAATGATGATTTGTGTGTGAAATCTATGGATTTCAAATTCATCCATCCAAATGGAGCCTCGTGCTCTTCTCAAGCTTGCAAGTTGGAAGATTTTCTTCTCAAACAATTTGTGATTTTCTCCCTTTATAATGTTTACGAGACCTATTCTTTCGTGATAGAAATTTCATTGACAATTTTTACAATTTTTTCATATGGTTAGACGGTTTTTCAGGAATTAGTCTCGTTACTTTACTTCATTTTTAATCTTTTTAAGAAATGGAAAAAAAATCTAATTTCCCATGGGAAGCAAAGGTGTGTTTTGAAGAGGTCTGAAGTCGGAGGAGAAGTGGAGAAGGTTGCAACAGTGGTGGAGGATGAAAATCCGATCGCCTGCTTCGTTGGAGTTTGGCGACGAAAGCAAAATAAAAGTTGTATTTTGATGATAACCAATGAGTCACATTCAGAGAAGAATTTCAGGGAGACCAACTACATATATATTATTTCATGGCAACATGGTTCTTAATGATCTATAAAATGAACTTTCACAAATTTGGTAATGGGTTTGGGGGTGCACAAGGCAATGAAACAAACAAATCGTCAAAAAAATAATTACCACAAGACATGAAAATGCTTTACACAATACAAGATAGCAAAAGCAACAAATGTAAACTGAGGCTTAATCAAAGAGCCACAGGTAAAAAGTAAAAACACATACACTGTTGATTATCAAGTCTTCCAAATTTTCTTGCCACAACACTGAACGCATTTATACAAACACACAAAATGGAATACCATACCACCAGCTCCAGATTAGAGAGACATCTTCTTCTGCCCTCTTTTTATAAATTCGCGCTCTATATTTATCTTTCACACATAAACACGGTCAAGATTCTGCGTTCGGGCTCTGCATGCAGCAAAGCCATTTCTTCTGAAAATGAAAAACCACTTATAGTCAGCTTTAGATTGTTAAGATCAGATAATAATGCAGTACGAGATGAGTTGAATAGCATATAAACAAGTAACACTTGTGAGCACCTGTTGCACCGTGCAACTGGTGCACAACTAATATTGTTCCATAGAAACAAACTAAAAAATTTCAGTGAAAACAACTAATACTGTTCAATGAGAAAAACTAATACTGTTCTGTGAAAACAACTAATACCATTTAAAAATACACATCAGTTGCACAGTGCAATTGGTGTATAAAATAACTTCCCATTTATTTTATTCACATATCTAATCCTAATAAGTACATATTAAATTTGAAAACCACATACCCCCTGTGGTTTCAAAGGCTGTGCAACTAGTGCACAAGCAATAATGTTAACAACTAATATTGTACAATGAAAACGGCTAATACTACTCAGTGAAAACAACTATTATCATTTTAAAATACACATCAGTTGCCCAGTGAAACCGTGCAACTAGTTTATAAAATAATTTGCCATTCATTTTATTTATATATAGAATCCTGACAGGTACATATTAAAATTGAGAACCACATACCCCCTGTGGTTTTAAAGGTTCCACTCTTCCATAATTTGTGTTTGTCTCCACCTTTTGAAGGGGAATCTGGTTTCCCCACCTGTTTTCTTCTCATCCCGTGCCTTGTTAAATATTACAGTAAATCCCTCTGCTGAAGCAGGATCATTAACATCCCACTCACCGAACCCGCAATGGTCGAACCTTTCTCCTGCAGAAACCAAAGATAGAAAAAAACACTAATTTAGTTACTAAATATATGAATGTATCCAAGGCAAGCAATAAATGAATTTCTAGTTCTATCTCAGAAATTGAAGTTCAAGATTCTAACTAGATGACTCTAAAGAAAAAAACTTGTCGAGGCAAACCACTGCTAAGATGGATATAACTGCAATTGCCAAAAATAGATTGTAGAGAAGTATGTAAAGAATCAGGACAGAGTTACGGGAACAGAAATAACATTAGGATGATAATCATATGACTAAGGTGAGTAAAGGAAAAAAAAATCAAACTGTAGTGCAATATCAATTATAACTACCTATCTTGATGTAAATGCAACTGAAGAAGAATCAAATCAGATAATTCAGTCAATCACGCCCCAAATTAGGACTAAGTCGCACGGGCCTCATTCACAATTTAGAAAGTTCACATGTATAACTTAGTCTCTGTAGCTTATAATAGTTTTACAATGATGTTTGATATTAATATGAAAAAATCTATACCTGCAAAAGTGTAGTATACAACAACAAAAAAATAACAAACTATGTTTTTTACCCCATTAGCTGGGATCGGCTATAAGGATCATATCTCGCCATTGTTTTCTGTGCACATGCTTTCACTTATATCTTAAAAGTACCATTTCATTTTTAAACAGTTCATTTCAACTTTTTTTAAGTCTTCATACGCTTCTCCGTTTAATTTGAGTTAATGATTTACTTTCTACTTATATGGGGGGCATCTAAAGCTCTCATATGCACATGTTCAGATAATAGTAAGTGTGTTTCTCTAATTACTAATATTTAGTCACCCAAAAGAGTTGCATACTGCAACTGGAAAAGCCAAAGGCTTACAAATTACATACAGAATTATCACTTTTTTAAGAGTATTTATTTTTCATTCAGTTTGTAATCTTTCAAATTAGAACCACCTAATAAGTTGATGAGAGATTTCCCAGAAAAATATGTCCTCAATTGTGGGCAGGCCATAATAGGGATTCTCCCACCCCAAGGCTTACAAATTACATACAGAACAATCACTTTTTAAGAGTATTTATTTTTTCATTCAGTTTGTAATCTTTCATTAGAACCACCTAATAAGTTGATGAGAGATTTCCCAAAAAATATGTCCTCAATTGTGGGGCAGGCCATAATAGGGATTCTCCCACCCACCCACCACAAAGGCTTTGTCACCAAATCTTAAGCATCATCAAATTCACCACTGCCCTCCTAAATTCCACTTCATATCAAATGTCAAAACATAAGGAGTTGTTCAAGAGGAAACGTTCAAATACATGAAAGGCAAAGACGGTATGATTATTAATGGCAATATTTTCAATATAGGGAACAAAATATATGTACAGACAAAAAGGCTAAAGATGTTGACAGCCAGATACAACCAATATCCCAACCGAAAAAACAAAATCAAAGGAAGAAGCAGAGGAAATCCAAAGATCATCTTCCTTATGATCCACAGTAATCCTTGTCTAACATAGACAATTAACAACTAAAGAGTGCACATCATCATAAGTAAGATGAAACCTGAATAGATGCATAAGATGTATATACAGAACTTAGCACGCATGTAAGAGTTTATAAGATTTCTGAATTCACATCATTATGATATAATCAGGACAACAGAAATTGAATACTTTATCGTCAAAAGTAAATTCTATAAACATAGCAATAATCCCAATAGAATATATAATTAGAAACGCCAAAAAATGTAATCTTCTTACAATTTGCTTTTAATTAAATTATCTTTCGGCTAATAGCACAGAAAATTATTTCTTTTGGCACAAACTGTCACATCATTATGATATAATCAGGAAATTGAAACTGAATACTTTATCATCAAAGTAAATTCTATAAACATAGCAATAATCCCAAGGAATATATAAATAAGAAACGCTATAATTTTAATCTTCTTACGATTTGCTTTTAAAATTAAATTATCTTTCGGGTAGGGATAAGGCAAACGTTCATCTATTGAATTTGCCTGCCTGATGATTGCCAAAAGGAAAAAAAAACAGAAATCTAAATTCAATCACAGAACAGCCAGCATCCAAACGCAAAAATGAACCCTAATTCCGAAAAGCATAGCCCCAAACAAAAAAAAGCGATCGATCAAAATCAATAAAAACATGATAAAAGTGTTCGCCGATGCATATTAACAGGGGAAAAACATATACCAACTCAAATCCAATGAAAAGGAATCCAATTATCAACAAAATAATATGAGAATTTGATTGCATACCGACATGAATCCTGAGCTAGAGATATTGGTGAGCAGAAAAATGAGTTGAGGCGTGAAGTGTAGAGAGAGAAAGAGAAAGCTAGAGAGAGAAAATTGGTTTAGTCGTCAGTATGGTATGTAAATATATGTATGTATATGTAGATTATTACTTCGAGGCGAGTATTTTGGAAATTTGGAATTAATATAGTATAAATTATAATTACTATAAATATATGTACAAAATGGTGGGAACGGAAATAAGGAATTGATATTTTCTGTTGGATTGTTTAAATTTTTATTTTTTTCCGAAGCAAATTGGATTGTTTAAATTTAAACAGCTTGGTTCCTAGATGGAAATGTATTTACATTTTTTTTCTTTTCTTATTATAACACCATAAACCAACTTTTTCTATCCGAGAATGTTGGTTAAATTGGAAAACCCATTTTACGTCTTGGAAAAAATAACAAGCGTATACATATAAAATAGGGGGGTGAAGAATGGTGATTCCAGATTTTTTTCTTTTTAAGCTCACGCCACAAGTTTTTCTTGATCGAATGATATGATGAAGATAAGAACGAAAGCAAAGAACAACACAACAACGATGTATAGTGGTTCGAGACTCAAAGCCCTACATCCACTCTTCCCCGCCCTAGGAAATTCCTTCAAACACTTCCTAAGGCTTTATTTACCTCTGTAGTTTACTAATCTTTCTACTTTGAACTTTCGATTACCTCTCATAGTTTACTAACTCAACCTGGACATATTTTACTCTACCTACAGCCTCTAGATGTTTAACGGATTCACACTCCGGCGGGACATATCACCTCCTCGGGATTGCCAACAACTACCTCACTTCACCACTAGTTATCCTCACGAGAATGGGGTTTGGGTTTGGTGTTGTCTCCAAGTATGGTGAGATTTTCCTTACATTTGTTTAACCCTCAATCCAAGGAGTTGGGGAAAATCTCTCTCTAAGTGTAGGATACATCGCGGGTTGCTTAGATTGGGTTCTAGAACACTCTTTGAATATATTTGTATATCTATGCAGACTTGTGTTCTAGGGTGGGAAAAAACTTGAGTATATATTCTCTTTAGCTACGTAGCATCGTTGTTATCTTCTCCGCATTACACATCGTAATAATGTGGGAAGAACTTGTATTTATAGTGTGGATTTGAATGTTACCGCTTGAGAGAATCACATTCAAATTCATCTTTTGTTCTTTGTAAGTTCTCGCAGACTTTTTTTTCGTGCCTGGGCTTGTCTTCCTCCCCATCGGGTCCACGCCACCGGATTCCATCTTAATATATTCCTCACGTTTCTAAATATTCGTTGTAGTTATAATCGAGCATTCAGCATATCATCGGTCTTCATATTGTGCCTTCAGATCCTTTCTGCCTTCGCCTCGGTGATCTCGGCCTGGCCTTCGAGATATACCGACCTAGCCTCGGCCTCACCAATCGAAGTCTTCAGATCATCTCATACCGAAGTCTTCGACTACCTTACATCGAAATCTTCGTATTCTCGCCATATCGAATAGATTCTCGGGCCACATCGAAACTTCATTTCTTCAACTCATCGAAGTTCTTCGTAATCTCACCACATCGAAACTTCAGCTTTCTTCTCAGAATCTCATCGATTCTTCTAATCTCTTAATCTATACCGATCTATATATGCCGACTATACATCGTGGTATAACATCCCTAACACTCTAAACCTAATCACGACTATCTATCAAGATTATCCGAATACGCTATACTTTCGGGTTTTTGGGATTTAATCAAAATCTTCTTTATTAAATTCATTTCCCAAAGAAACATATGTGGTACTACTCAAGTTTTTTATTTTATTTTATTTTCTAATTTTCAATTAATTTTTTAAAAGTTTTTTCACAAATTTAAATAAGGCAAAAATCAATTATGGTCAATCAATTACAAATTAAATATTTCTATTTGATTTAGTCAATTAATAATTAACCCTCTTCAATTCAATATTTTTTAAACAAGCTTTTCAATTTCTATTGAATTGAATTGAATAAATAAGTAAAATATTAATTCAATATAAAATAATAATATAATATTTTTATAAATTTTATTATGAAATTTGTTCATAATATGAAACTGATATCCTTATAATTATAAATTAATATTATAGTATTAATTTATAAATATGATGGTACAAATTTTATATTATTAACTAATTTCATAAGAACTTTTTGCTCAATTTTTTTAACCATTGTGATACGCGTGGTTGAAGAGTTAATTGTTTTTATTTGCAAAATGTATTCCAATATAAATCATTCTTACGTTTCAATATATATATATATATATATATATAAATCATTCTTACAATGTACTATATGGCTAACCAAACAGAGCCTGAATTGGTCCCACCGAAAATGAGCGGACAATACAAAATATTTGAGGATGGCTACAGTTGTATGACTTGTGATTCCATTACTCCACTAAACTATTTTATTTTTTTTTCATATTTAATCAGAATTTTGGCTTATTAGATACAACAACAAAAAATTATGTATGATATATTAAATTGCAAATCTATAAAAAAAAAAAACTTAATTATTATGGAGAAGTTGCAATAAATTAAAATGTTTTTATTTTATGACCTTTCAATTATTTCAATGTCATGAGTTACAAAATAACAATTTACTAATGAAGTCACATTCTGATTGTTTGTTAAACTTTTGAATGGGATAAAGCCGCCATTCACTATATCGAAAAAATATGTTCAAAGATCTTGAAAATTTTGGTAAGTCATGGTATTTTATTGGACATTGTTTCTTTTGAGTTTTTCAAATAAGATTTTGAGATTTCAAATCAAAATATTTATTTGTATAGCAGGATTTATAGTACATTTTTTAATTCTCTCAAATTCCATTGTATAATACTTATAATACATATATCTTCCTTTTTCAAATATAATTTTCACTACACTATCAATTACACTTCTAAGTATATTTAAAATGTTTA
This sequence comes from Stenogyne calaminthoides, assembly GCA_037126765.1. Taxonomy (NCBI): domain Eukaryota; kingdom Viridiplantae; phylum Streptophyta; class Magnoliopsida; order Lamiales; family Lamiaceae; genus Stenogyne; species Stenogyne calaminthoides. The sequence continues at coordinate 35,690,998 of JBBCBC010000004.1, read as the reverse complement.
TTCTCTTAATAAATTTATGATATTTCTTTTGTCTGTCTATTTTAATTAAGTAAATTTACAATATTTATTTTCTATATTATTCTATAATCATGAATTAGTATAGACGTATTTAAAAAAGATAAATTTTAGATTCTGTCCTGATCAAAAATATTATTTTAAACTTGGTGAAGGGGTTGGGGAATTGCAGACCGTAATTTAATTTGGAGTCCCACGCCATCGGTGACGTATATTTCAATCACTCAAATGCTTAGAAATATAAGGAGACGATGTCACGAATATAAAGGAACAAAAAAAAACATAGTTAAATTTAATAGCATTAAAAAGTCAACAGTGGTCTAATTAATTTGAACAAAATGGTATACTTATAAATTAAATAATACCACCACCCACGCCAATAACTTCCAAAACAAGAGTGTCAAACTGTTTAATGCAAATCAGATCAGACTATAAAGTAACGCTAATATACATTTAAGTGCACCGAACACTTATTATGCATTTAGATCGTGCAACTTATTATACTAAAAGATGTAACTTATTTATACTGAAACGTGCAGCTATTTTTTATATTAATAAATTGCATGGTTCAATATAAATAAATTGCATCTTTCAATATAACAAGTTACACGATTTTAAAATTACTACGAGACCCACCCATAAAGCAAGCATATTCTTACGTGAAAAACTCATGCTTTTACCTACAAATTGTTCATATTTGTTGATGCACTTTCTTACCAACAAGAATCCATCCAGCGCACCAAACACAGGTAGAATAAAATGTCCCAGATGTAAAAATTTAAATAATACTTAAATCACACCATTTTTAGCTTGACTAGTTGTTTAATAATTTGTGCATGGGTTATATTTTAAATATTAGCAATAATGTTATAAAATAATTTAAAAAATTTGAAGAATAAAATAAAAATTACCATGAAGTATTATTGATCTCCACACGTATGCAACGCTATATTCTTATCAGGTCATTTTCCAAATCTGTCGTTTAAATGTAACATAAAGATTTTGGCATTTTAATTACCATATTTGGGAGAATTTAAAACAAAACGAATATCAATTTGAAAATATTTTTCATGGAATTCAATAACGACATTGATAACAAAGAGAGGTTATTTCATTTGACATTGTTTCTTAAACAAATTTCACTGCTTCTCAAGGACATGAGAAGCACAAAATTGAACCAAAAAAAGACAAAACACCAGAACCTGTATTAACGCATGTCTAGTTGTGCTCAATCTGGAGAAAAGCAGCAACTCCAAAAATCTAACAATCATAAATGCCAATATCTCCATATCGTATTGATCAATTACTGTTGTCATATTGTACCCCAAGAAGAGAGCGAATTGGGCACTAGAAGAATTTAGGAAAGATACATATAAAATTATCTAATCCCCCAAAAACGATGAGTAGGTTAAAAAGAAAAGAGTGAAATAATAATCAGAAATTTGCATCCCCCCTCCATCCCACTTTTGCCAACTTATATACTACTACAGAATGGGACAAAATCAGAAGCCCAGTTCCTTGCTTTTTATGGCAAAAGCCATGGAAATCAACATATGTGCCCGGGCCCTCCTTGGAACTGACATGGCATATAATGGATCCACATTGGCATTTAATAACTGCAAAGATAAAATTTATTATTTGAGTGGCATAATGTGCTGAATTTTAATTCCAATCTGCGTAAGGTACAAAAGAACTGACATGTTTCGATGAAGAATTCAGCAGCAGTGTAGAACCCATATTCATCATTAGACTCTTAACCAAACCCAAATCCTTCACTAGTTTCATGGATTACAGCAATAAACGCTCTTGAAGTTGTTCCTTGGTAGAATACTCCGGAAGGTCCAGTTGGTTAAAGCTGGAAAGGTTAGAACTATAAGGCACTCGATAGCTATACCACAGTTCAAGTATTACTGTAATAGCAAAACATATTTGTCATCTCAATGCCATATATATTTACCAGGTATGAGCAGACGAAGTCTCTCAGAGCTCCATAAGCTTTGTGAATCTGAAACTTCTGTGGACCAGATATGCCTTGCAGTGCCTTTTGAAGCCTTCTAATGGAACCTAATAAACCAACAATTTAAATTAGTGACTCACCTAATCTCTTGGAAATATGGGAGTTAGGTGTGTTTGCTAACTCTAGAAACAGCTTCCAGAATCACATTTTCTTTCAAAAGCTGTGAGAGGTAGCTTCTGAAAAAAAAAGTGATTGTATTCAACTTTATAGAGTTTGCAAACACCTCCTTAGTCTCTTGCTTAATTTGCAGAAAATTAAGAAAATAAAGATAACCCAAGTTTCAAAATGAATCACCTTTTGAGGTTCCAGTGACAAATTGAGCAATCTTGCCATATCTTCCTTGTTGAATGCCTCAAACTACTTCCCAGAACCACTGAACAACACTAGATGCTGCTGTATAACCGTACATTCGGTGTTGGCCTTCAGATCAGCCACTACAAAGACATCAAAGTCATTGAGAAGTTCCACAATAATAGCATTTGATAATCAAATAAGGCATGCGAACTTACAGTCAATTTCTGGAAGACCACTAATCAACAATTCAAGTTCTTTATCATTGAAAATAGATATAAGTTCGCGGGTACTAATTCGCTGAAACCCTTCCAGGAACGTAATTTATTTGAGGCCGGATAGCATTCGGCCAAAATGTGATCAGCAACAAGGTCTACATATTCGTGCTTTTGTTTCCTCTGTCACTCTTGTATTCCTTCCTCCCTCTTTGAGCTCATAATCAGTAACCTTCTCGTGATAAGAATAGCAGAAAAAAAGAATTGAGTTTGCAGTCTATGAATAAAAAACTAAACTATTTGTATTGAGAAATTCACAAATGAAAAAAAGATTAATTGGTCATACCTCTGTCTTCTCATAAAGGATGTGTTTTTCTTCATCTGGATCCATGCTAAATGTCAGATCAGGTATGTCACCACATCATTCTGCAGACGAAGAAGAACCAAAGCAATTATAAACTAATTCATGAATTGTTATGCTAAATGTAATCACCTCTTGCTCACAACTTACCTCCAGCATCCATTTCAAAATTTTTATAATAATCTGGATCAACAGCCTCTATATCATGATAAGTCACCTTCACACCAAGGATATGCTTATAGAAGGAGCGAAAGTGAAGTATACATCAAGCAGCTGTCCATCAAAAAGTGCCTTGGCAACCTACAAACAGATTTTATCACAAATGTTACAAATAAAACCATTAAACGAAAAGGTGAAAATTATTCTGATCTCAAGGATGTTAATTACCACACGCCTACAAATCTGAAATAAGAGAGGTGTTCAGTTTGATAGAATGGAATTAGATTCGCTGAAACGCTGCATTATTTCCAACAGTGGTGAAAAGCAAAGCTCCTTTGTCAAAGATGACCGATAATAACTGATACCATTCCCGAGTCAAACCACCAGCATCTATACCCTCTTCACCTTGAAAATGCACATTCAACCTTCCTTAAGGTCTTGACTTGGTCGCATTCAAGCTGGTTATATGAATCCTCCAAAAATGTATGCACGCCTAACACTAATACGTAGAGGACCTGAAAGGTGCTGGTCATGCTGCTGTCCCGAATCCTGGATCGAAAATGAGCCCTTTATTGTCTAAATCGATCAATCGAGGAGCTTTAAGCATCATTGAGAGTGATTTTTCCAATAAACCAGGATTCTGCCTCACAAAGGCATTCAGAAGGCGACGGTGCTTCTCAGCAAATCGTATAAATGTGACGGAACCATCGAATATCCTGAAAGAATCCAAGCTTTTAACAGATAAAAGAACTTGAACTCCCACCAGTCTCTTTCACTTCACTTGCAGTCACATTGGAAAGATCTTGCTGCAACGTTGAAATATTAGCCTGTAGTTTTTCACAAAGGACAAAAACCCTCGATAAACGGTAAGAGTCTCTGAGTTCCAGGGGGGGAGGGGGGAGAAGCCGAGAAGAGCCCTGTATCTGCTCCCCAATGCTAATGTTCGACACAACTAAAGATTGGAGGTTTGATTCAACTCTGATTCCATTGTACTAATGCATTCACTTAGTTCTTTCCATAGTGGCCCAATGCAACATTTAACTTCCACATGGTAGCATGCTCTTCCATTTCCTCATCGCTCACTTTGTCCTTTTGCACTTTCACTGCCAACTGAAGTAAGTGAGCTGGAGAATCTGTAGAACACGAAGAACAGCAGCCCCAGCCATGGATCCAGCACTCAAGCCCAGCATGTTTTGTATCCCTAAGAGTTAAAGTTCATTTACAGCTGAGCCGTTCCAACCTATGGGCTAACTCTGAAAGCTCCAAGGTGAAAAATTTCCGATGAACAGCAGCTACAGAGGCCAGTTTCAGAACGTCACCAGCTAGTGTGTAAACTTTGTCAGAAAGCCTAAAATTCACATACAAAAATAGATTAATGTTCTGGCATTGCTTTTAATAGATAGGTAAATAAAGAATATGAGAAAAAAGTACCCCTTCATGCCCAAGAAGACCACAGAGATTACTCAAGTCTGATTGTGGCATCAGTAAGAAAAATATCATAAGTCCTAATGCTTTTCTGACCATCTGATTTGGAGTTCTGAGCACTGGTGCTTTCCCCAAGGGGATTAGATCCTATTCCCGACACGTGAGGATCTTTCTGAGTGTCATTGGTGGTTCATTTGCAGAAGGGGTTTCAGAGGGAGGTGCTGTTTTTCAGCATTAGACTGAGTATCTACCTTTGGACGCTGCAGCATACACCACCACTTGCAGAAAGACCCAAGATAACCTTCCAGGGGAATAAAAAATGTAACAATTTAGCAAAGCTGATATTCAAGCAGATCTCAGATAAGATTATTTGACATAAGAATGCATACCTGTTCAAGGTGAGCAATACTCAAATAAAAATAGTGGTTCGCTTAGGAAGTCTAAGAAGCAATTTCAAGGAACATCCTGCGTTCTTTGAGCTTTCTCCAGTGACTTTATCCTTACCTTTCCCATACTTTCCTTCTGAATGGTATATACATGCAAAAATCAGGGAGATTTGGGGCCATCGAATGGAATAGAAGACTGGCAACACCAGAATGATTCATAGCCAGATAGGTCAGAATCTCTAGTACCTTTCAAAAAAACTAATGGAGGAACGCATGAATAAACCAGAACCATTCGTGAGATCTAAATACAAAGAGAAATGAAATGATAAATTATCAGTAAAAGCAAGAAGTACCATCACATAATTGAGATCGCCATAAACAACATCAGACTGACATCCGTAAAGCCTCTGTGTATTCATTGAAGTTACACCACCAAATAATGCCCCACCATCTCGGGCTTTTATCATATCAAGCAGAAAAGCAGTAACAAGTATTGCTCTTTGTTTCATTGTGCGAGCTCAAGTTCAACAAAAAGTCGCTGCAGCAGACCTTTCCCCAAGAGGCTAAAAGCAAAAATTGGAAGTATTCAGTTCCACAATTAGTGATCAAGCTATCAACTTTAAAAACAAAACGCTTCACACATCAGAAACATTAAATCTTGATATATTATCAAGGAATATATTACAAAACATTCACTTTGGTCAACTTACAGCATAGTTCAATGGATTGCATTAACTACCTGTGCCAGTCGTAATAGACGAATTAATGCTTTCAAGCCATTAGCATCCAAAAGTGGTTCTCCATCAAGTTCATTCAACTTCAAATTCTCAGCAACAGAAGAAGCCCTCCTTCCAATAGTGACTCCAACACCTCTGTCCATAACAGTCTGCCTATCAAAAACCAAACCTATTTCCCCTAGTGTTAAGTCTCTGGCTATTTCCAAACAAACTCGAAAGCATGATAGTGACTCATTGCCCTGTCTCTCTCAGCATTTGTGCCTGCAAGTAATGGAGATGGCAGCGCAGATAATAGTGCCTCAGAAGAAGTCAAAAGCACCTAGCAGACACAAATAAAGCGAGTAAATAACAGAGCAAGTAACTTAAGCTAAGGACCCATTTGGCTGAGATTATAAGCTCCTTAAAAGGTAAAACAACTTAATAAGCTATTTACGAATTTATAAGCTCTCTAGAAGTCATTGGTAAGAATGATGTTTAACCACTTATAAGATCTTAAAATAAGCTTTTACAGCCAATATGTCCCCCCCAAAAAAAAATACCCCCACCCCCATTCCCCCATCACCAACCCCACCTATACATAAAAAAATAATTATTTTATATTAATACTAAAATTTAAAAAAATATTTATCTCAATTATTAAAGACCTTATAAGATTTATTAGCCAATTTTAAAAAATTATAAGCTACTTCAAAGTTACATTATATAAGCCCTTGAAAACAATTGCGTAAGATGTTAGAGAGCTTATAAGATGTTTACAATAAGCTTAGCAAAACAGGCTCTTAAGCCAAGTCATGATGAGTAGAATTTTAAGACGACATACCTCCCCCGAGATCAGCAGGAAAAGTGGCAATAATCGAAGCATTGTCCATATCAACTGGTTGTCCTTCTGAACTCTGTGCAACCCTCTGTGCCCAAAGTGTTGAGCAAGAATCAGCTTGAATATCAGGAGGAAGAGCAGCTAAAAACTCTGGATCAATGTCTTCAACTCTAGGAGGTGCATAAGTAGGAGCTTGAGCAGACTGAGCTTGTTGCAAGCAAGAACCTCAGCACGAAGATCTTCCGAAGCGCCCCAAAACGCGCCGATCTATACCATTTGCATTGAGGTCTCATTATTCAAATTACTTTCTCTGCCTGGCCTGTCTCTTTGGACAACCAAACCATTTTTGCTGTTCTGTTGGCTCCTCTAGATTGATCGGTAATCCGGGGTAGTCTGCTTCCTTCAGCATCAGTAACATTCATATCAACATCATTACTTTCGAACTGAAGCAGCTTGATCACCACCAGAACCCTCTCGTGGAGATGGCATAGTAGAAGAATTTAGAACTCCATTTGGAGACCATCCACGCCATCATGGGCAGCCAAACCTGAAGATGCCACCAACGCCTGGTAATAGCATTTCCATCGCCAGTTTCCATGTTATCATTCCCAAATCACACTTCGGCATGTCTTGGCCTTTCATTTGTTTGTTCAGCAGCAACTCAAGGGGGTTGATTTCCTGAGACATTTGAAAAGTTCAGTTAGTTGATTATCTTGACGCTTGATATTAATATGGTGATGAATATTAAGCTAGTATCAGTTGTATCAACCTCTACAGCTAGTTGAGTATCAGTAGCCATGACAGGTTCTCCTCCCCCCTCCGCCTTTCTGTTAATGGGTTCTGTGAAGCCCTTCTGAAGAATTTCAGCAGGAACACTATTGCTTAATTGAGAAATGAACTGCTCTTCAACTGCTTGAGCAATTGCAGCAGCCTGACCACCACCTTGGGGTTGACCATCGCCAGTCCAATTTACCATCACCTGGCCCTCTTCGGACCTGATCCACGAAGGACTCTAAACCAACAGAAAAATCAGCTAATTGGGGTGGTGCAGAACTACCCAGCCGATCACCAAATAGATTAGTTGGTGCATTGTCATAAGGGAAGAACAGGAGCATCAAACATATAAATATGGGGCTAGACTGGTTACCAGCAGAAAGGCCTTCTGAACTCGGGGATGAATTCCCAGCAGATGACCACATTGAACCCAAATCACCAGAATTTGATGGCCTTGAAAGGAGGATGTTGAAGACCATTCCCATCTGTAATTGAACGCCAGGAAGTCTTCTATTAGCCTGATCGCACCACGCCAAAGCCAAAAAAAAGATCTACTAATTCCAAAGAAGTCATCAACATTCACACCTTCAAAGGCTTCAAACAGACATCGATTAGGCTCTCCCACCTGCTCCAGGCTGCCCCAAGAACCTGCAAATGATCTAATCCATCAAAGTGCTTCCTCCACCTAACCTCAATGACACACGGTTTTCGCGGGAAATCATCATCCCCTTCATCCACCATGTCATCATTGTATTCATCTCCCAGCCAGTATCATCATGGTCTTCCACATCCGTATCAGCCAGGACATTAAACCAGTGCCATCTTCACCTAAATCTTCATCTTCCTCATCTCCATCGTCATCATCCCTCACCATCATCACCCATATCATCCTCCCTCTTCATTCATATCATCATCACCTCTATTCTCGATATGAAACCATATCAATTTGATCAGTATTGCAAAGCATCACTTTCCAGCCATATCTTCACGATATAGTCCACCCCAAGATCCAAAGAATTATCAGTGGTTGATCCTCAATCCTCATCTCTTGTTCCACAGAATGGTTCGGGCTTGTACTCCCATCACCATCAAATTTGAGAAATATCTAGGGAAGAGCTTCAGATTCATCGTTGTCCAGAAGATCACAAATTCAGAGTTTCTGTTTTCAACAGATTGTACCTTGAGAACCAGTAGCACCAATGTTGAGCATCAGACCTTCCACTTGTACCATTTATTTTTTCTTATTATGTATCTGTCGGAAACTTGATCACTAGCATTGGCGGCTCTTGTCAGGCTTTCCAACGACTTGAGTATCAGATTCACAACTTTGGTGCATCGGGTGGTCCAAGTCAATTACCTGAGAATACCCGACAGGGAATGCACAATACCTCCATCTATCAGGCTTTTGCAATGTCAGGTGAACATCCAGAACCCGTAAGTTGCCAGATTTAAGAATTCTTAGATAAAATGGAATACCAGATCAACAAAAGCAAAGACTTTCTTATCAGGTAATAAGCTGCTGTTAGAGTAATTGCTCTCAACATTAGTAAATAAAGATAATGCTTTCACAAGTTCATTCACCACCCTTCTCCTTCCCCACTAGAGCGGCCAGCCAAAAACAACCAGAAACCACGTAAGCTTTTTCCAGAGCTTGTCTCCATTCATCAGGGCCAGCAGATTTATTTCCATCAAGGGGGAAGAAGATCATGTAATACACGATGAACTATTCCCCTGTCCAGGACATCCAAAATGACTAGACCCACGCTGTTGACACACATCTCCAGATCTCGCTTTCAAGATTACTTCCAACAACATGAACATGCATAAGCATAATATCACCAGTAACTTGAGAACAAATGTCACTTTAGCAAGGGCAGTTGGATTTCTCTGACAGACTGTCAGATCCTATCTTTACCGTGTCATCAACCCTTGACTTACCCTTCAATTTGTTACTAGGTTCATCTATCTCCATAGCACTCGGTTGCCCATCTTCCACATTGTATAAAGGATAAGACGCATATATAATTTCAAGAAGATAATCAATCACTTGAGTAACATTTGGTGAAACCTTTTGTGGGCTTTGAGTACTTTTAATGGACCCATCATGTGCCCTTATTTTCAGTAAGTCAATAATATCTATTTGTAGATACTCCAGTGTCAACGCCTAGAAGGTTTTTCTCCTTTTCCTTGTCTTTATCTTTAGATAGAAACAATAATGCACCTCCCTCTGATGACTCTAACTGACAGACAGCAGTAATTGCTCTCATGAATACCTCTTGGGTCTCTGGATATAACAGGCGCCCATTGATGTCAAAAACGTTTCCTCGCAAGTACACACGCCCATGCCTGCTTCCCACTCAGTGTCTGACGATTCCAACTCCATAGCTGTTTACAGTGTCTGAGGATCTTAGAAGATGCCGAACAATAGCAGATGCTAAGGTATCATACCTTCGAAAGAAGCAAATCTTTGAAGGCCAAAGAGGGAACAATACCACCATTCTCAAGGAACTGCACAGCCAGGGCATGTGATTTAGTCAAACGAGCACATAACTGAAGAACTGCCTGCATA